>JAUMHI010000041.1:17255451-17273237 GCA_032359435.1 Enteromius unitaeniatus | reverse complement strand
ATATATATATATATATATATATATTAATGTTAATTTAATTAATGTTATGTTAATGTTAATTTATTGAACATATATATTTTATTTATTGTTTTTATATAAATTAAATTAATCATTCATTTTCAAATAAATTATAAAATAATAATATGTTTACTTTATTTGTTACACTTAATCTTTGTAAAACATCTTGTGGATCTCAGTGCACATGCAAATAAAATAAAATTACATTAAATAAATTATATAAAAATGAAAATAAAAAATAACTGTCTTTATACATAGTGAATTGTATACAAATTGGTGCATATTTAGTCAGAGAATTCATGATGTGTGCATATTTAATTGAAACAACATATATTTGGTTTAAACACCTCTGTACGTATGGTGAGATATGTACCATAATTCACCTGTAGCAATATATTAAAAAAAGATGCAAAATTACGGATGCTTGTTTCTACCACATAATAAAAATTAAACGATCATAAAGACTCTATTCCCTTTTATTTGTTTTGTCGGTTTATAACAAAGGTTTCGTGATCCCACCTCAACTCCATTCAATCAGTCAATTGGGCTGTAATCACTATTGCTCAAAAAAAAAAAAAAAAAAAGATGGATGGGCATTTAAACCAAATGCAGGGTGTGTGTTTAAAGCGACAGTGAATGATGGAGCAGTAGTAACAGATGTCCCATCGGTCGAGGCATGCTAAGACTCGTCAGGAGAAACCGCTCACTAACTTCTGTCCTATGCGCATAACAAATCACTTTAGACCAAGCCAGGTCTGTCATCTCTCCAAGTCCTCTATGTAAAGACTAGATGTCTCCTTAGTTTCCTCAACACCCCGGGAGGCACACAGACAATCAATAATCTATGCATTGAGCAGCAGACATTAGCATAAGCCGAGGCTGTATAAGCTGTGAACTTTCTCTCTTTGTTTCCGTCTCTAATGATCTGCATGTCAAAGCTCGGCTGTATAAATATATATGGCAGATTAGCTGCAGATTACAGCGAGCTGAGAAGTCATGCAGTTTGATTTCTCCTCCTGCTCCGTCATCATTGATAGGGATGCTATGCTGAGCTGGTTTCATGGATTGACATGTGACCAGGAGCCAGCGTTTAGTGCACACTCAGCAATTAACACCATCTCTGCCCGTCTGATTAATGCATTATTCATAGAGATTAGGACCCATGTAGCTTTTCCAAATGCTTCTGCTTAACAAGCACATACATTTTTCAAAGCAAATGGCATCTAGGAAATATATATTTATATGGTTTAACCTTGTGCATTTCATAACGCGAAAACGAAATAAATTGATAAAGATAAATGATGTAACTGATGTAAAGGATAAATAAAATATTCAAAATCAATCAATACATAAATATATAACATATATATATATTTAGCCCCATGCTTCCTTCATATAGTATTTAAATCATTCCACTGCATATTGTACTTTTTATGATTGTGTATGTGACAAATAAAATTAGCATTTGCTTTCCACACTCCTCCAATATCAGACTCATCAGACAGTGAATCAGTGCTGCACAGAACATCTAATATTAGAGTTTGGCTCAATTTTGCAGAGTTTGCAAACTATCGCATCTTTCCCATGTTGCACAAATTTTCAGATCCTCCTTATTTCTTAATATGCAGATATCGCTCCCACAGATAGACCGGCAGTAAACACAACTAAGCAACATTCTTCTGTTGAGTTCTGCTGTTCTGAACAATCAGATTTGTGCAACTGAATGGTTGCATGCTGATATACTTCTCGTAATGTGAAAACGTAAAAAAAAAAAATCTGGATGCATGGAATACAACTGCACTGTGGGACATAATACAGTATACACAGCATGCTCTGGTTGTATAATGCATCATTTAGTACTGTAATACACTAAAAATGAGCATCCCAGTAAATATGCGTTACTATAAAGCTGTGCTGTTAAATAATCATTTTAGTAATGATGCTAAAACCATCACATTAGACTTGTGCTGTGTAGTCTACAACAACATACTGCTAGTCGTGCTGTATCCCACAATGCAATGCAATCAAATTGACTTCAATGTAATGCATGACGAATGAGCTGATAGCTAAAGGGACAAACTATTTTTTTTAAATAGACAGCTAGATGGCACTTGCTAAATTAAACATGTACAATAATATGGTCGTGTGGCATATCACTCTTATTTAAAAATAGTATGCAGTAAGCAGACAAGTATGACTCAAGTCAGAGTCAGGAAACAAACGTCTGGAAACATTTCCATGTGGAATGAATTAGACTAAAGTCTCTAAAGACTTAGTCTGGATGTCTCATAACCCCGATTCACCAATTAAACCAGCTACAATCGCTTTCTTGACTAGTTGTTTCAGCACAAAGGCAGTTGTGACACACTTCCCGGAAATTACTCACGGCAGCTCGCTTTAAACTTGTTCCCCATTTTAGCTTAAAAAAATAAGAAGATGAGGAAGACAAAAAAATAATAGTGGTTTTGAGGTTCTTGTGCATTTCTTTGAGAATACAAGAGCTCCACCTGGTGGCCAGATCCCGGAAAAAGCTTTCCGTCAAACAGTCAGCTCTTTGTTCCGAGAAGACCATTTATGAAAAAAGGTCAGTGGATCAGTCACATGAAATAATAATTAATACACAGCAAAAGACTGACCTTTCATTCAGAACAAGCTCCTCCTCAGGAAATAGCAAGACTCTGACTGTGTTCTCAATGATATTAGTGTACTAAACTAAATTGGTTTAAAACACACTATGCTCCAAGAAAATAATTAAATAAACAGTAGTAACTTACTTTTTGTTGTCACATATGACCCAATTCATTTTTTGGGGGCAAGTTAATAGGTAATAAAGTTATTTTGCATTTTAAATCCAACTTTTTGTCGCAATTACTAATATGAAAAGGAGAGGATCAAAACCAATCAATCCCATTAGAAATCAATCCCATTGGGTTGTGGGATACATTTAATACACTAGGATTAGAATCTTTTTTATTTGTAATCTAACTTTGTGCAAAAATGCAAATGTTTTGCTGTCTGATTAATCAGTTTTGTTAGAAAATTGTGTACAGAAGATACAGAAATATAGTATACTGCATTTTTTTTTTTTTGGGGAAACGTAATACACTAACAGTTATTAAAATCGGTTTAGTAAGACATGCTAAAATGAACACTATACACACACTACAAAAAAGAAAAAAGTATGCAGTTTCCACAACAGCCTCTCTATCCGTGTAAGCTTTGTTTCTATAAATGAATAAAATGCGAATAAACACTTAAGATCAAATAAAATTAAAATACAGGTTCCAAGTCAACAGTCGCTTATTCACGAGGAAACAGACACCTAGGTTTAGTGTTACATTTATTTCTCATTTTAAAAACGGCTTTGATCAATCAAAATATAAATACAATTTTCCCACACACAAGATAAACCAGCAACAAAACATGACAAGAACTCTCTCATACCAAACACTCATCTGCAAACACACACAGACACACACACCCCAGCCCCTGAATTTAGAGTTAAAGGTGCAGTTACCAAAAAAAACAGACATCTGTACAGACTGCAGTCTCTGGTATCCGTACGGAGTTCGTGTGCTTGACGGCAGAACAGGATTCCTGTTGAGTTTTCCAGTTGCTGCTTCTGATTCTTCTGTAGGGACCCAAACTCATTCAAACGACTGTTAAAACTGCTGGTTTAGTCTGCCAAACTCAGGCAGGAAAACACTGGTTTCATGATCCAGTAAGACTACAATTTTCAAATCGACCAATGAGTGATTCATAAAAGGACAAATAAAGGCCAAAATCTGCGAAAGAAAGTCTGATTTGCAGAGGTAAACAACTGTTGCATTGGCTCAGCCCTCCAAAATACAGTCGGCCAGTGTCTTAGTCACAGGTCCTTGTGCGGTTCCTGTGCTTGTGTGCGAGGGGCCCGTGTCGACGGATACTGCTCTGTGGCCACAAGGAGAAACAGTCTGGGGGCTTTCACTGTGGCATCTTCCCTTTAAAACACAGAGGTTTCCAGACACAGTCATGCACCCGGTGTCTCTGTGGTGCTAGGATGCTTTACCCAGCTCGATCTTCTTCTGTATGGCTCTTGCCGAGTGGTATATCAAAGAATCGATGAGTCCCGCAACTGCAGGAACAGGAGAGAAACAGAGCAGGTGAGGTTTGCATGTTGTGTTTACACAGTAAAGCCATCAAAACACACAATTAAAAGTATGAGGGTTATTAAGTGACACAAATACTAATAAATAATACCAATTCTTAGGGCTGGATTTATCAATATAAAACCCAGAATGGTTGTAATTTAATTTAATGAAATAAATATATATGTAATATATCACCAAAGACAAAAATGCTAAATTATATTCTAGCTTAGGGAAATTTTAGTAGTAATAATGTAAAATAAAATTATTATTATTATATTTAGATTTTTATCTTGAATTTAACTTTCATAGTGAATTACAGTACTATTTATTATTTTATATTATATTATGTATACAAAAATATTAAATAATTGTGATGATAAAACAACAACAATAATATATTATATAATACATAATGTTGTTGCTGTTTTTTATTATATATATAGTAAAGTCAAGTCAATTTTTTAATATAGTGCTTTTAACAATACAAATTGTATCAAAGCAAGTGTACCATCTCGGAATGATCAAATAGGAAAAGAGTGTCAATTACCAGTCTCAATTTTCATTAAATTTTTTAATTCATTCAGATTATGTAGCTATATTAATACGACACGATATTTTGCTGAAATTGGGCTGCTTTATTCTTAAATGTAATTCTTAAAAAATACTTTTTAAATACATTAAATTCAAACACAACAATCACTATTTTATACAACACAAATAAATATTCCCCCTTAAATCCTGCAGACCTATTACAGCTTCTTAAAAGTTTTTTATGTTTTTCAAAAAAGAAATCAAAAAGATTTATTATGTTTTTCAAGAATATTAAGAGTGTTCACATATGTGTTGACTGCTTTTTTTAGCATCTGGTCTAAAAATGCTTTATGTCATGCACTGCGCTGCATGTCTTAAGCATTTAAGCTGAAGTCTGTAGATGAAAAGGTGTTTAAGATCACGAGAAACACATTGAGTGAAGCGTGTGGAACCTTCTGCCTTTAGGAACGTCACAGTTTCTCTTTGCTCCAGAATTGGAAACGGTTTGGCTGGATTTTACACACGTCCTCAAATGCTACCGCCACAGTAAAAACAAGCAGTAAAAGGAGGTTTACGGTCTACATTCTTTCGTTCTGCACAGACACACACACACACACACACACGGTGAAAACCACTGAGGTACAAAACACAGAGTGGAATCTCACCTGTAAAAACACCTCCTATAATAGCACAAACTCCTGTTAGGAAATGGGTGAAAGACCTGCGGATGAAAACATGGGCAACAATGTATCAGACCGTCTTTCTTTCAGTCAGACTGATCTCAAAAGTACGTAAATGCATGAGAAGTTAACGTTTACTGACACATACCTCTGCTTCTCTGTGAATTTGACCATCATCGGAGACAGTTCATAAAGCACAAACACACCCGGTAAACCCTGATCTCCAATTAGCCCGTTGGCAACTTTCTCATGTCTCGTTACTGAAAACTGGTTTGTTTTAACAACCTAAAGCAAAAGAGAAAAACATGGCTTATTTTATAATTTGTGTCTAAACAATTAATATCCTCATCTTCTTAAAAATCAACACACTTCTAAACGACTACCATGACCAACAAACCTATGCAACGGTTACTACTTCAGTGCTATATAACATTAATAAACACCAAGTACTAATATCAACCATCCACAGTTGTTTGCTCATCTCTTACCTCCCCATCTCCTTTAACATATATCGTTGGCACAATTTTCACAAAATACTGGTACATCATGGATGCTGTAAGAAGTAAAATACGCGAAGGTCAATTTAAAATACAGGATCTCAATGTTTTTTTTTTTGACACATCAATTCCATGCATTTATATTTTTGTTCTAACCTTTATATTATGAATCTAAAAAATTACTTTTTGTATTGAAGGATCATAGAAGTGGTTGTTAGATGGTAATATATTTAAAATAACACTTATTTGTAATTTAATCACAGTTTCATCATCTCCTTCTAAGCAGGTGATTGGCTCTACCGCTAGATGACGCTGCAGCGCTTCACCTACAGTCTCGCTTGTACTTTAACACCAACCACTTCCTCTTAAGTAATGGCGTCCGTGTGAAGCAGTCTTGAAGCAGTCATTGGGCAATTTACTCAGAAAACGAACCAATAGAGACACCCATACAGCGATTTAAACAAGGTAAGCGTACTTTCTTTGTATATATCATTCGATATATGCGCTCGTCGTAGTTTGTTCAAGGCCAGAGACCTTGATGACGTTTAACCAAATAAACGAGTCACGTGCAATAAATTCAGCCTTACATGTTTAATTTACACTTTAATCGTAATATTTATTCATTGAGGTTATTATTAATGATGATAAAAACCATAGCTTATTTGACAAATAAGCTATTTTTATGTAATTGCCTTACCCTTTATATAACCGGCGTGTGGCTTATCAGGAAAACCAAGCAGCTTTTGCTCTTTATAGAGGTCATTATGTGTCAAAACGCGTCTGTGGTGAGCAAAAATAGGTTTCTAACTTAAAAAAATGTTTGTTTATATATATTTGGCTCATAGAAATATTCAATGTGTGTGTATATATATATATATATATATATATATATACATGAGCCAAATATATATAAACAAAAACTTTTTTAAGTTAGAAACATACATTATGTGTGTGTGTGTGTGTATATATATATATATATATATACACACACACACACATACATACACATATATATACATACATACACATATATATATATATATATACACATACATACATATACACACACACATATATATATATATATATATAAAATGTATGTGTATATGTTATGCATTAAGTTGTGTATATTTTTATTTACGTGTGTATATAACAAAGAGGACCACCTGGACAACTATTAGGCTAACTCTAGTTTGCTGTTATATCACGCGAATACTAAACATACGTAAACACACACGTTTATTGCATGCTACTAAATTAACAACACTAACTAAGACTAAGTTACTAAGTATCGTCCTCTTTCCAGATGCCGGTGACAGTAGGACCGTATGGACAGACGCAGCCTAGCTGCTTTGACAGAGTCAAAATGGGCTTCATGATGGGTTTTGCCGTGGGCATGGCTGCAGGTGCCATGTTTGGAACATTCTCCTGTATCAGGTATGAACAACAGCTGTCACTTTTACCATTGTTTATTATTATTATTAATATATTTAGTAACATTAACTGTCTACAAGTGGCACTTCGGCAGAAATATTGTTTTAATAGAGACGGTTTCATTCTATTCAGGATTGGCATGAGGGGTCGAGAGCTGATGGGTGGAGTTGGAAAGACCATGATGCAAAGCGGTGGCACGTTTGGAACCTTCATGGCCATTGGGATGGGAATCCGCTGCTGAGATCACGCTAATGAAATGATAGGACTTTGAACCGTTTCTAGATTCATCTATTTGTTATCATACCCACATCCGAGGACACAGGTGTCAATAAAAAGTAATTAAAAAAAAAAAAAACTGTGTAAATATTGGGGTTAATCTAAGATAGGACAACCCTTCTTTTCATCAGTGTCCAGCAGAATAGGTTAAAGTCAGCTACGTGTGATTGATCTTTAACAAGGACCTTTCCGCTGTCTATTGTATGGCTGTTTAATTCTGGTCAAATCTATGTTCTCAGCCTTTCTTTGACATAATGGTTTGTAGTTTAGGCATGAAAATAGAAATGAGACGCACTTACCTTGAGGTGCTGCTACATTAGTACCATCTAAAGGATTGACTATTCCTGGATAGTCTTTGCCGAATGAAAGATGTTTGATGAAATGCGTCATGTTGATCTGCGGTTAGACCAAACAAATACTGTTAGGTCTAATACCGTGGGCAATGGCAGATCAAGTGTATTGGAAGGAATGAAGCTACTCACATTGTCTAGTCCAAAGCTCTGCAGATCATGAACTGAAAATAAAGCAATCAATTAACAAAAAGAATTAAAAGATGCACAATTTGTAAATGCAGCTTGTAATTAGCCTAGAAATTTGCACATATTTCAAACAACGGCAGAGCGTAATAGGTTAAGTGGTCACAGATGCTGATGAGAATCGTGATAAATTAAGTGACGCTTTAAAGCCACTGCAATGTCAAGTCACAAACTGACTAATTGTTCAAATCTAAATCTCAAATTATGTGCAGAGAAAAGCAGAGTTACTGATGTAGTAACAAGGTAAATTCTAACTCGTCTTGCAATAAAGATTCATTAAAATATAAAAGATCAACTTACTTTCCACAGCATGCACTGCAGAAAGAAAAGAAAATAGTCACTAAGTGGGTTTTGTTTTTTGGAAAGCAAAGTTTTCAAGAGTTTTCAAATTTGTGACAACCACTGTCCCTTTTAAGATGATTTTAATTGCCAAATGAACATCTCTCTTTTTTTATCTTTGTGAAGTAGGACTATTTTAATGTTACTTGGGACCTGAACTCAGGGTCTGTAATAGTTTATTAATAAGTGCTGTATATGCACTTCAGCCATTGGAAGAATAGTCTATGCATAACCAAGCATAACTGATGTTAGTTCTGTACCTTGTTACTTAGAAAGATAGTGAGCTTTGGTGAGAAAGCATAGAAACCGTTTTGTCCCAAAGTTAAAAACCAAGACTTCCCAAAAATCGTTTCATTAATAAAATCAGCTTTGATTTACAGCATCAATGGTCAACACAAGGAAATGAGCGCATAGAGGAATTCATTAGATCTTAAAGGCACACGTGCATAAAGAAACTTAGATTAGGAACTGTTCATCAGCCCAGAAACAAGGCAATCGGTCAATCTAAAACAGAATTTGAATTGATTTTTAACTATAGATTCTCAGGTGCATGGGCTGATGAACGGTTTTGAGAAAGCAGGCAGAAAAAAGCAAACTCTGCAAATGCAGATCCCCAGACACCACTGCATGGCTCACCATGTAAATCTTTACATACTAAGAATTGATGAGAGGCTACATGAAGCATCTGAATCCATGCAGACAAGTCAAACTTTCAGGTCTGACGCATATTGGCATGCAAGTTGAATACAAAAGCTGTTTCGATTTTGAGTTTTGATGGAACACAAAAGGTCTGGTCCTTAAAATGGTTCATGCACTAAAACTAATAAACCTGCCTCGGCATCAGACCTAAGAGCTTTGGTTTGTGTTTGATTCATACTGAACAACTAAACCTGAGTCTTTACCATGTACATGAGACTGCTGGAAGCTCTTTCCAGGGGCAAAATGGAAATTTCCTGCCACCTGGAGCAAGATAAGAAATTATGTGATTTTAGAATGTATACGGCATTTACTTGAACTTAATAAAAATGTTTATTCACAGGGCTGCATGTTACCTTATTGACCTCCAGAAAGCCATAGACTTGACATCCTTCATTCTTCTGTTCCTGCATCTTCTGGCTGAAGCCCTCTCTCTTACACTGCTCAATGGTGTCAGGGGTCTTAAACGCCCAGCCACGCCGCCGGTACGCTTCCCGCACATCATCACAGGTATTACAACACCTGCAGAACAACCAGGTAGCGTCTTAAATCAGGGACTCTTATATACATCATTAGATGCTGATTAAATGCAGTGTTGTCACCTAAAACGATCATTTTTGTTCAAATAAAGCTGAAATAATGTACAATATAAAAGAAAAACGTACACATTTGACATTTGAAAATGTTTCAAGTAATAAAAATAAAATAAATTAAACAGAAATATGAAACAAAATATATGACCGAACATAAAATTAGTAAACAACAAAATATTAATAAAAAGACATTGTATGTACATATTACTACAATAACACGTGCTGTCCTTTATGTATTTGACATTTAAAAGCAAAGTGTAGTTTACAATACAAATGTAATTGTAAATTTGACTGGCTGGTTGACAATTCAGCTGCCTACAAGGCACTTACTTTCAACAAAGAAAGCATACATACAGAGGCACTGAAGGAATTTTAAACTCTAATTAATCTCATACACTTTCATTTATGAATTTGCGCTATTTTGACTCTGTAAGCAGCTGTCGATTTACCGGACTGTAACTATAGCTTTCAGAACTGGTTTCATGCCAGCAGACAGACCTGTTCTACCAGCAGTTCCCCATCAGGAAACCTCTGCTGCCCTGTTAGCGTGCTGGTGTTCTGGCATTACCAGAAAAAGGTGAAACTCACTTTAAATCATCAGTCTCAGCTCCGTAACAGCTCTCACAGCGGTCGGGATCCAACTTACTGGGGTCAAACACCCCTTCCTCATCTTTCCCCAAATCTGCACAGAAAACAAGACTAATGAATGCATCTATTCAAAACCTTTGTAATCTGTATATTCAAACTATGTAATTATTACATAGCCTACTTTTATTTATTTTGTTTTAGAATTTAATTTGAAGAATTCTGTTATTTTGAAGTTCACGAAGTACGCAAAACAAGGATAAAATTGGCCATGTTTCTCTCTTCTTCTTTTTTTTTTTGAAAGGTAGGTTTTGACCTATTCCTGAAAGTATTTTAAGTGTGTGTGTGGAAATTTAGCTTGAAACTTGCATGAATGCATTTAAAGATTCACACTTTATGAGCGTCTTTCAGCGGTACATCAGAAAACAGTATCAGCTTGATATGATGATACTGACCGTGTTTTTCAGCCTCTGCGGTGACTGGCAGGCCATCCTTGTCGAGTCTCTGTTTAAATAAGTTATGCTCCACATCTAGTTGCTGTTCTCCTGCTACATCCATGGCATCAATGCTCAAATCTAAGACCACAAAATTACAAAAGAGTAAACAACTCAATCCATGCACCCAGAGAAAATAACCTTAAACAGTTTGAGTAGATATCATGATGACAGATGGCTCAATTAGGTAAGTATCAGGTTTTTAGGGAGATAAATGACATGGAAATTAACCTGCAATCTATATATGCTATGACCAGACAATTTGTGCTCCTTCGAATTCAAAAAATATATTTGACAGTATGTTACCTTTTTTAATTTTTACAACTCCTTAAATCAAGCCCAGTTCAAAAGATGATTTTATATTTGATCTAATATTATATAACTGATATGGTTTCACAGCGCATTCTAAACAACAGGACAGTAACTTTTAGCAACAAATTATTCAATAGATAAATCAGAACAAAATGTTTACTTACAGGCACAAGGCATATGTGGAAATATAACATCAATGTTGATTCTTAGTTTGTCTCCTCTGGAGGTGTCTACAAATAGTTCAGGATGGACCTAGAAGGTGACAACAAAGCCAGAACTTAAACATATGCCATCAAAACTTTGTACTATAAGGAAATTAAAATCTACATTCACAGTCAATACAGACAGACATGATATTGAGTTACAAATATATCATGCATCTGATGCTTGTATTAAATCCTTCACTCACCTCTTTAGTTAGATAATACTGTAGCTCAGAGAAGAATAGAATCAACATGATAAGCCCGCTGATGATGGTCACTATAAAGTGAACAAAGTGTAACGTTGTGTGAATTAGACACTACTTCCTAAAGACTGATTTGCATAGTATTTAAATCACAGCCAAACATGACTCTTATCCCACACAGTCTCGGATTTAAGCGACACTCTCCATACAAACTATGTCCGTTTTTGGTGTCATTTCAATATGTAATTAGATGTGCATATTTTACTTTATGTTAATTATCCTGTTCAGCACTGCTCTCTCCTCATGAGGCTGTGTATGAATGGCGCTCAGCTCCCGCTGGATCTGTGTCACTCACCCGTGGCTCCTCCGCATGTTTTGATCCTAAAGTCCTCTAGGGTTTTCGGATAAGCGTCAAATTGTTTAAGTTTATTTAACGCATCCATTCTCCCTCTCGTGCGGCGGTAAAGCTAGCCGTCACTTCGATTTCCAGTGACCCATTTCCGGTACACCGAGGAAGTGATGGAATCCTCTCAACCAATCAGATTCCACCGCGTAGCTGCAGCTCTAGCATCTCTAGTATGTTCAACCTCTAGCGGCAGATTTCTGCCTTTTATTTTATAATTCCTGATTATAAAAACATAACGCGGATTTTAATATACACGTATTAACTTTTGAGACATCCGTGTAATTAATTAAAATTTGTAGTAAGACCTGCGTAAAATATAACCAATCACCAAGCCTTTAATTATAGATAGATGGACTCAGCTTTAAATATTATATGAATATAAACTAATTAGGATTTATTTTTATATTTGTATAAATTTGTAGTAAGACCTGCGTAAAATATAACCAATCACCAAGCCTTTAATTATAGATAGATGGACTCAGCTTTAAATATTATATGAATATAAACTAATTAGGATTTATTTTTATATCCACAAACCATATGTGTTTTACTGCCTTAAAATTTTAATGCATTCTCACTTTTAACTGTGCCATAAGTGTACAAATGTTGCATTACATCGTCAAATTTAAGAGTTTTTTCCTTTTGATAAATATTAGTGAATCATATAGTCAATTAACCCTGCAGTTATGAAGATCGAGGTGGTTTCTGTGCATGTTTATCTAGAGAAAGTTACAAAGACATGTAAAATATACAGCAGGGTTATAAAGAAATGGTTATTAAAAAACCAAACAATCAATCAATCTGGCCTATTGTGCCTCTTAACCTTCAATAAATCAAAGAAACAGCTTATTTTAGTGGATTTGCTACATTTTACATGTCTAAACTAACCAGATCCAAAGTGGGGATGTTACAAACAATTCATCTGATGATACATTTCTGATGAATGGCTTTAGGTTTGTTTAGTAAAAATCACCAACTAATCAAATCTAAATGAACCAACAGGAAGAATCAGATCAAACCGCCAGATTTGTTATAAGAGGTCATTAAGGTATACCGCTTTTATTAAATATTTACACAACAAAGTGTAGAGAACCTAATGCAAGGACAGATCTCACAAACCACAAGAAGGTTGCAAATGTATTTTTGATTTTCGCCTCTGAGCACACGCCTTACAAACAACCACAAATAATTCATTGAGATAATATTTATTTTACAGTAAAACGTAAATGTTGTCTCAGGTCCCACTCCCCAAGTCATTTAGGAGCAAGGACACCTATCTGAAAGGATGTCCAGCGGTTAGTGATGATGGCAACCTTATCTTGGAGCACTGTGCATTCTGAAAAAGATTGGACAATCGTGAATCTGGGTTTTACGTTGTCAAGGCCTGGTGAAGGTAGCAGTTTGGCTTTATTTGGGAGGCCTGTAGGCAATCTTTCTGCTCTTCAGCACAGACCACCTGTGCCTCTTAAGGTAGTAGACCAGGGGAATAAGTATGGAACCGCCTATCAATAACTGCAGAGAGAATCAGAGAAATTTTTAGTGAAGGTGCTTTTATGAGTCATGCAACATCTCTACATGCTCGTTTTGCACTTCTGTTGTGGGAATTTAGTATTGCAATTCCATAAAAGGACATACAAACCTTCAATCCCATACGTTTACGTTGGTCATGTTCTGGCTCGGCTGCCCATCTCAGGAAAGTACAGACATCTTTAGCAACCTGGCTCATGGTGGCAGGGGTTCCTATATGGAGGAGAAGTAAGTTATTCAAGTGAATAAAGTAAATGCATATCATAAGACAAAAAGATAAATCTTGCATGCATGTCAACCTGTTCATATTTTGGTTTTGGCAGTCCCAAACAACCTTTCATAGCAGCACTTTAAACTCTGATCTACAGGGTGTCATACATGTTACTTCAGTTCTAATGTCACATAAATGCATATAATCCAGAAGATGCTCCCATTTCTATTTAGCCATTTAAATGTCTAATTTATAGCCAAATCAAATCAGACAAGATTAATGAAACAAAATGATCATTTAAAGCCTTTATGCTGCAGAATTGAATTATAATCAAAGCTCAGAGCATGAAATTTAACCCATGAGAAAAATAACGAGAATGTGAATGACGGACTGACAAATCTTGTTATATTCCCGCCTTTCCACCAAAATAAATGCACAATACATAAAATTTAATTAGGTTTAATAACCTTGATCTGTTCACAGTCCTGAAACAAATATGAATGTGTGTTTAAAAAGGATTATCGATAAAAGTAAGCATTACAAACTCACCATCTGAGTACTCGAGCACTTCATTGTAGAGGGGTGGTGCCATACCAATGGCCTGGCCAGGGAAATATGGGTTGTAATAAAGGCCCTCCCTCACAGACACACCAGCTGGAGGGTCACAGTAACCAGTCAGGAGAGAAAACACATAATCTTCCCCCCCATGCCTGAAAGAGAGAGAGAACTGTTAGATCATGATAAAGAAGGCTTTAGTGCTGCTTGTGGCTATTTTTTTTAAACTGTAAAAACTTTAGCACCTGGTCAAAAAAAGTAACTAATTACCTGGCACTGACAATATAGCTGAGATCAGGGGGAAGAGCGCCATTGTTAGCAGCACGGGCGGCCTCAGGGTTTGCGTAGGGTTTGGGGAAGTAATCTGAGAGTTTTCCAGGTCGGGTGAACATCTCTCCACGGTCATCAGGACCATCCACGATTTCAACCTGCATAACAGAATATTAACATTACAGAAAAAGCACAGTACAGATGCGTGTCAAAGATATGAAGCGGACCATCCCATTAACAAATCCCTCTGACCCGATACCATTTAATTTTCCAAAGAGGAAATGTTAGTGGTGCTTGCTCGTCTGTGGAAAATCTGCCAGGGAGTTGCTAAAGCCGTGTTTATTTTATTGTACCGTTGTGCCCTAACAAGCACATGTACAATGAGCCAAATATTTTGTAGTTGTGTTTGGGTTAACGTCGTAAGAAACGGACCTCTTCAGCCAGGGCCTTGACCTCTGCCTCTGTGTGTGATACTCCCACCAAGTTACGGAAAGCCAAATACTCCATACTGTGACAGGCCGAGCACACCTGCTTGTACACCTCATACCCACGACGAATACTGAGAAAACAAAGCCATCGTAAGATAATTCAGAATATTTGGATACCGCTGTAATTTGATAAACTAGTCATTTATATGTACACATATTTATTGTATTCCAAGGAACACCCTGTAAATTAATGTTATATAACTATATTTATTTACCTTTTTTTTCTTAAATGGAGCAATTTAGATCATCTTTAGACGATCTACATTAATTGAGTATCATATTTGATAAAGCGGGACTGTACGGCTCAATATAGAATTCACATGTAATATTACTTCAAGGTGGAATTTTGTTTTTTAACATTGATCATTTAGACGCCTTAGAAACCAGCATATCAAATATGACACAGTAGGCTGTGTAGAGTTACAAATGTCTTCTATCCTTAAGTATTTTTTTGCAATTGTGCCGCTAGTCATCAAGCAGAATCGGCACCTTTAACATACTGTTACTACAATATCACCAGACACTCTGAACATCATTAACTGTGGTACCTGGCATGATCAAGGGAGGAAAGCAAACCGTTGTGGCTCCAGGGATACGACGGTGGGTGCAGCTCCAAATCAGAGGCCTTGACTGACTGCTGCAGCATCAGAGCCAGACCTGCTCCTCCTGTCGTCAACACTCCAATCGTGGTCAGGGCTATCTTCCTTCCCCTCGGCAGGCTAGCAAACGACATGTTGGCCTACAAAGCAAAAATTGTTGGCTAGGATTAGTTTTCAGTTAGTAAACTAATGCATAACTCCCATTAAATACAGCTCATGATGGCAGTCGTCCCAACACGCACACATAAAATGAATACATTTCGATAAGATGAGAAACTTAACTATTACCATAATCACTTACATGACAATCCAAAGTAGTAACAAGCAGTAATGTCAAAAAAATGCAATTAAAACATACATGTAATGACAAATTCTGTGCCAATGAAGGCCAATTAAAACACCGTACAAATATGTTGCATTGTACAACAAATTGAGATCACGTTAAAAACCTCCACAAAAATGTTTGTGTGATATCTGGGACACTAACCAAATGAGCGAACCTGTGACATTTACCAAGTTAAATTCTTTGTGCAAAATCAGTAACAGTCTCAAGTTATGCTAGATCTCACTGGCCATCTGCTTTTACACAAACCTGGAGTTTACACCAACTTAAATGTTGCTGTCTTTAAAACATGATGTCCTTCTTATTCACTTTTTAATTCAACGTTCGACTTAAATGATGTTTATAGTTTAATTATGCGTAGAGATCATATCATACGCCTAACATCCTCTGTTAAAAACGAGGATTAATAATGCATTAGACGCCTTGGATGTCAAAGCGCAGTGATGTCACCTCTCAGGAGAAACTCAAGGAGCGACGGCTCGCCTTAGTTATTAGACTTCAAAGTCCTTTTTAATCCAAATACAAATGCTTTCTTACAAATTAACCTCCTTATTAGACAGTTCTAGTGTTATGACACGAATATGCAACAGCAGCTATCAAGATGCGAATGTAATAAGAGCCACAGCTTGTGTGACCTTGCTGTAGGTAATACACTGTCATAGACGCCGGGATATTCCAATGAAAACAGGCGTATATTTGCATCCTTAACACTCCATAATGTGAAAATCAAGCAGACAAGACAGAAAAGACAGCGTGTGTCCATACCCGAGGAGTATGAATGGTTTTGGCTGTGTTCAGGAGTGTTCTCCCGGTGCCGGAGAACACGACCACACGAAGCGCCGCCATGTTCTTGACTCTGCGGATAGAAAGACGCTTCCACCGGATGAACGCGATGCTGCCCCTCCCTTCCCGGAAAATTACACAAGGTCTTATAAAACTTACACATTACGTTATTTAACATAATATTGTATAATTATGGGGAATATGTGTAGGCAAATTTGAGAAAATTAAATTGATATTGTGCTCAACTGAAGCGGTTTTTATTTTAAAAGCGGACTGACGAGTGTGTTAGTTTGTTTAATAGCGCCACTTAGAGGCTGGAGGTGTGTTTAAACGCTAACAAAAAGATGTGGATGTTGAAGGTTGGATGGTCGATTAAAGTGCTTCACATAATCTGGGTCAAACAAAACAAAATGGCATACTTAGCTACTTTTGCTGAGTCCATTAATAAGTTGTTACAGATTAATTCGAACTTGAAGCCTTCGTAGCTGCGTTTATTATATTTGGTGTAAATTTAGATTTTAGATTAAAGTGATTGTGTCAGATCATAATGGTGTTTAGATGTGTTTTATCGAATCCATACCATCTTGTTTACAGGATATACTAAATATATTTATTTATTCATTTATTTTTCATTTGTCAAAGTTCATAAAACTTTAAATAGTTCTTAAATTAAACTTAAATACTTTAATTTATTTAAATGTTATTTAGTTATACGTTTAATTGTAGTTAATTAACTTAATTTTTTATATAATTTATGTGGCTTTATTTCTTACATTTTTATATATATATATATATATATATATATATATACACACACACACACTACCGTTAAAAAATTACAAAAAAAAATCTGTAAGATATTTAATGGTTTTTAAAGACGTTTCTTCTGCTCATCAAGACTGCATTTATTAGATTAAAAATCCAGAAAAAACTATAATATTGTGAAATATTATTTCAATTTAAAATAACTGTTTTCTGTGTGAATATATTTTAAAATGTGATTTATTCCTGTGATATAAAGCATCATTACTCCAGTCTTCAGTGTCACATGATCCTTTCAGAAATCATTCTAATATG
>JAUMHI010000041.1:17232969-17255428 GCA_032359435.1 Enteromius unitaeniatus | reverse complement strand
ATGTGACACTGAAGACTGGAGTAATGATGCTTTATATCACAGGAATAAATTACATTTTAAAATATATTCACACAGAACAGTTATTTAAAATTGAAATAATATTTCACAATATAACAGTTGTTTTCTGGATTTTTAATCTAATAAATGCAGTCTTAATGACATCTTTAAAAACCACTAAATATCTTACTGACCCCAAATAGTTTGAACTGTAGTATATATATATATATATATATACATGCACACACACACACACAATATATATATATATATATCACATATATATGTCAAAAAAAGCAAACGTTGGTAGTAGTATCATGGTAGCCTACTTTTTTGTAAGCCTGTGATGATTATTTATATAAGGTTCTCCAGGGTACTTCAAAGAATATAATAATGTTACGCCACTGTATATGTTCAAAAACAGTAGTCATTTTTTCCTAAAATTGTGTGGTTTTGACTATTGTAATTTTGCCTTACTTCCTGTAGATGGCAGTGTGCAACAAGGGCGCTCAGACAGCTGTCCAGCTCCAGTGAGCCCTAAACAATCAATACAGGTAACACACAAATAAAGAATGAAACACAACACTTATGAGTGTCAGCTTTAGCATCATACTGCACTAATACTAAGTGGTATCATCCAGAACAAACATTTGCTATGCTCCGTTTAATTCAATCATTTCTTGTGCGGCTTTTGTGTTTATTAATGCAGCAGTACAAAGCTTAGATTTATTCAAATCATGTGCAGTGTCAAGAGTATCACAAATATTCTTCACTTTCATATGCACTGTAAAAAAAGTGCTTTTTCATTTTTGTAAACAAAACAAACAGTATGCAATATATTTTACAGTTACACATTTTTTTCTCTTCTATTTTTTCCAGTGTGGAGAAGAGCTACTGTTCATTTTGTGTTCACGCGGCATGAGGGTGAGTAGCCTAAATGATGACAAAAATGAAATTAAACATCTTCTTTACTCTGGAGCATCAACTACAAGGCCATCGATTTATAATTCAGGCCCTTCACTGTATCGCCACGACCCTAAAACGGTCCCAACAAACGCAGCTGTCCTCACCTGTGTTTGTAATATGGGGCCATATCTCAAAAAGCCAAGCAGCAAAAGGGTCCTAAATTGGCCACCTTGGCAAGATAAGCCTGTGGAAAATTGAGCGTGTCCCACAGGATGGGAACGAGGCTGCAGAGAGCGGGTTCAATCAGGTACAGCAAACAAGCACTTTCAGAGGCCAGACATTGGAATTTTTATACAGCTTTATCTGATTGTTTGGAAAATAATAGAATTTTGATTCCTACTGACACTTACAATTTACCCAAGGCCATAAGCCCTGATATCACAATCGATTTCAATTGATACAGCCTTGTTGCTGTCGTTGAATGGAGGTGTACCTCACATTAAACATAAATAAAACATGCTACAATGAGTGCAGTGTTCTTGCAGGCTACAGCGTAATTAAAAACTGAAACGGCAGAACATACAAGGGACATTCAGAAGTTAGATAAGATGAAAAGATTTGATTGCATCTCAGAAAATACAGTTTCACTTTAAACCGGGAGAGAGAAAGGCTTCTGAACTTCTGTGTACTTGATAAAGGTGTTATACTAAACCTCTATCAGAGAATTTTAATTACAGTTTGCATTGCAATAAAACTCTGTAGCTATTATGCCTCTGTTAAAAGGTAAATGAACACTGTGTCTGACCCACAATCCTCTGGGGTAAGTCTAAATAGATGCTTTACCCTTGAAATCTCCCGAGGCCAGCCTTCAGCTTGGCTTGTATGCTCTCTAATGCTGGGTTAAAATGCTGCCTGCAGTCATAGTAAACGATAAAACTCGTCTCTATCCGCTCCCCAGGGGTGAAAGTTAAGGGACATCTGAAAGAAAGGCAATGTTTCTCTGAGATGGCGTGATATTTACTCCCCTTCAATAATAAATAAAGTTAAACATCTTCCTTTTTTGGCTTGCTCCAGATAAATCTTTCCCAAAGGAAGATTTTATTGCTCAGAGGTTATTCTTTCAAAGCTCAGGAGACTTGTTGGCACTTTCCACTAACAGGGTACAAAATAGGGCATAAAATGTCTGAAAAATGCAGTAATGTTAATCTTTTTTCTAACAAATGATTTGAAATGATGGTGCAAGACCTTTAGAAAATGTTGTTTACAAACCTCAGAAAGTAAAACTAAATATTATGGGAGCAGGTTTTATTATTCTCTTCAGTTTATATGGAATTTGCAATTAATTTTACGTAACAAATTATTTAAGTTTAAATGTAAGAATAATTTAAGTTTACATTTTTAAAAATATAATTAAGCAAACATAACATTTATATTTAATTAACTATTTAACTTAACTATCTGTTTTTCTGTTTATTTTATATGGGATTTGTTTATTTATTTATTTAAATATATTTTTAATAATTATAATATATATATTTATTTATTTATTTTTTACATCCCGTTGCAAAAATGATTTCTTTGATTTTTTGATTGATTGTTTTTACATTTAAATGAATTTTACATTTAATTATTAAAATTTTAATACTATTTATACAAAAAAATATGATACAGATATCTTATAGTACATATTCATATTACATAAAAAAGTACTTATACATTGCTATTAGAGTAAAATGACTGAACCTAAACATAGCAGCCTTGAATAAAATACTCCAACTGAACTAGCAACTAAGACGTTCCTTCATGCCCTTATTTGCTTGATATTTTCACACTTTTGACACAAGTATGAATATTTGTAAGATGTGACAGCAATTGCTTTGATATCAGCCATTGCAATTCTCAAGAGCCTGTTATGCCATTATGACACACTATTCCCATTTTCCATGCATGGAAATTATATATATTATGTGTTAAAATGTCGGGCTTGGACACACTGTTGTGGACGGGTTATTAACCAAGGCGGTTGCTATAGTAACCTTCCATCTTGGGGGCAGGATTGATGACAGAATGATGCGGTCAGACAGACAGGTTTCACTTTTATAAAGCTTTTCTTTCTTTCCACCTTGGAGAAGTAAAAATAAGTCTAGTTGAATATTTCATAGTACCGCATTCTTTCAGTTTATCTACTGTCTTTATAGCGCTTGTGTGAATTTCTATAGTGCTTCCAGTTCATTTTAGCTCTACACGTCTTTCAGAAATTCCTGTATATAATATTTCTGTATAAATCAACAAATGAATGGGATGTCTCACACATTCATAAAAAATAAGGTGGTTAAGACCCAACCTCAGAACATGTGGAGGAGCTGTGAACTGAGCCACTTCAAGACACTGAAAACCCTGGAGTGTGAGCTGCTTGTGTGTGAATGGACAGAGTGCCAAGCTTCACTGTAAAACACACAGAACATTGTGACACAGAACATATCATGCTTTTTGTTTTAGTTAATTTCCTCCCTATTTCAGATCAAAAGAGCCAGGATTTTTCACCATATAGTGGACTTCAATGAGAGCCAATGGGTTGAAGGTCCAAATTGTAGTTTGAATACTGTTTTAAAGAGCTCTACATGATCCCAGGTGAAGTATAAGTATCTTATCTTGTGTTCCTGTTAACTTTTTTTATTTTTTAAGTACAAAATGATTAACTTATGTAATTTATTATATTATATTATATTAACTTTCATGTACTTTTAGCCAAATGCTTGTCTTGCACTAGCTCAACCTAGGCATATAGTGATCAAAATTATTCATACCCGTGGTAAATATGATCAAAGAAAGCTGTGAAAATAATCCTGTATCATTAATTCTTTTGATCATTATCATTAATCCTTTCAGTGGAGAATTGGAATTTGAAAACGGGGGAAATCTCTATGAAATAAACGTTTTTCTCTAATACACATTGGCATACAATTAATCATAACCTTTTATTCAATCCTTTTGCAACCTCTTTTTGCAAAAATAACAGCTCTGAGTCTATACGTATAATGCTTGAAGAGTTTGGATAACATCAGAATCTCCCCAGACTTTTCAGATTTCCAGGTCCATGTTTGTGCTGCTCATCTTTAGTTCACCTCAGTCTATAGGGTTCATGGCAGAGAAATGGGTTGGCCTTGGAAGAAGCTTGGTTTTGTTTTAATTTTGATGTTTGTTTGTGGATCATTGTCCTGTTGGGAGATCAAACCACAGCCCATCTAGCATGGACAGTCAGTTTGTCATTTTTCTATCTGTTGGTATATAATTGATTCTATGATGCCATGTATCTCAACAAGACGTCCAAGACCTCCTGTAGAAATATATAAATGTTTAAATAAAATTATCCCTCTGTGCACCAAATCCATTTTAAGTGTTTGCTATTAAAAAGCGAACTTTTTTTTTGTTTTTCTGACCATAGAAGCCATTCATTTTTTTTTAAAAGGTACCGTGTACATTTTTAACATACAGGTAAATGCTTCCATTTCATGCATGTACCAAATTTAGCCAATGGCTAATTTTCATCTGAAAATGTGAATGTGAAGTTATGTCTGTAGCTAAATATGCTGGAGTTTGTTTTTGTATGAGAGGGATTTCTTTTCTAGAGTTTTCTTGAAACCCTCCAAAAACAACATATGGTTATTTATGGCTTCTTATTGATTTATTTATTTTTGAGGCTTTCTAACACCAAGACTCAAGTATTTTCTCCAGCTGTGATCCTTAGAGAGTCTTTGTTCACTCAAACTATTCTCCTCAGTGAATAATGTTGAGCACAACTGTACATTTCTTTTAGAAAATGACAGATTGTTTCACTAAATAAGCATCTTATTCTTTGGCTGGGATTGTGTAGAGCCCTTTGACACAGCAGTTTGGATCTTCAACACATTAGCTTCCATTGGAGACCTCAAAAAACATGACATCCTGGATGACATTTGGGAGAGTAAACTATCAAAGAACTTTTATTCTGGCCACAGTTTGTTTTTAAATTCCCTTGCCATAAGCATGTATATCATTGTCATACGGCACAACGGAAGATACACCAAAGGTGTTCTGGCAAACTTATAAATTCATGGCACTTTTCCTTGTCTCTCTTTTTTTTCAGTAAAATGCATGTCATTTAACATGGCCCCCATGTTAATGCCCCGACTGAATAGGCCACTCCAGCATCAATCAGCACTGTGTCACTGAAGCTGCATCTACAGTGACAGACGTGTTTTTTCAGCGTGCTGGGAATGCTTATGCATCCACGGCGATGGCCTGCAGTGGCTTTCGTATACCAATATGATGCTTATTATTGGTGTGAGTAAGAGCTGTTGGCAGCATGTGATGGAGTGGCCCTGGTGCGTGCACCGAGGGAGGCTTCCGGCCTGTCGTAACAAACGTTGGCAAGTAATCCATGAGAGTTCTCAAACACATTCTCATTTTCTCCCTCTCTTTCCCTCTGATTATTGTGGCGCAGGAAGTGAAGTGTTGCATGAACGCTCTCTTCCATTAAGCGCTCTCCTGTCGCTGTCTGCCGCGATGACTCTCTGCCTCATCGGCGCACCTGTCTCCCAGTGTCAGCCGGTGCGCCGCTGTCTCACCGTCCTCCGTGCGGACAGCAGGAAGCCACGCCTGCCCATGTCAACAATGATTAACGACAGTCGTTTCAGTGATGCCCGTCCTCCACAGGCTGGGATCCGGGCAGAGCAGGCAGTGACTTTCTGAGGTTATCAACACCTTAGGCGGCTAAATTGAGCTTGAACGAAGGCTGCCACAATGTTGCATGGCTGGGCTGCACATATTCTAAATAACCACGGGCAAATGGTTTTTTTTTTTACTTATTTTTCAAATAAGCTGCAAGTGAAGAGAGCAGACACATGCCTCGAGATGCCACATATAATATAGTCTGTTTAACATGCAGAAATGTGTGTTGAGGCACTAAAGAAAAAGTGTTTTTAAAAATGTAATTAATATTCGAGCTTCCGTACAAGTTAAGCTCAATCGACAGCTTTTATGACGCAAAAAATAATTTCCACTATATTTCTTTCATATTTTTTATGCTTTCAAAGTTTATATCTATTCATTAATATGTAATTATAATAGTCCAAAAAGCTGCAATACCATGTTAACAGTACAAACTAATATTTAAAAATTAATAAATTCATTACCACAGTTTTAGAGGTTTAAAGAAAGTCCATAACATTTTATAACATTTTGATGAAAAAAAATAAAAGAGGAGAAAGAAAATGAAACATACATGGATGAACTGTTCACAATAAATAAATAACATGCGTTTAGGAAATGGACAGAGTGTATTTTCATTTAAAATGCTCACAGTTATATGCTCAATATAGCCAGTGGACATAAGCACTATGCATGCTAACATGATCATAATGTGAAAATTGTTTGGTAACTTTTTTTATAACGTTATATCTAATTTTACAACTTTGTCACCATAACAAGGGACCCCCCAAAACCCTAGAATGACTGCAAAAATAATTTAAACTACAAATAATGCCCAAGTTGTAAAAAGTTGTAAAATCTCCAAAAATTGGCGCCATTTACTTTAGTTGTCAGTGTCCTTTTGTAACCACAAATGTTCTTTTTTTTATGTTAGGGTCATGGGATAGGGTAAATGCTGCATTAATATGCATATGCTGTATAAGCATGTCTTTTATGGTTGAAATGCTTTGACCAAACACCATTGAAGTCTGTTTGCCTCACAGACAGCTATAGATGTCACATGCAGAAGTCACAAGGAACCTAATGGCATGCTTTTTCATTTAGGGCTTTCATTTTATCAAGCATCTGCCAGAGCTTCTTTGAGGTGCATGTCTTCACGTATACAGTGTCTTCACGTATACAGTAAAAACTGGTCAAGGTCCTCCAGTTATGCAACATTTTTGTTACACAGTTGTACTTTTGTAGGTTCAGAGCATGGTTTTCTTGCTCAGAGGTTGTTCTTTCACAGCTCAGGTTCTTTTTAAGAATCTATTTCACAAAATCCTTTGGAGAAATTAAAACAGAAATCTTTGGCAGTAAACATTCATACATATCATTCAAATTGCAGTCACATAAGCATTTTAAAATATGTTTAAAAATTTGAGTTTATGATGAAGCGTATGTTTGTGATTGTGCTGTAATATTGTTGTCTTATATGCCATTTGGCCTAGTAATGGGCGACTGATATGCCGTGCATTCTGGGTAGATTCTGTCCAGCTATAAAACGGCTGTGACAAGTGACAGTGGTTCAGATGCGGTCGTGTTGTATCTAGGGAGATGTAGCTGTGTCTTAGCACCATCAGTTTGATTTAATTTCAGGTGCCCAGACCAGGGCCAGCACATCCCTACCGTAATTCATCTCGACCTCAGTCACAACTGACACTTGGATCAGTGCCAGGAATTTTTATATGGTTGAGCAAGATCTGCTACTAGCTGGATATCAAATGTCCATCTGTGTAACATCGGTATACAAAACCGAGATGCCATAATCAGGTTTAGTTACATGTCTGCTTGGGGCTTTAAAGGATATGAAGATTGCATCTGTACAAGATGATATTTTCATCAGATTGCTTTAGATGAGCTGTGACCTCTGCATCTTCTTTGTGCATCTGTTGTAAATGTGAGAAGAAAAATTTGCTCAAGTAGTTATTCATTATTGTTTAGTTTATATTGTCAGGCAGAACTCTTCCTATATTTTTGTAGGCAGAGTCCCATATATCCAGTGAGGATGTTTTACATAAATTATATAATGGCAATGATTGTTCTTAATTTTAAATAATTAATTGCATTAAAAAAAAAAAAAAGTTAAATCAGTATACTTTCAAGTTGCATAATTAAGTTTAAAAATAAATAATTCTGCCAGCAGGATGAAAATAATGTATTAAAGTTAGCCATTAGTTCGATAACATTATAAGTTCAATCATTTTAATATTTCTTTGATGTTTAGAGTGAAATACTCCAACTCATAGCACAAAATAAAACTAATATTTGCTGTTAGGTATGTTGTTTTCTTATCAATATTATGTCGGTTGTGGAGTATTGTTTGTTAAAACAATATTATTGAAATTAATAAACACATTTCTTGTGGTGAAAAATCATTTTAGAGGAAACTGGGGATGTTCCAAAAATGGAAACATTCTCAGAGCAAACTATTTATTTTTAGTATTTCTTATTTATAGAGGTATTATATTTGTACAATTAATTGATCATTTTAAGTTTTAACTGATTCTAGTGTATTGGAGGAAAAAGACTAATTAGGCCAGAATGTTATTAATCATTATATGTATAGACCTATAGACTTATGTATGAGTAAGATATGAACGACAAGTATGAAAATAGTATTCACATCACTCTACAAAAACGTATTCACACGTCAGCTTCTCTGATAATTATCCTCTCAAGTTTAAGATATAACGCATTTCACTTAAAAGGACTAATGTCTCATTGATTTCTTTCTGCTTGAAGCATTAAACACTTGTGTGTTAATAATTTATGAAGAAGAGACAGAACAGAGCTCCTTGTACGCTGCAAGGGAAAAGTGTCTCTTTTTGAACATCTCTGAAAAGAGAAACCAACTAACATGACTTTTATGCCAAGCACATATCATTCAGAGTGTTTTAATGTTGCTCTGCCAGTTCATGGCCAGTTGCAAAAGGCTGAATGGATAAAAATAAAGATGTATTTTCACACACTTTTTGTCCCAGCAGAACTGGGAAAGGCCATTGCCTCTTCCTTCAAGTCACTTACTGCCAGTCAAAGCCATGTAGGTAGGGTAATTGTTAGGTCATCTTTGTGGGTGTTTTTAGTATACACGATTCACAGAATGTCACTTTTCCTTTTTATTTGTGTACCTCAAAACAGATTTACATTTAACTATTAAGTTACAGCCCGTGAGCCAAAATGATGTGGCAGGGTTGCAGAAAGCAGGGAAAAATCAGTGTCAAATGCATAAAATAAATCGTCACTCTCCATACAACCATCATTAATTAGGGATAGCAACATAGATAGGCAAACCTACAAAAGGGAACTGAAAAATCAACAACATGCAATCAGCGCAATCTGAGATCCTTCAACATGCCTCAAATACTCGTATCATTACGCGATGAAAGAGCAAAACACTCAAACAAATCAAACTAATGGCAGATCTTGCAGAAATCAAAGCACATTGGCTCCTGATTTTGTGTTCACACAAAAGGCTTCATTCATGGTGCTTTTAGTGTAATAGCCAAAGTGGTCTGAAAATGGCTTGAAAGGGAGGTTATGATGATCGTGCAAGAATCCTGTGCCAAAACCGTTTGAAGATAATAACTTCAATTTTATTTCCAGCCCCTTCAGATATAACAAAACCAATATTGTGGAGGTGGGCTGGGGGCCCCAAAAGGGTTTTTGTAGTTCTAAGTGTATCATATGATTATTTACACAGCCGCAGAATGTGTTGCTTTTAGTCTAGATGTAAGTCCATTTGCTCTGAGAGTGTGGTCATGAAAAGGTGAGAAAGTAATATTTTAGCAGCTTTCAAACATTTTTTTCCCTGCCAGTGGGTGTTTGCATGGGTATGGATACCCTATAAAAAAGTTTGTCTAATAAATACTTACTGTAAGTTTTTCTTTACAGCAGTTGATTGAAGTTCATGAATTGCAGTTAAACTTATTTAGTTAGTTTTCTCATTTAGTTCAGCCGCTGTCAAGGCAGGGCAACAGTTTGAAGGGAATCTTGGTGAAAGTTAAATAATGTTGATGTTTATGTGGCTTCAGTTTAATGGAGCATTTAAATGTAACTCAAGCAGCCTCTTACCATCATAATAACAGTTTGCATACTGAATGCTTAAAATGTGTTTGTGGCATATGTTTCTGGCTGTTCTGTTGCATCAGCATGTAATAAATGCAAGAAATAAAAGAGAGCAAACAAATAAAAGAATGCTGTTTATTTTAGATTTTTGTAAGTCAAAGAATAAGGCTTTCTATGAAAACCGGACAGAGTTTGCTTGGATGAATATTTCTTTGTTGTTTTCAGCAGCTTTTCTAACACGTGGATGCTTCACTTGCTCAGTCAAACCTTGAGCCTGATAATCAATGCTTAAGCACAGAGCTGTGACGTTGACAAAAAACAAGAAAAAAGGAAGAAAAATATGATCACCATTTTTCCTGCGCTCCCTCTTTCAATGTGTTCATTACACCATATTCTGCTATTTGCGGTGATAAAAGAACCTGGAACATGCAAACACAAAACTATCCAGATTGAAAAACAAATGAGTTGAAATTACCACTTAGAGTTGTTTCCTCAATCCTTTTTATCCATAAAAGCAAGCTGTCTGGAGAGTTATTGGGCCTGGAGTCACAAATGGATAGCTTTTGAAGTGCAAAGGATGCTGAAACATCAGACGGTTATTTATTTATTTATTTATTTGGTTACAGATTGCTGTATATTTTCAGTAGCTCTTTGGCTTATTTCGTCATTATTAGAGCAAAGAACATTTAGATTAGAGTACAGGGGCCTCTTGAAAGCACTATTGTTGTCTAACCAAACTGAACTACTGCTATTCAATATCAATGCTTTTTTGTACGTGACCGTGTTGCTGCTGTTTGCATAGACCTGGCAAAGATGCTAAAGGAGAATTGATGTTATTTCCTCCTATTTAAAAACAATACAAACTGATAATAGAGTACAGTAACTGAGCATTTGAACTGCACAGAGATGAATAGGCATCCATGGGAAAATTTGCTTAGAAGTTGTTTATCAATTATTCTGAGTGAATTATTCCGGGCTCGGACAGAAAAATGGTATTATACAACTTTTTTAATACTGTATCCTAAATTGTGGATAATTAAGCTATATATCATATGCTGATGTACATTTCTGGAGTGTTAAAAATTAAAAGAAAAAATAACAAGAACCGTACAGAACCGAAAACCGTGACCCTAAAACCATGATACAAACCGAATCGTGAGTTTTGTGAACCGTGCCACCCCTAATATTTATACATAGCAGATTTTTAAGCACTTTTTTTTACAAGCTAATTATTTTTAGTTAAATGTTTAGTCAGCGTTATTGATGTAATATGGCAAAATTTGCATTAAGGTACACTGCCCTCCAAAAGTTTGGAAATACACTGGCAAAGTGTGATTTTGGATTACATCAGCATAAATCCTTGTCAGTTTTTGGTGCAAATACTGTACATTAAAGTACAGTAACTTGACATTTTCATTGAAGACCAGCAATATTGCTTTTCATTTTGATTACATAATAATGCCAATATATACGTCAATGTTGAGCTACTATGGGAGCAACTGGACCGTGATGTGTCCAACCAGTGTGAAGCATCTTTGGGCAATCATTCAGGAGGCTTGGAGTAATATATAAAGTCACTGTTTGAATAAACTGACAGCTCGGACACTCAGATTATACAGAGCTGTACTAATGGTCCAATTTTTGTGAATCAAAAAGTATTTTATGTAATAAAATGTATGTTTTCGTAGTTGTCCCTTATTAGTGCAAAATTATCACTAATTAATAAGGATTCATGCCAATATTGTCCAAAAGCCCACTTTTCTAGGGTGATTCCAAACTTTTGGAGGGTAGTGTAATTTGGATAGAAACCCGGCTACTGATAATTATTACACACATTATTATGACATTTTATTTAAAGCAGGAGGAATTGTAATTACATAGCCAAAAGACTGTTATAATTGCAAACTTTGCTCCAGTCATTTATTGTGAGGTTGAATCTTAACAATAAGGTATAAAATGGAATGCTATTGGCAATGTCCACATACTTTTTTCCGTATGAAGTTGAACTCAAACCCTACTGTGTAGCTTTCGAAACAATTTAATGAACAGAATTCAGTTAAATTATACTTAATAGTAACTAAGGTTGATAACTTAGCATGAGTCTGATGAGAACAGCTCATATTGAGATTCGATTGTAGACTTTTGCGGCAAACCTGACTACATCTAGATTTAAATATCTTAAAGAGCTGCATGTGAGATTATTTCTTAGCAGATGAATGTCTGATCTGATATGACTGCTCTCTAGGAGAAACAATTCAGATATCATTGAGATATTTGTTGTGTCTAGTGGGAAAATAGGAGAAAATGAACTGTAAGATGTCAGGTTAAGTAGCACTATGTGAGGTTTGATGTTTCTTATGCGTGCAGATTCATGTCTTGTGAAATTAGCAGTAATGTTTCTGCTCCAGTAATGCATCTGATGGGCATGAAGCAACGGCGAGGAGTGAGATAACAGCGTCTGACCGACTCCAACTGCCACATCTGATTTTCTGACATTGCTTTGACCCTCAGATGATGTCTGTCCGATCCAGTGGCCCGTCTGCGTTTTGCGCATTTGTTTGACAAACACTTGAGGGGAGACGTTGATAAGAAACATTGGTTGGACTGTTCCACAGACTGATCTTTTCTGATTTGCTTTGCTCTCCGTGAGCCTCATGTCTTCGTGTTATCTATCAGAGGGGAAAAGGAGCATCGTACACTACATTTTCTTAAACTAACATAAAAGAGACTCGAGAATGTAGACTTCATTTCGCACTGTCAGTGGATTTTAGAGGTAAAAACCCATTGATTCGCTCATCCGCTGACATCTGGCAAAACTAAGAGCTTTGAAGTAGCTTGTTGCTGTTGTCAGAAATTGTGAGCAGAACACAAAAATATATAAAACCATGCACAGAAAGATATATGATGTTCCATCTGAGTGTGTGCACACAGGAGGAGGCTAATAAAAAGTGCAAAGCTTAATTAACTTCTATTATTATAAATTTTTAATGCGCCTGTCCATTTGAAATGTTACTATTCTGGCACTGTGAAGTTGAGGTCTTTCATCTCTTTCTTTTACGATCGATAATTTTGCTTTGAAGAGACGGGCGAAATCTTACAGCTTAGACAAATGTGGCTCATTAGCAGCAGGTTTCTGAAAGTAAAAACAGTAAGGAGTGAAGTAATTAAAACGCTTGGGGCAAATCAATAGAGATTAATGTTAGTTTAATAGTCAGCCTCCTTTCTCTCCTAGTCTGTGGATGGAAAAGAAGCATTATTTATTGCAGTGGATTTTACTGCAGAGTTTCAAAATATCACATACTAGAGCAGTTCAGTCATGACGTCAATTTGTAGGCTAAACCAGGAGGCTAATAAGCAATGGCTTCCCCGGGGAATTTCTAATGGGTTTTTAAGAATAGCAGAGTTCGATTTATTGCAAAGTAAGAGAGTTTACCGGCCATAAATTACACGGAGTTACACCTTAAATGTGAATTTTGATTTTTGTTTTGCACTTCAAATTGCTAAGCAGTTGGTACATAAGGCTGTGTCATTGTGAAGAAGATTTTGTTGCACACATAATTTGCTTGTAAACTTCACAGTTAATTACAAAGAAAACAAGTAACTAATAAGGAATTAAATGTGATTTTTTTTTATTTAGTCAAAAAATAAAATAGCAATTTCTGCAGCTTTTTTTCATTTACAACTTTGAAAAATATATTTTTATGTAGAATTTTGAATTAAATTAATTAAGTTTGCTTTTAATGAAACGAATTGGATGATGCCTTTTACTTCATGCCTTATTTGTTATTAAAGTTTTATTCTGTTCTCTGTGGTTTCGGATTTCATCAACAAAGCATAGATTCTAAAAATGCAATGGTTTAATCTCAAAAATATATAGTAATAAAATGTAACAAGTAAAATGATATTTTTAATATAGTTTATGTCTAAAGCTGTGCATATAGAAAAGCTTTTACATTTTGGATGTTTCTTTTAAAGTTTTTTTAGCAGTACCTAGTGGCAAAGAATGAATTAACATTTTCATTCAGACCAACCCGAAAAGACCAACAGGTGGGCAGCAATATGCTGATGATAAATTTTGAGTCTGCATGAAACAACTTGGGGCTCATTTTAAAAACAAAGATTTGTTTCAATGATTCAGCGTTGACTCTTTCTTTTGAAAGACACTAACTTTATGCATGGTGCACATTCAGATTAAACCTTTTGCAGAATGTTTTCATTCACTTAGAGCTGAATGAAAGGTAATATTCAAATATCCATAATAGAGGCACTTTCAATAGATCAAAAACAAAAAGAAAAACAAATTTAAAGGGACAAAACAAAGGATAAAGGCTTTGTTGTGAATCAGCAGCAGTTACATCCTTGCCAGGCGTCAGTATAAAATTTACGATCACTGAGAAGAAGAACAGACGAAACTACACCTTTAATATATTGAACAGCAGTTAAATGTAGAATTTAGGCCCTACAGCTCATGAAACTTTCATGAAATTACTAATGTTACTCTTAGCATGCAAAGTAGAGCCTCAAATGAGCCTCAAAACCACAATGACAAGTGCAGTGACAATTTTGTTTCCCCTGCAAACCTCTCAGAACTCCTGACATGTTTGTTTTCCCCTCTAGCAACTATCAATAGTGCGGTAGATGTAAAATCGCCCTGATAGACTCATCAGATGCTCATTTATGATGCCTTGTGGGTTTCGTGATGGGCTGCAGTTGAACAGATTTAGAAGCACATGCTCGCTTCACAATAAAAAAAAGATCTGCCAGAAATGAACGAAGGGTTTAGAACCATGACCGTATCTGTGAGGCACTGAGCATTAATTGCTGGCATGTACATGTGGGACATTTCCTCAGCAGCGAACTTTCTTTTTGGCAGATCATTATCTAATCCCTGGGCTTTTTGCTAATCAGTTTTTTCTCAGGAGCTCACCATCTCTCCCAAGGGGACTCTTCTCTTCTCTTCACCTCACTAATGATGTTTTGAATGATGAGGGAAGAGCACAGGATATCCAAGCTAATTATTCCAAAGAAAATGCTGAAATAAGCACTTGGGGAGGCTGCTTGTGTTTTGACAGTTAGCAGAACATTGCAGGATAAAATACAATACAGGTGAAAATCTTATGCAGCATTTTTCAGATGTTTTTATCAGAGTCACAATGGTTTCAGTCACAGTGTACGTGCAGATTGGTGCATAAAAACTGTGTGCAAATAACTGGTGAATCAATAAATTCATTCAGCATTTACGGTCAAATATAGAACCAAACTAATATAAAAAGGGATGAGTTGTATGACACTTGGATGATATAGTTGCACCTTATTTGTATTTGTTTCATAAAGGTACAGATTAGTAACTCAAGTGTATATATTAGAGTGTAAATACTATGTATACGTTTTTAAAAAGGTACCACTCCAGTGACAAACCAAGTGACCTTAAAGTAATAGTTTATCCAAAAATGCAAATTTAAAGTACTCACCATTAGGCCATCAAATATGTTGATCTGGAGAAATATGTCATTACATCACTTGCTCACCAATGGATCTTCCGTAGTAAATGGGTGCCCAAACAGCTCCAAAAAAAATCCATTAATTAGGACTATTTTCCTCTAAACTGTCACTTCTTACCAATCCATAATGAATAATAACACCTCCTGTTTTGTCCAAATTGTTTTGGATTGTTTTCAGTTTATCTGTGCATATTTCTCTCCTGGTTCAGATAGATTTTTAAATCAAGACTAACAACTTTTTTTTTTTTTTTTTACTGTAGAAAGCAATATTATGGACAGAGGTCTAATATTTTATTGGAAGTTAAATCTTAATATACTTAGTAATAGATTTGTTTACTTTTATTACTTGTGGATTATTGTGTTGTTTCATCAGCTGTTTGGACTCTTGGATGCACCGATTTACTGTAAAGGATGCACTGGTGAACAATTGATGTAAAATCTAAATCTTGGAATGCCTGAGAGTCAGCAAATTTGGAATTTATAGTGGCTTCTTTGGCCAAGGCCTGCCCATGTCAAACAACCAATCACAGTTTGTTTCATTTGGCGTTTCGGGGTGTGGATATGTCCCCACAACAACAGGCCGGCGTGCAACAACTCATTCAGCATAGAAAATCCAGATGAGACGCTCGGCAAACAGGCTAAAATATCTCTTCTTGTCTCCACTAAGTGCCTCAAACAAAGCTTCTGGACATCTCTTAAAGAGTCTATGCAGTGAACCTCGCATACTTTCCAACGTTTAGCTGATCTTGATAAATGCTCATTGTCACTCATGTAAACACAACACTTTTTCTTATGCAATCACACATCTGCGCTTTGTTTCCTGGTGGAGCAAAAATAAACGCGACACTTGCGTCCCCCGGAAATCTGATCAAATTCAACCAATCAGATGATGACTTCGATATTCCTGACGGGTTTCCAGTTTAGTGTACCATATACCAACATTCTGTGGGCGTGAGGGCTGAGGCTGAGACTAATTTAATTGTAGCAAAAACTCATATTGGAATAGCTCCTGACCACAGGGGGCGGTTGGTCTGCAGAAACGGCAAATGTGCAAGGTACTTGCGGGCAATGCGGGCTGTGTTAGTAGTAAAACGTTGTTGTAAGGACCCACAAAATGGACAATACATTGCAAACTGAAATAACGGCAGGGGCTGGTTTTAATGTTAATGCTAAAACTATAAAAACAGGTACAGACCGTCCGCGAATACTTGTAACATGAGCAAAAAATCTTTTCTGCAGACCAACTGCCCCCTAGTGGTAGGGAGCATTTCAGTCGTGTTGTGAGCTTGTTTGCTTTTTATATTCTGTTGTGTTGTGCACCACTGGGCCAATGCAGATAACACATAGAAAGTTACATTTCAATCTGATCGGAGGCAGAAACAAAACAAGTACACAAGTACTTGGATTGTCTGAATGTGCACATCTGCCACTTCCAGGATTTCACACAACAAAATGATGTCCAAATACCATGTAGTGAGTCACACAAGTGAGTAAACTGTTAGATAAAGGTCAGCAGCAGTAGAGGTTCCCAGACCTTTCTTGAATGTGACGGAAAATTACCAATAATTGTTCCTTTTAGAAAAATGGAGGGAAAGTGCTTGCTTCTTTCAGTTTGCTTCTAGTTTCAGAAGAGTGCCACAAACTTGTGTTTTTTGTCTATTTTCTTATTTCTAGTAAAAAAAGACTTTGAGAGAAACATTTGAGACAACTTTAATAAAAAAATAATGTGTACCCTTACAGACAGTAGATGGCACACCTACCTTTAAAGTGCTAATCCTATTCAAATCCATAATCATATACAGTAATACTATGTGCACATTGATTTATTAAGCATACTTGATTAAAGGCTCTTCTGCATTTTCCAGCTTCTCCACCATTCAGATGAATTCATTAATTCTAGATGTCTAATTCTCTATATTGGGACCGAAATACCAAACAAAAGAAGAAAAAGCCCCAGGCTAACTCCATGTGTCAAAATGGCTAGTTAATGAGCTCTGCAGTCTGACCTGGTTCATTCAGAGGACTTACCACACAACTCTGGCCTTTGCATCAAGCAAGATGGTGTTGGCAAACAAAGCAGCTTAGCAAGTTTAGAAATGAGCTATTAAAAATCTTTTTGAAAACAAAGACTTTTTGCTTTTAATCTGCATCATCAAAGTCTCCACCTCTTACCAACAGATGCCTCATCAGATTTCTGAGCCAAGTTGATTTGTATGCAGCTTCCGTTACACACATTATACAAGTATATTTATGCCTTTTATCTTTAAGTAAAGTATATCCCGATAAAGGCTTGTTAAAACAAGCGTGCACTTATTTTTCATCATTCGTTTTGTAAAAGTTTTTTTTTTTTAACTTGGAAAGATGTACATTTGCTTTGATGCTTAAAAAAATTAAAATAAGTTGTAATACCATGTAATTATGGGATGCAATAGTACTGAATGACTATGACTGAATGTTATCGATGTGGTATTCTTCAAGAATACCTTCAATTTATCATAGTACATTTTTATATTATTCTAAAAGCTATAATTACGGTTATTCCGTTTTTTTAATCTTATCTTATTTAATTTTTAGCTATATTGCATGGAAAAGATTACTAGATTACTAAAAAAGCATTACAACAAGCATGTTATGTTGATCACGACAAGTTTTATGTAGCATATACAATTAAAATGCACATAATATGCCATCGTTTGAAGACTATACTGTTTTCTTTTTTTTCTGACCATGTGAGGCTGTTGTCTTTTATCTCTTCTCTCTTTTGTCTTGTGTTGCACTGACCCTGAGAGGGTGAATGAATCGAGTCTACTGGCATAACTGTCACTGTCCGATCCAGTTTACTAATTACCCCTCTTGTGCTGACTGTGTCCTTTTCATGTTGCGTGTGCTGTCTGAGCCTATTTGTGAGTCCAAATGAGTAATCAATATCAAGTGTGGCAGTATTACCTGGTCAATAAGACATATCCAATCTATTAACATTGTCAGAGAGGCTGTTTTGATAATGCCACAAGCTGTTTGTGTGCTTTTTCAATTCAGTAAGGAGATATGTCGTTGTTTTAAATGTGCATTATATGAGTATTTGTAAGTCAGGCTTGTGTGAGGCTGAGAAATTACTTGAGAAGGCCTTTATAGGGAAATTGAATCAATGAATTAAGGTTACAAACAGGAAGCACAATAGTAATTTGAGTTTAATTAAATTGGAGGTTTAAAGGTATTCTTGTAACTTTTGTAGGTTGCTGTAATAGGTTTTTTTGCTACCTCATGGCATAAATGTACCTGGGTACGAAATATGTACCAATGAGTACATATTACTGCAGTTTCCAAAAGAAATGAACAATAGAGGAAGTCAAACTTTTTCACACAGATTTATTTTGATTAATAAAGCGTAATTTTCGCGCTATTGCTTGACGAATGTAATGACTTCAAAACAATATTAATATGCTGGGATATTTGAAAACAGATGCTTTTGAGTGTCATCATCACACATATCCAGCTTCATATCAATGTGTTTTCATAGACGGTAGGTTTGTTCGGTAGCTCTTGGAGTGCAAATGCAGGCATCACATGTCAAAATGAATAACTAAAAATATCATTTAGATTTAAATTTCAATTCAAATTAAATTCTCTCATAGAAAACCCAGCTATTAAATTTAACACTACTTTATATGATTTGTCTATCTTTTTTAAACTTTGTACTACAAAATTCAGGTTCCTTAATATTTGTGGGAACTATGATTCACTGGCTATGCTTACACATACTGATGCATGTTATTGTTGCTATAATTTTTTTCCCCAATGAAATGTCACATGCATCACAGGGCTGCACTTATGAAAGGTCACGTCGGGCAGTATAGGTACATCATCACTCAAATGTTTTACGATTGACTTTGACCACAGCTCAAATGAGCGATGGGCTAGTAAACTACTGGTCTGCTTGACTTCCCTTGTTATGACCAGTAAGATTTACCCTATAATGCACAAGTTCAAAAATCAAACTGTGACTAAATCTGTTCAAAACTAGTCGTGCTGGTTTGCACGTCACCGTCCACAAATTCTGTTGCACTTTACTGTTAAAATCAGGCATTCACAAGTTATTTCGGTCAATGTTGTTTCTAAACAGAGATGTGATCTTGATGCATAAAACAAGGTCAAATAGTTAAATAAATACTTCAGCCCAAAACTAAAAACAAGCTGAAAATGTACCCTCAGGCCAAACTTTGATGTTTATGGGTTTGTTTGTTTTTCTTCAAAAGAACATATTAGGCATTACATCAATTGCTCAGCTATGGATCCTCTGAAGTAAATGGGTGCCGTCAGAATGAGAATCCAAACAGCTGATAAAAACATCACAGTAATTCACAAGTAATCCACATCACTCCAACTCATTAATTCATATCTTGTGAAGTTCTGCATGTTTGTTAGAAACAAATCCATGAAGGTATTTTTAACTTTAAATTGAGTTCATAATTCGTAATTACTTCCCTCAGTGAAAAAGTCCGATCCTTTCACATCAAAATCCACCAACATATTTACTATTTTGGACTGTTTTCACTTGATCTCTGCATAGTTCTTTCCGACCTTTTCACTGGAGAAAGCAATATTGTTAGTAATGTTTTGTTTGTATCAACATTTACTTCTGGGTTATTGTGATGTTTTTATCAGCTGTTTGGACTCATTCCAACTGCACCTTTTCACTGCAGAGGTGAGCAAGTTATCTGTTCTGATTAAAAAAGAAACTCATCTACATCTTGGATGGCCTGAGGGCGACTTCCTTTTCAGCAAATGTACATTTTTGGGTGAATTACTTCTTTTCTTTGTTTGAAATGAAATGAATGATGAAGTGAAATGCAAATGCCTTTTATATCACCAACTTGTCCAGTTGTCTATTGGGATGTAGAAACTAGTAACTTTTATCTTTTATAAAAATATATTGGTGACAGTCTGTGCAACCACTCTTTATGTACCTCCATGTGGCCTAAAGACAAAAATGTTGTTGTCTAGTTTATTATACCTTAACACACACACACACATACACAGTGAGAGAGTTCTTTTTAAATGAGGATTTTAATAGTCTAGTGAGTTTTCTCGCTTTGACAGGTGTGAAATTTCCATCCAGACTTGGTTGCAGATCAAACAGTTGAACTCTAGCCCATCCGGAAAACTTTAAAAAGTCCATTTATGAAATAGACCCCCAGCATTCTGGGGTCAACAGGATTTAGTTTATGCCAACATCCTTTAACGGATGCTGAGGGACTGATGAAGTACCAGCCACTCCAGTATGTCATCCACTAAAAGGATAGCGATCAAACTCAGTGATGCATTTGCGATTCCCAGACGTTTAAGCCGAACCTCAGGCTTCCATTGCTCTTGGGCAACAGGATGACAGACTTGCTCGCAGCCAGGTGCTTCATCAAATCTATATTCTCCCCTGTAGAAAGGAAGCAGATGCTGAGGTCTTTAACAGCGAGAGACCGAGTCTATCACATATCTATGAAACTGACTTGGTAAATATCTCGGAAACTCCTTCTCCTCTGATGTATCTGCACTGCTGAGCGCTGAACTTCTGAGGTCTTCTTCATAGCACTCACTGCTTCAGTAGAAATGATGTAAAAAGACTTTCATCTTATGCAATTCTGTGAATAGCTTGACTTTTCTTCTTGTGACATAGTAGATTTGACTAATCTAAATGCAGTGTCAAATTGAACTGATGTGTGGACGTTCTTCGAAGCTGTAAATAAACATTATTGGAGTACATTTTCCAAGAAAATACTGTTTCAGTTTTTCTACATTAGAATTCCACGTTTAATTTAATCTTTAACCTTTCTGTGTAAATGTTTGCTAATTTCATAGCAGTTTCTAAGTGGAAATCATGGCCATTTCACTCAAAACAATTGGTGTGGAAGTTGCACATTTTGATTCCATTTTTAATGTATGAAATAATATTTACTCTTTGCATTTGGCAAAAGCAACTTTCAATGCATGCATTTAAAAGATTTGTCAAAGTTTTACAAGAAAATACACTACTGCAGTCTTTTTAAGTATCTAATTCTCATGCCTAGAAAAGAAAACAGTTAAATTAGTGAAAGTCATTTCAGCATTCAGACCAGTAAAGACTGCTACCACTGGACATGAATAAATGATTTCCTTGCATTTGTTTTTGGCAAAATACTGGCATCATATGTACTCCCAGCTTAAAGGTCAATAGCACAGCTGTCTCAGTCATATGTTTGGCACATAATATCCAATCAATGACCATATGTTTATGCGGTATGAAACATATTTGTCCAGGACGCACAGCTGTAATGAAAACGCTAATCGAAGCACTGATCTTTGCAAAGGTAAAACAAGTTTTCACTAGTGCAGGACTAATACTTTCTGGTGATTGAATTAATTCCTATTTATCTATTTAAAAACCATCTGGAATATGAATTTCATTTTGAGATAGAGTTGGTTTCAGTTATTTTCGGGCTTCTTTGATGCATCATTTATCAGTTTGGGGAGATTTAATCCATCTTGAAAGTTCTTTGTAAGGTGTGGGTTTTGTAAAACGTGGACCTGTTTTTACTACTATTATAATGTATACTATTCAGCATTACTGTTTGAAAAACAAGTGAGCAATGACAACACAGTTTTCTTATATTTCCATGAAAGGATGCAATTGTGAACTAAGCTGGCTGTGTTCAGTAAAGGAAGTCATATCATTTTAATTGCTCCTTTGAAATTGCACAGTTTGATGTATTGTGTAAACATAATCTAACTCGAGACTCCCTTCCATTGTTACTCTGCTTAATTCTAACTGTCAGAGAGAGGGAGTAAAAATGGTCATGTACATCGAAGTTACAAGTGTTTTTGGTGCAAGAAACTTTGAATAATATTTTAAGTGGACCCTAAGGAAAACATAACATGATCAAATGAAACTATATGACCATTTTAAAGGCTCTGTTACTCCTTCAAAATGACGTATGGTTGAACAGTTGCAAGGACAGACTCCCTAGAGTATTTTATGGATAAATCTTCCCCATTGAGTTACTAGCAGGCCTGAGGATATGAAGAGCATTGATTGCTTTGAAAGCTGGTCTTATGAACTTCTGGCAGTGCTAACATGTCGGTTGATCAGGGAATGTCGATATTTGCCATCTAATGTAACCTGTGTACCACTATTAGATCACTGAGGAGAATTGTTTCCCCTTCAGTCGAGTTCACTTCGACGTTACATATGGGATCTCGCATGAGAGACCAATCGCCTCCGAGTCTTTTGG
>JAUMHI010000041.1:17204345-17227127 GCA_032359435.1 Enteromius unitaeniatus | reverse complement strand
CGGATAGATTGTGCAATAATGATAGACCGTACAATAAACAGAACGCATGACAGAAATAGATCCAACGATAGACAGATCGTCCGATAGACAGATAGATCGAGGAATAGAAAGATAGATCGTACAATAAACAGATCGTTCGATAGAGATAGACGATCCTCATCTTACGAGAGATAGATCTTACAATAGCCAGATTGCCTGACAGAGGGATAGATCGTACAGCAGTCAGATCGTACGATAGACAGATCGAGGAATAGACAGGTCGCATGACAGAGAGGTAAAGCAGGTTGTACAGCGAGAATATATGAATGACAGACAATATCAATATCTGATACAGGCAGACATACTGATCAACATACAGACAAATAGAAGATACAACTGGCAAACTGATTATATGCTTGACAGACAGACTGTACTATTTATAGACTGAGAGACGGACAGACAGAGACAGAGTTAAGTATATGAAACACAGACAGATCATATGAAAGACTGGTAAACTACAACAGACAGACACACAGAGATAAATAGATAGATTGCATGACAGACAAACTAATAGACTGTGTATTAGACAGAGAAATTCAGACAGATAGACATGGTGTACCTGTCCGGTCAGTTGTTTCATGAGGGGTTGAAGTTCACTGAACAGATCATATCCTTGATGGAAGAAGGTCAGGTGGGCGTACATGAAGGACAGCATCTGTGCAACAGATGACATGTTTAACTACTCCTCAAACATGAGTAGTTCACCTCAAAATGAAATGTCTGTCACTCTCATGTCGTTCCAAACCTGCAAGACCTTCGTTCATCTTCTGAACAAAAATTAAGATATTTATGATGATATCAGAGAGCCGTCTGACCCTCCATAGACAGAAATATAACTGAAATTATATTTGAAACCGTCTATGGAGGGTCAGATGGCTCTCTGATTTCATCAAAAATATCTTAATTTGTGTTCCCAAGATGAACGGAGGTCTTATGGGTTTGAAACGACATATGACAGAACTATACCTTTAAGCCTTAATTGCAAATCATGAATAAAAATATTTTACCGATTTGAGGATTTCTGATCGTCTCTTGGACTGCAGCACATTAATCTGAAAAAAATAAAAAAATAAATAAATAAATACATTCCCTACTTAAAAGAACAGGTACTTTTTACTTCGGTCACATTCCAAAAATACATGAGGTCATCATTAATTTGGGTGTTTTCCCAATAGGGAATATCAGAGTTCATCTGGTCAACAAATTTCCTTCTTTTGTTCCTTTTTTGTCTTCCATTTTTACTTGGTCAGCAACAACAAAGAAACACATTATGCCCATACATGTTTATACAGTTTCGTGTATAAATGTGGTTTCTTTTTGCAGATATTTTAAACAAAAATGTTTTTCTGACTATAATTCTATGCAATTTTAAGTCATGGTAAAATAACAAGAAAAAAAACCAACAACAAAATAATTCCATAACAAAAAAGACTGCTTCAATGCGTCAATAATCACAGTCTATTATCAAATCTAACACATCTGCTTCCTGAACTCCTGAACGCACATCCTTTATTCTTTCACAAATGATCGGAAATAAGCAGTTCCTGCTCTGAACCACCAGGGGGCGCAATACACTGCTCACAGCGCGCCTGTAAACCACACACACTAAACACTCACAGACTACTGACTCACTGGAGAGATTGAGCAGAGCCGTTACACATCATCTCGAGAGAAAGGTCAACCTACGGTAATACCGTTCTAGAACTATAACCGCTAGACTGACCTTGTGTGCATTCACTGCAGAACACAGGAAGTGCATTGAGAGGACACAAGTATTATGTGACAAGAACTAGTTCAGTTTCTTTCTCTTTCAGAAAATCCCTTCTTTCTCTTGAAAACAACCTCGAACGCAACACTGATTCCAGTAAATCTCTTAACAACCAATACTAATACTAGTCTATACCATTAGCACATGTCTCGTGACTGTGATGTAACAGCACAGGAATCTGTACAAAGGTTGTCTGAGTACAAAGGTTAAGCTGAGTCCATGCGCAGGAGCTCTTACCTGAAGGACGTAGTCCAGGACGATGTGGCGGAAGCACTTGCGTGTGGCGTTGAGTATGTTGGTGGCCTCCTCCACCTCGTGTTGCTTGTTTCGAGGTGCCTGGGCATTTTTGGATAGAGCTGCTTCTTTCTCCTCGCTCACTTTGTCGAAATGTTTCTTAGCTTCTTTGAATTTCCGAAGGTCCCTGCGCACAGCAATACCATTCCTTAAAAGTGCACTCGACGCTCGCTGAAACCGTGCCATTATAAACTTTAACCGAGATCAGACGAATGGCTTTGTGGACGGAGTCTATTGATAAACAGATCAAAATCGGCTGTAAAAGCATGATGCTCTGTTCTTACAAATTGATGCCGGCCACACATCGACTTTCTGCCATGAAAATATTTTAAGGGTTAGTTCACCCAAAAATGTAAATTCTATCATTAATTACTCACCCTGATGTCGTTCTAAACCCGTAAGACCTTCGTTCATCTTCAAAACGCAAATTAAGACATTTTTGATGATATCAGAGAGCCATCTCAATACAACTGAAATGATCCCAGATCCAGAAACATCGTAAAAACATTAGTAAAGCGAGACAAATTTAACATCATATACACAACCATTCTTCTCCTGCAACTTACTACTTCCACCATTTTAGAGAATATTGCTGCGTAAGTGTCCGCTTTCTTCTAGGTGCAAACAGCCGTAGATTACGCAACTGTGCGTGCTTGTACCCGGATGTAAAGACGGCTGATTACGTCAAATACGTTAAAGCTTGCATATGCGGTGTGTTGAGATACTCTCTAAAATGGAAGACATAAATCACAAGAGAAGAGTAACTTATGTCGTTGTTTTTTGGGGTTTTTTGTGCAAAAAAGTATTTGTTGCATCGCTAAAGTGAAGTTGATCCACTGATGTCACCTGGACTGTTTTACTATGTTTCTGGATCTGGGATCATTTCAGTTGTATTACTGTTTATGGAGGGACAGATGGCTCTCTAATATCACCAAAAATGTCTTAATTTGCGTTCTGAAGATAAACAGACTTCTTACGGGTTTGGAACGACATCAGGGTGAGTAATTAACGATAGAATTAGAATTTTTGGGTGAACTATCCATTTAACGATTAATTAAAAATACATATCAGCATTAAATTTGTTTATCAGGTATTCTAGATGTTGGCATCAGCTATAAAAAACTATGATCAACTGCTAATATAAAATTTTGACTTTGATTTCGGAAGTTACTAAAATATTACATAAGAGATCAGAATTGCGTAAATTGATAAAACAACATGCAGTGCTACGATACTTACTCTCGAATGAATGCCTGCAGTTGTGATTTGATTGCTCGTTGTGCTTGGTCGAATAAAATCTGTAAAACAAAGAAATAAAGTAAATTAAACCTGACATCAATAACAATTCAAAATATTTTATTTTAAGTTCTCATTACTGCGATGAATTAAAAACTTGTTTTTCTAATGTTTCACATAAAATTAAACGCATCTCTGCAATATTTATGTAGTTGTAATAGTACCAAGTCAGATATATAGTGCAAAGGTGAATATTGTTGTTACCAGTAACAGCTCTATATAGTGTCTCATTTTTATTCTATCTGTATTTATTGAATTAATATAAGAGATGTAATTATCAGTCAGTAAATGTGGTCTTGACACAGTTAGGTGGTCCTGACTATAATGCTACATTTATCACATGATTTTGACACATTTCAGCATTCTAGGCAAGCAGAATTACACCAAGTTAGTGTGAGATAGCCAAGAAGCATTTGTGCTATAAAGATCATGTGCTCATGAGGACTTTAACCACAAGTCAGCTGACCTCAGCACAGACTTAAACAGTGACTCATGGAGCTCCGGTTTCAAACACAGCAACACTGCTGAGGCACGAGGGCCTATTATATTATATATATTATATCCGTTATATTACAGGAACAAAACAAAAAGACCAAAAACATACTCTATAACATGAAGTCAAGCTCAACTCGCAGCAACACGTCTGATTTCGCAAGTACAGTAGTTGAAATTAAAAGCACTTCCCAGTGTCACCACAAGGGGAATTACAGAAATTATAATCATTTATTTATTTTACAGTTGAAACTGTCCTGTTGGTTGCCCACGATCTCAGTTAAAGTTAATGATAAATGGTAATTAATAAAGCGTAAGGAAATCGTTCACTGTGTAAGAAATAAAGGCTATTTTTTAGCATCTCAGCACATTTGCTTCTTTTTTTCCCTCACATGCAAACATGATTAAAAGCGGGAGAAAAAAGGAGAAGTCATCAGCAATATTGCAATACGACAAGCTTTTTGCCCGGACTTTCTTACTGTGTGATAGTTGATCATCTCTTGAAGATTCTCTGCAAACTTGTTCAGACTGGACTGTGAAGAAATCAGAGAACATCACAAAGGTCAGCAGAGAGTCTACAGTACAGATTACAGCATAGAAAAAATACATGAAAACACCCAAAAAGTCTCAAAAAGTCCCATTTGACCATAAAACTAATTTGAGAGATTAATAACTGATGTCTGATATTTTCAGTATATTTAATCTGTAAGTTCTTATTTTGAATTAATTTATCGTGATTAATTGTATCCTATAAATATATATATATATATATATATATATATATATTTAATACATGTATTAATACACGCACATGCATGTGCACTTAAGAAAAATATGTTATATTTAATACACGTAAATTATATGAATATAAATATATTAGTGTTGTCAAACGATTAATTATAATTAATGGCATCCAAAACGGTTCGGTTTCGATACATCAATATTACTGTACAGTACTGTATTTGCCCTTTCTTTAACAAGGTACAGAGATGATATTAAATGTAAAAAAGGTACAGATTAAGTCAAAACACAACATTTATTTTTCAAGGGCAAAAAAACTGACAATATAAAAAGTGAGGAATGAAGTGAAATATAAACATGAACATTACTCAAATAAATATTGACAGCAACAAGAAAATACTTTTCTAAATACACCATCAGAACAAACAACATTAAGTGGTGGACAATTGTCCATTTCAATAACTGGTGAGGTAGCATCACAATGTGCCGTATCAAACAGATAAGAGAACACTTTAAGCTTACACTGAACATTTACAATACCACTGGGTTAAATAAACCATCTAACCTTAACACTTTAAACTACTTAAATAGTCTGTGTTTCATTATTATTAAATAATCTCAAATGTAAACATGGTAAAAGTGCACCATCCAGTCAGGATAATTGTGTGACGCACACACTTCAGGAATGCCTGTCTTGACCTACAATAACAGTTCATTTAAAATGTATTAAAATGTATAAATGTGTCATTTAAAAAAATCTCAAGTCTTTTTCAGCTTCACTCTTACTCGCATCGTAAAGTTCTGGAATAATTTTGCTGCTGAAATGTTAACCTATACAGCCTGAGCTAAAAACAGAATTGATTCGTTTGTCTCTCGAGGCTTCGGGTTCTTTGAGTCGTTCGTTCATCACGTGACAGCCCCATAAACAGCCTGAGCCGTGCGCGACTGAATGAATCACTCCCACGAGACGATTCGTTTTTCTGGAGTCACATTAAAGATTCATTCAAAATGAACGAATTGTTCAAGAACGACCCATCACTAGTCTTGAGAAGTTCTGACCATCGCCTGATTGTCTATGCGCTTAATACACAGAAAATGCCCATTTTAATTAAAATGAATGTTTAATGTCTCAAATAGGCTACCGAAATATCGCGGTTCGATAAAGAACCGAAAACAGTTGCATTCCTATTGTTTACCATATTATTCATTCTTTCAAGCAGAAATATTTTTTTGATATAAATACATTTATATTAATCTTTAGAACTACTAAGTACTACTTGATTCAGTCAGGGGCATTGAGGGATTTTACGGTCCCTTTAAAACCGAATACACGCGAATGCAATGCACTGATACATGTTCCCTACCGTTTACATTCACATAATACATAATCAACTCTGTTTACCTGAATCTTAGTCAAAACGGACAATTTGAAATCATTTTGTGTGTAATTCTCCATTCAAGAGTAACTTACTCGCGCTGTGTGAGACGTGCTAACGTTATGTGTGTGTGCTTCAGTGTCTACACTCAGAAACCGGACTGAATCTTCCATCTCCAAACATATCCATATGCCTGCTCTTCTCTTAATCCCACATATTGAGATTTTTGAACGTTTTATCAGACGTGCAGCAAGTGTATAGTTTATAAATACAGTTAATGTACACATCTAACCTCCGAAGGTGATCACTATTCAGTTTGACTCTCTTTGCACACATTCTCTCTATAATAGCTCAGTTCAGATGTTTTTGAATATGATCTTTTCAGTCTGAATTAACTGCAAGTCATGGCTTTGAGTCACTGTGAACTAAATCAAAACATTATGGCATATTTTCTAATGCATCAGTTGATTCATTTATTTTGAATAAAGTGAAAGTCTTCATTTCCCCACCATTTCTCCAGCTAAGATCATTGATCAATTCAACGAGGTTGGTTCCTCATCAAATACATCAACATTTCTGCTGGCGTCTGACCGGGTAGAAAAGAAGCAAATGCGGAATCCAGGAGTGAGAATTGCCAGCCACTAAAGAGGCATATTTCATAGACGGCAGCTTTTATTTAGGCAAGAGATTTGCATTTGAATGAGATATAACATTAACTCAGACAGTGTGCTGCTGAAGTGCCACACATCTTGATCGCACTTTGTCAAATAAAAACAAATGAATGCACAACAGTGCTCTCCAATAATCTCCCTCTTAATCTTCTCAAAGCTGCCGTCCCTTAAAGGAGACACTTCATCCTTCATTTACAGTTCTGTTGTCTTTAACAATTGTGGAAAACAAGTTTTGTGGCAGTGCCTGTGCATTGTTTCCTCCTGAGATTGTGCCAGCAGCTCATCTGTTATGTTGCAGGCTGCTGCAGCCGTGTGTGGGGGCCAAGCAGTGATTAAACACTGATCCAGCTCTAAGGGTGGGGAAAAAAAAAGGAGTAATAGAGCGGCAGTCGGCCGTGATTGATGGTCTGGACTTCAGCTGACAATAACGTGTCAGGGCAAGACGGCACAGAAATTATTTTTCAAGCTTTTCCTAAAGAGGCCGGTTTGGAAGCGGATCAAAACTGCTGTGAATTACACTAGTTGGTCATTTGGAGGAAATGTTAACATTCAAAATTCTATTTTAATGCAAAATGTGTAGGGTGAGGCTTGATTTTATCCATTGGCTGGATTGTGGAAAGTGGGCTTTTCCGTACGCGAGCTTTATATGACAGGTGTTTAAAAGTTCTCAGAGGTTGAGGTTTTGCTGGTTATAGCATGGTTAGTTTGTTTTTGGGACTGCTGCTGAATTTGGAATAGCACATTAGCATGTTTCACTTACTATTTCCACTATATGAAGAAGTGTAGTGCCATAAAAAAAATGTTAAAAGTATTTTCAAATATACTAAAATATGTTAGAGATTTTAATATGTTTATGGACATGCTGTTTCAATGGGTTTTATTTACATTTAATTTTTTTTATATATATTGTCTAAAAATAATTATTGTCCTATCCATAAACAAATTGTATATTTTTAAAGTACATTTCAAAAAAGTTTAAATTAATATAGATGTAAAAACACCTTAATATATATTTCTTTTTAATAAGTTCTAATTAATTATTTTTAATTGTTTAATTTATTTTTATTTCTTACTTAATTACTTGTCATTTACATATTTTGTTATAAAACATTTATATTATCCAAAATATATTTTATATAAAATTTTATATAATATTTTAAGATTGGAAATGTATTTTATTTTTTTAAAACACATTTTCAGATAGACTTTGGCATGTGAAGGTTCAAACAAGATATTTTATAACAAAATATATTTTCTTAAGCATACAAATAAAGCATACCATTAGATCTGGCAGGTCACGTTAGTCAAGCTCGCATCAGCTGATCCCTTTTGACCTATAGGAATATTCCAACCTATCTAAGCATCCATATATAAGGTCCTTCAGTATTACCATCAGTTTTCACTTTGCTCAACAGCTAACTACCCTCTTCCATCCCCAGCTCCTCCTCCTCTGTCAATCAGGCTCTGCCTTCTGATTCTCCTTGATTCTCTTAAAACATTTACTAAAATGATTGAAATTTATCAATATCTGCAATACATTCATTGGATCTGTTCTGTTTACCCTGGAGGGTTATCCTTTCCCTCCCTGCTCTCATCCATGCTCGACTGCATTGATGCACAGGGGGTTCTTGCACAGAACAGAACCATACCGTCAACCCAAACTGTATGCTAATTGTCAATCATCTTTGACAATAGTGGCCCTGACAGAAATGTAACATAAATCTGAAACTGCATTTTTTGTTTGTTTATTGAGTATTATAAATTTGTTATATGTATTGAGATTGCATCATTTTGTTATGGATACAATGCAGACACATATTTACAGCTCAGGGGATTGGCTCAAAACAACCTGCCTGGAGAACTGACTTTCATGCCAGAACTGACAGTGCACAAACACCATTTTCTCATCTATGTGTGAGGCTAAAGATGAGATTCTTACGTTATTAACAGAATAAACCAAAATCCCAAATCAAGATGTTTGTTATTCTGTGGAACGACAGCACCACACATGTCCTCTGAGAGGCCAGGGTTTTGAGCCGCTGGTACATTTAGAATGGAAATTGCATCAGATCATTTCTCAGAGTAATAGATCATCCCCTGTTTATATGGGCATGAAATTGGTGGGAAAGTAAAAAGTCACTTACAGTTTCCATTATAATGCTTTGGCAGCCAAGCATGGAAAATCTGCATATCCAAACCCTTATCCAACCATCAAAAGACAAACAACCCCACGAGTAAGCCATGACGTGCCACTATCCCCCCCAATACTTGACGTCTTCCAAGTATCACACAGGTCTATAAATTTCCTGCCGTTTCCTGTCAGGGTGTCAGAGTTTGGATGAGCTTTGGGAATTGGTGCAATTGGTGGTACTGGTGGCATTGGCATTAGCGCTTGCTCATTAATCCTGGGCCACACATTGACATTTGCTGACAGTATTGAAGTCTGTAGAACTGAATGGAGCCCCAGAGACCGCTCAATTACCCTGTCTTGGAGCAATTAGCAGCCCTCCAATGCTAGTCAATGTCTGCCCTGTGACTGAGAAGCCAGACGGGACCAAAAAAACCCAATGATATGCAGGTGAAAAAAAACACATTCCTGCTGATACTAGTAGACATTGAGAGAATAATCCTGTGGTGAACCAGTACCAATTAATGTAATGTGAATTTTTTTTAGTGGGAAAAAAAGCAAAACATTAAATTGTTTGGTTAAAATGAAGGAAGATACCCCTGTTAAAATCAAGCGCATTTACTTTTTTTAAATGTTAATATTCAGATATGACGTTTTGCACATGCAAAACGTGCAGAAAAGTACTCAAATTGTATTTAAAATGAATTTATTTAATTTTCTTGATATAAAATACCATATCACCTACTCTGTTTAAAATGTGACAATTTCTTCTAGGTTTTTTTATAGGCATATGAATATATGCACATTTAATTGCCCATAATTTTGAATATAGCAATGGCCACACTACAGTATGTATTCAAACTGAATGATTTCACTCAATTAAATATTCGCACAGTGAGTTCAGTCAATGTAATATATACATTTTAATGAAATTTAAATATTGTTTGCACTGTAAAACCTGATAAGAAGAAAATACTCAAAACTAAATTTATTAAGTTAGTAGAGCTTAACATTTTGGTGGGGCACAAGTGGGGCAAAGCAAGCTAGGAACTAGAAAACACAGTAATTTTAGGTTCACCTTACTGACAACATTTTTAGTATACATAACTTATTTCAATTCAGTCCAGTGAACTTTCATTATTATTTGAGTGAAATTAACTCACTGTTCCATTTTACTGTGTGAAGCAAAACTTGTGAAATTATTAAATAGTAACTTTGGACTTCTGTGTCTCTTCTGATGGACCCATATTACCCCAAAGGTGTAATGTTGTTTTTTATGGAGTAAAAACTTTTAGAAGCATCTCCCTGTTAGTAACTCCTCAGCAGTGTAGCACACTGTGCAGTGACCTGTTCTTTAAAGATTATTGACTTTGATACACATGAGGACTGCCTACTATTTTAGTTACACCGAATTGTTAGCTGGCAGTATGCGTGGGTGTTCTTGTCCTTTCTCAAGTTTCGTAAATCAATTGATTCCTTCTTAATGAACCCTAAAGTGGACTCAGCAGCCTCGGGTGTATTGTCGCTTTTTTCGTCTTTTTGCTGATTGTTTTGAGATAGGACTATAATTTTGACATGCCATGGAAAATCCATACACCGTCTCTTGCAGGGCAATCAAAGCTGTTTTTATGACTTCACAGTGGTAGTTCACCATCTCTCTCAGAGTATATCTGTGTGTCTAAGTGCATCGACTGAATCAATACATTTCATCATTATAAGATGTTCCTTGTTCCAATCCATGCGCAAACTGTATTTTTATTTGTAAGTCCCCATTCTCTCTTGCTTCCCACTGTCACCGCAACGTTGTAATGTACCACTTTGTTTCACCAAAGCCTGATCATTGTCCAAATCTTTCCCTTTTGGTATAAGACTATAACTAATTCTTACAAATTTGTATGACCTCACTCGAATTCATACGAATTCATACGATTTCTTCTAGATCGTTTTATTTTACAAGTTGCCAGTTTGTATGAATTTGTACGAATGACCAAAACCTAACCCTGCCCCTAAACCTATCAACACAGGGTTTTAGACAAATCGTACAAAAACGTACGAGTGAGGTTGTATTAATTAGTACGAATTGGCACAAATTTGGCACCTATGTACGAATACATACAGATTGGTCGTGAGACTGTGTTGTTACTTCTTGTATTTAATCTGGAATATTCCTTTAATGAGCCCATATGCTTTGATACAACACATAGGCTTATTGATAAGCACATTAAACATCTCGAAACCATCTGAGACTGATAACTATAATGACTACTAAAATGCATTTACTCCCCTTTTCCCTGAGCTGTTCGGCAGCTTAACAGATGGTAACAAGCCAAAACCCATATATCAAACTCTTAAGGAGCTAAAATTGAAACCGTTAGTGAACCTTCCATTGAGGCACAAACAAGTGGCAGAAAACCATGTGGAATAAAATGCAATTAAGGCACATAGCCAAAGCAAAAATACACAGGCAATTAATGCTCGCACAACAACAGGAGAATATCCGGCAATACTTCATATAGGTAACCTCCACTAAAAAGTCAGACATGTAGAACGACAGCACGCCAGCTTGTTAAATATTGCCCTTTTACACGGACTCCTCCACAGTCTTCATAACTCCAACCTAACGCTTAATTAACTTCCAACGACAAATCAGCCCATTTTCTGGGCCAGACGTTTCTTTTCGAGAGCTGGGACTCAAGGTGCGCGCGAGTGTAAAAAATGAAGCACATTTGTAAGGAGCTTGCCAACAGCTGTGAGACAGCCAGTTGGGTTGTTTCTCAATGTAATTAAAATATAAAGCCAAAAACTCATTACTGTATGAAGCGAGTGATATAGCGCTAAGGCAATTTAGCCCTACAGCATGTTTTGTAGAAGTGGAGACAGTTCATGAATTAGATCTGTTGGTGGTTATTTATTTAGAAGCATTGGTTGGTTTCAATATGTTGATGTGATGAATTTGGGTTGAAACTGTGTGTTCAAGCAGCCCACGTTCAGTATTAATTTCACTCTTAAGTTTGCATGAGGTTTCTGCTCCTCTTGATGCTTTTATGGCTTATATACAGCTTGATTTGGCATTTGATTGAGCGGGTGGATGCCTACTGAGCTGGTTGAATCAGAAATGGGCCTTTAAGTGGCTCTTGTGGTATATGTTATTCACACCGCTATAATACTGATGAAGAATTTAAGCGTGTGTGCTTCTGTTCTCGCGTCAGCACTAATGGCCATCCATTGTGTGCTGATGAGGGATCTGAGGTTTAACTGCAATGCAGCTTAGTATTATTGGTTATTTCTATGACGTTTTAAACAGGTCAGTCAGTATGAGATGGATTTTGAGCTCTTGTTGACATTTCTTTGTATGGTGTAGGTTGGCAGGTTAAGGTCAAATGCGAGGGGGGCATGTCCATTCTGAAATGTTTTAAAATGTTTTAGTGCTGAAATACAGCATAATCATATGCTACATGACTGAATGCTTTCAAGTGCTTTCGCGAACATGTCTGGATCATAATTTAATGTTGAATGATAGATGTAAGGAATTATATTGGGCTGAAAGGAGTAGTTCACCCAATAATTAAATTTTGTTAAAAGGTGTGAGGCGGCAGGCTGGTGTGGGCTTGCTCATAGCCCCCCAGCTTAGCCGTCATGTGTTGGAGTTCACCCCGGTGAACGAGAGGGTCGCTTCCCTGCGCCTTCGGGTCGGGGATAGGTCTCTCACTGTTGTTTGTGCCTACGGGCCGAAGTACCGGCCTTCTTGGGGTCTCTGGGAGGGGTGCTGGAATGTGCTCCAACTGGGGACTCCGGGGGACTTCAACGCACACGTGGGCAATGATAGTGATACCTGGAGGGGTCTGACCCGGCCCCGGATAAGTGGAAGAAGAAGTGTTTACTCAATGTCAGGCCGTCCAATATGCGGTGAATCAGAGAACAAACAGCTCATAAAAACATCACAATGATCCAAAAATAAACAAAATTATCTACAAAATTATCTTATCTGAATCAGGACAGAAATATGCAAAGATCAAACCTCATTTATAAGTGAAAGTTCTAAGCAATTATTGTCATGCTCCTCACAATCGGCTAATGCCGAGTTCAGACTGCATGATTTTCAAAGTCGTCATGTCACAGATCTTTTTGCACTGCATGACTATCTGGGGAAGTATTCAGTCGCTGCTGTTCACACTGCATGATAGATCAGCGACAGGGGCTTTCACACTGCATGACTTTACAATAGGAAGAATCACCAACACCTTTGTCTCACTGCCGAACACACGCGAGAAGTGACATGGAAACAACGCAAGGTCATGTGTCCAAGACCGGAGTTCTCACGTGAGACTGGGATTATTATTAGAAATAATATCAAGCAAAAGAAGCTTGTCATACAAATTGCATGTTCGCTCATTTGAAACTAAAAGAGGATTATGGAGGAAGATATTTAACCTTCTATACTTTCGTAACTCCTCCCCCAACTTTCCGCTGCTCTGGATGTTACCCTCTCATTGGCTGTAGGTAATCGCCACATTTCACATGGCATGATTTTGAATCGTGGACAGGTCCAGATATTTAGCATGCCAAATATCTCACGGGTGTCGGCGACACGTCGGTGATTCTCTCAGGCCGTGTCTTGGATAGTTCACACTGTCTGATTGTCACTCGCGTGCACAAGCACCGTTTTGCCTGTGATTTGGTTCATGTGTCAGCGATGTCTCAAAACCTGTTGGCGAGTCAAAATCGGGGCTAAACTCGTGCAGTCTGAACTCGGCATAAGCCTGGATCAGTTCAAAGATCTCAGCACAGTCACCTGCACCTGCTCTCAGTCACCAATCTATTGATGCCAGTAGCTCAACGGCTGAGCTCAAGGTAACATCCAAACCCTCCTGCTGTTACTCATCTGTGTCTACCTGGGCAGGAATGTGGGTTGCGCTATAGACTTCCATGTACTGTAAGATACTTTCCTCTTTATTTACCTGTGTCTGCCTAGGCTGGATTATTATTCGTGATCCTATGATCGCTGAAACTTACTGAATGTTTCTACTATGCTTTTATGTTTGATATAGACCCACACCTGAGTATTAAGTTGTGGAGATTCCTTCTGTTAAATAAAAACCTGCCTTTAACTATTTCACTGTCTCTCAAGTGTGAGTCAAAATGTTACAATTATGGACACATGTTTTGGCCTTATTCAAAGGTTTAAAGAAAAAAAGCATAAAGATGTTAGGAATGCACCGAAATTAAATGACATTTTCCTCATATTTGCCCATTTTTCCACCACTGAATAAATCTTTTTTTTTTTTATTGCATTTTTTTAATAAATACAGCCTTGATGAGCAGAATATGATTATTTGAAAATATTGAAAAATATTACAGACCTCAATTAAAAGATTGATGTACTTGAGTTGGGTAGATTACTTGTGAATTTTTGTGATGTTTACCCACTGGTTTCAAAAGTATTCACGTTCATTACTCAAGTAGATGTATAGATACTAGGGGTTAAAAAGACTTCTGTAGAAGTTGAAGTATCATCTCCAGTTTTTACTCGAGTAAAAGTACTGGTTTTAAAACTACTTAAGTATAAAAGTAAAAGCAGTGATGGGCAGTAGCGTCGCTAGTGACTCTTAGTGACGCTACTAGTTTAACTGCATTTTTCAGTAGTGTGTTGGTAGCGTCGCTGTTTTCCGAATCAAATAGCTTTTCATTAGCGAAGCTCTTTTATTGATCAAGTAGCACGGAAACGTCGACACAAGCTAACGTTACATTTTCCCAAGCATTTCTGATGCTTAAGCACAAATCGGAAATACAAATGCTACGGATCACTGATCCTAGAACAGTATATGACGCCACCAGCATACTGTACACAGGCCAATACAGCCGCATTACTGTCAGGGACTTCTTACTGCGGTTGGCAAAGAACTTTTTGGTGTTAGCACCACCTTCTGCACCGGATGTGTGACATGCTTGGGTGAACACTTTTTGAAAAGATGGCAGAGGACGGAGAGGAATTATTCGTCGCTGGGGTTGTACCTCGAGAAGTTCATGACACTGACTCAGACAGTTTTTTGCCATGTTGGTACTAGGGCTGGGCGATATATATCGAAGGATATATTATGCGCATCTCGTCAGTAAAGCCGGTTCTTTGATAAGCGGTTAATCTCCATCAGCTGTTTTTAAATGCAGTGCCAGTTTATGAACAGAGCCGTAGATCACTGACAAGCTATGCGTTGAGTTTCACGGGTGATTCAATGGCACAGCTTCTCAGTGATCTACGGCTCTGTTCATAAGCTGGCGTTATTTTTGAAGACAGGTGACGGAGATTTACCGCTAATCAAAGAAACGGCTTTACTGACGAGATGCGCATAATATATCATTCTATATATATCGCCCAGCCCTAGTTGGTACTGTTTGGAGTAGTTTATAATACTACTAATACCAATTATCTGCACAATAGTAGCCTGTTGTATTTCCATTTCCATTTCTAAATGATTCATAAACGACTCTTGTGAAGCAGTTTGAAGAGTCAGTCTGTCTAAACCCCACCTTCCCATGAGCCCTCACTGCTGTGATTGGTCAGATGGCGCAGTCCTTGGTCTACCACTACAGCGGTCCACAGAGCTTGTACCGAAACTATACTTTCTGACATTACTAGAGGTGCTTTCTGAGAGAATACGTCAACTACTGTAGTTAGCAAGGACTACCGTGGAAAGTGCTCGCAATTTGCTTTTGTAAGTGAATCGGGTACACCTCTACATTGTGAACTTCAGCGTTGTATAATGCATAACACTGTGTTAAACATCGTTTATCATTACTTAAACTAATGAGACAGACAGACAGTCAAGCTGCATCAATCACAATGTTTGGACTACATTAGGCCAACAGCTGAACTACAGAAACACAAGTTAGCCGGTTACTAGTGCAGGGTTGTTACACAACATAACGTACACAAATACGTGTTTTGAACGATCGCTAGAAAATACAATCAACAATTATTAATCTTACTTACAGGTAGAAGTTCAGAGAAGCAAGCCTGTCTAAATAAACTGGGCACTGATCCATCTTTTAAGTGTTTAAGAATATCATGTTGTACTCCAAGACTGGAAAAGCAGTCATCAGTAAAATGATGCGAACTCAACAAGAGATTGTGCTGCTTGTTGTTGAAAAGAATGAAAGTTAACCACTCATTCTTTGTAAATTCAATGAAACAAATTTTCTCTCACATGATACAACGTCTTCTTGACATGATGTAATCCACGTGGAAATTGTACTGTTTGTGGGCAGGGCAAGTTGTTCGCGATGTTGAACGTGGGTGGACATTATGCAAATATGTTACTTAGTGACGTGTGGCCGTAACAGAGAAAGATTCAAATTGCTGACGACTCGTTTAGGCGAATGTGTGCCGACTCTTTTTTTGATAGACAATAACTTTATTTATTGTGCACTGTCTGCGTCACAACTTTGCAGATAGTTTCTTTAAGCCATTATTAACCGACAGGGTAATGTGAAATTACAATTAAATTACATTCGAATTGATACGTAGCTGTGACACATTAAACATGTCTAAATTTGTTTCCAGGTATTTATCTTTTACAAGTAAAAAGCAGCAGAACGATTCATATCACATATTGTGCGAACAGAGAACTTAACAAAGCTATATATAAAAAAAATAGGCCCATATGCCAAATATCTTTTTCTAACGAAATAATAAATTAACAAAACGAAAGAAAAAAACTGCCTAAAAATTTTAGGTACAGTTATACGAATGCGCTTTTGAGCTATAAAGAAATGGTGCCTTTACTTTGATCAACACCAGGAACACGGACGCTGCTTATATTGACCGTGCTGGAGCGTGTGACTGGATTTGTATTATGTGTTATACAGTATGAATCGTGTTCAAACCAGTAGATGTCGGAATAGTACATGTTTCTCATCCAACCACAATCAATATTAGTATTTGTTACTGTTTTTAAATATCCATATACTTAATGTATATATATATATATATATATATATATATTAGTAATGTCAATCAATATTAAATTTTCTCTCCTTTAGACTCTTGGTTTATTGTTCTCCTGTTGTCTAGTAGACCAGGTCCAGGTTCCTATAAACAACACTCATGTCATGTCTTTGTATTGCTTTTTAAAAGCAAATATATGGAAATCAAGAGCAATAAATACTTGTCTTGTCACTGCTTCTGTCCTTGTAATTGCATTCAATTTAGAATTCTATACAGTTTTCCCCTGCTAGAGTGTCTCCACATAAAAGGACTCACATGAGTGAAGCTGAATAAGGTGTGCGACACTACAAAATGAAGACGAAAAGTGTGTGAACAAAAGCAAGGCATTACATTAACATTGTGTAGCTGAAGCTACATATTTGTATTACTAATTATCTGTATGTAAAACAAAGGCAAGCTAGGGTTGTTTTTGTTAATTAAGTCTAAGTCTAAGGATTAATGAATTATTTGGCAGCACTAATTAGGACTATTAAAAATCATTTCCAATAACTGATGTGAGGTCAAATATAAATCGATGACTTATTTAATGTCATTTTGAAGAGATTTTTGAACAGTTAAAGAATGTATATATTTAGTGATTTCAAGTACCACTACTTTATTTAAAATCTGTTTTGATTTTAATTTGATTGAAACAGTCAATCGTTAAACAAATTAGCTTAATTAGCTGTTTTATTTACGTAATACTGTGCTTTTTAGTGTCTGCCCAAATCTATGTGTTAGAATCTCACATATGAATACTAATGAGCTCACGTTGGAAATGAAAATGAATTATCACCTATTATAGTAACTGAAGAGAGAACAGCATTAGCACCTACGAGTACTTTCTAAAGGTGTTCTTTCACCGGCAGACAGGTTAATTATAAGCACGCTGATCTATAGTTAAGTCAAGAAAAAAAAGTAATGGATTTTTCAGGTCATTTCATGTAATGAGCCATGCATTTGCATGTTTTTCAGCGCTAAACCATCCAGTCACTTTTCTAATTTATTTTGACAATTCCCATTCTAAGCCGAATGTCTTGTAGTGGCTCCCAGTTCTCAGCGCATCAGTGTTTAAAAACGGCTTTGTCTCCCAATAATCTGCTGTCTCCCCCACAGCTGTGATTTGTTTCCTCAGAGAAAACAGAATTTCCATATTATTCAATTACTTTCCCAACACATCACAAGCTTAATTGAATGAAGCATGTCTCCAATTTAGCTGCAAAGTCAATTGGGGTGGGACCAAACAAAACTAAAGTGGTTAAAGCTCTTGGTTATGGAGGCTCCCAGATGATCGTGGGAGTCTAAGGAAGCTAAGCAGTTTGTGCAGTATTGCTGCCATTAGCTCTTTTGCTATAGCGTGATCAATTATGGTATCTGCTGATTCACTGCTGCGGTACAAGATGCATCTGGTGCTGAGGGCACGGCGTGATTATTTTTCTTCTCTGCTGACCTCTTATGATGATGACTGGGATATGGAGGGGCAATTTGTCCACACTGGTTTCACAGAACCTTCCAGAAGTGGTGATGATTTCAAAGTAAGCTCTGCACTGGTGGCCATTGTACAAGGAGTTTGTTCCCCACAGAACACTGATGAACTCTGTGATACTCTGGACCATTTCAATGATCTGCTGCCTGGCAATAAAGTGAGCTTGCACTGCAGCATTACAGTTCTGATCTTTTGTTATGTTTTCCTGCTTCCGAGGTTAGCTAGTGCAACAACTAATTAGTCGATTAGTGATGTTAGCTAGGTGAAGGTTTTTCTTTATTTAATTAAATCATTTATCATTAGTAGTAGTAGCAGTAGTAAATAAATAAACAAATAAATATACTAATAAATAAACAGCTTTTGTTCAGTGCACTCCCATGTTTAAAATCACCATAAAAAAAAGTAAAATAATACAAAAAATATATTGTAATTAAAAATATTATTAAATTATTTGTTAGAATTGTAATATATTTTAATGGAATGAGCTCTTTTATATACAAACATTTACTGTAAAAAGATTAAGTAAAATATTCATGGTTATATTTAAGGCATTATGAAAGTATTTAAAATTATGCCTTGTAATGCATAATCTCTTAATTTATTGTTATTAGCAGTAGTAGAGGTAGTACTAACAAATAAACAAATGGGATTCAAATAAATATTATAATAAATAATAAATAAACAGTTTTAGAGGGGTTCCCAGATGGAAATTCGCCAATGATGCTAATAAAATATTAAAAATTATTTGTTTTATTAATTATATATTAATTCATTATATCATATAAATATAAAGTGATCTTTAACAGTGAAATCCTTCTGAACAATCTAGTTTTAAAGTTATAAGTTATTAGTATGTCTACTGTACAGTATCTGAAATGATCGAGAATTTTTTAATGGTACTGTATGGGCTCTTTTATATTCAAACATTTACTGTAAAAAGAGTTTTAAAAATTCATTTTAAAAAAAGAGGTATATATATATATATATATATATATGATGCATTATTAAAGTATTTAAATTAAGCCTTGTAATGCATACAATTATAATACTTTTTATTAATTGTTACACCTTTGGAAAGTGCAGTGCATTAAAATATAAACTAAAAATTTCAGATGTAACAAACTGAATTAAATATGATAATAATTAAGTTTATGAAAATGTATTTATGAATTTATCTACATTCATTTATGAAAATATATAATGCATTACAACATATTTTTGAATACCACAAAAGCTTCAAGTGAGGTGGTGTTTCCCATAAATTAAGGCAAAATAGTTTTTTTCTATGTCCATTTTCTTTGATTAAACGATGTGCGCATCATAGTCCCTCAGCTCTTGGCTAAAAGAGTAAATTGTGCTGGTTTAATAAGTTGTGAAAGCAAAGCTCTCTTTCTGCACATGATTAATAAGCTTATGGTAATTGGGTTGGAATGTCCTCCGAGTAAAACAGATATTTTTCTTCTAATTTACAAGACAAATTACCCATCATCAATAATATTTTGCCTGGAGGAGTCTTTGATTTTGGCATTGTGTTCCTGCACTTTTAATCAAAAACACACATAAAGCATTTTTTCTTTATTAAAGTCGTACGATTCGTATTAATTAATACATATTCCCATTGTCTGCGTGCAGTGTGTAGATTCTATGTTTGAATGATTGCATTTCTTGTGTTTTTGCACAAGACTTGAGAATAATGCAAATGGATGAACTGAGTGAAGTTTGCCTGAAAATATGGATTAATGTTTAACCATGAACATCAATTATGAAATTTTTTTTTTTTAAAAACACAGTTTTCATTTAACAGTATAGAGGTTTATGTGAAATGTTTTCTGCGGTTTCAACAAATCTGTAAGTAATGATAACTAGAGGGGCTTGTGATTATTATTAATATTAGAATATATGTTTATAGTAGTGTATGAAGACGTATTGTGAGTTTAGAGGAGGCTCATTAGATTTTATTGTTTTTGTACTGTGGACATTTTCAGCGTTCCCAACGTTCTTCAAGAGGGTGAGTAAATTATGAAAAATGTCAGTATATTTGCTATTCTGTTTTGTTCTGCTAGTGGCTGTGTTTAAAATAACTTCCGGCACTGTAATTGAATTCTAGAATAAGCCAACTCGTACAAACACACTAGCATAGCTCATTATGCGTTTTGGGATTATGTTATTTACACTGAGAGTTAGTCTCCCCACTGACCTAAGCTGAGCCTCAACACACAAATCTTGATGCAGTTCTTGTTTACAACACACACACACACACACACACACAAGCATATATTCACTGCCAGCTGACAACAAGTGCTATTACAGTCAGTATTAGAACAATACAGAAACCATCTGCCGACCAGATTTAATCTGGTCCAATTAGCATACCATTTGCATTGATTAATCCACAAAAATATGATGCATAATGTAATTTCTGAATGAGTCAGTTCATGCCAAATAAAATCACTAACAGACAAATTGATGCTAAATCGCTGTCTGGGAATCGTAACCCATCGCATTCCGTGTAAATTAGAGGTAGGAGTGAGAAAGAGCCGGGCAGAGAACGAGAGAGAGAGACAGTGGCAGAGAAAAAGGAATCTGAATCAGGTTACTGATGGACTCGGGTCATTTTTCTTGCTGTCAGCTGTTTGCTTTGCAGTGCTGAGGGTGAATGACAATACTGGCTGTGACATTCTACCTCATGCGGAAACTGTAAAACTTGCATGCATGCAGTGGGACAGTAAAATGCATACTGCATGTTTCACTTGTGCTTCTGTTTCATCTCACTGCAGTCAGTCTCTACAAGTAGGATCATAAAATATTTTCAGGTATTCACATGCATTTATTTGGTCAGAAAAGACAGCAAAAATAGTTATATTGTGAAATATTATTACATTTGATTCTGTTTTAAAATGTAATTTAAAACAGCTTAATTTTTTAAGCATAATATTAAGCAGTAAGCATTAAGTATGATTAGAAATCATTCTACAGTAATATGCTGATTTGTTGCATATTAGGAAGGTTTATTATTATTATCAATGTTGTGCTGCTTCATATTTTTGTGAAAACACATTTTTAGGATTCTCTGATGATTCCTAACAGTATAAACAGCACATTTTGCAACAGTGTAAAAGTCTTTAATCTCTCTTTTTAATAGTTTAATGCATCCTAGTGGGAATAAAGTATTGCATTTTGTAAAAAATAAAAATTGCTGACCCCAACTTTTGAACATATATTTATGTTTAGTATAAATACTAATATGAAATATTCAGTTCAGTCAACATATTCTTTTTGCAGTGCATTCTTGGATTGTCTTACTTTTTGGAAAATCCTTTGTGCCATAAAGCACCTCAAACGTCATAAAGCACTCACTAGGTTTTGGAAAAGAGTTACAGAGCCATTTATTTGTAATGCAAGTGATTTCAAAGAGACATTTTACCCAGATATGCTAGTGAACACACTAGTACAGAATCTACTCTTTTTGAACATCAGCTTGAGCATTTTATAACTTATATTATCGTTACATTGCTAGTCATTTTCTCATTAAATGCAAGTAACAGTACATGTTTTATAGGGACAATACCCATGGAGCAACCTGAGCTCACGTATCTTGCTCAAGGCCACTGCGACGATGTCTTGTGAAACCAGACTATGTGCTTGTGCTAAAGAAGAAAAACCAATGCATCAGATGACTTCAAGATTCCTCTTGCTTCCAGTACACTCTTTGTGCACAACAACCCTGACATAAACCTTTCTTAATTACCTTCTTTGCTTTACACAAATGTACTTCAGCGCACTGTTACAAGACACAAAACCTTGCTTTGTCTTTTCAATAGTTTGCCGTGGAGGATGCATGCTCTGTCTCACTTATAGGCAAGCGTACAAATGCACACAGGACCATTTTGGTATGGCTGCCCTGCAATAGACAGGACAACAATAAAATCAACCTTCAGCCAAGGCGGTAAAACTTAAAGCACAATCATTGTGCAACATTTCAGCAGCAGATAAACACATAAACCAATCATCTCATTGGAACATAATTACTATAAAGGTGATTTTATATAAACCTATTATTATTAGACAGTATAATGCAAGTGCATAACAACTGTTCAGCGCTACAGCTATAGCGTGAAAGCTGCTGATGTAATGGTAAAAGCAAAATCTGTTTGTCTACGACCCTGGTTTTTGAAAAGAGGCTCAACAATCAGGCTTTAAAACGTTTCTTTGTGGTACTGAACAAACTGTACTGAAAGGTTTAAAGAAATTGAATCCTTCTGATTAAACACTGAACTCACAGGCCTGCAGAGGACATAAGACCTCCAAAGACAATAAACTCTGACCTGTCTTGTCTGGGCACAGGAAGGCAAAAACAGGCCCAGTCCCGCGACCCATAGCATGCCATAAAACCATAAAAGGCTGAGCTGGGAAGATCTCAGGACAGTATCCACCCCCCCCTCTTCTCCTTAGCCTCTCTTTTGCAGGAAAAGTCTTCCCCACATATTACATCATATCTTCTGAAGATCTT
>JAUMHI010000041.1:17192442-17204245 GCA_032359435.1 Enteromius unitaeniatus | reverse complement strand
CACATGCACTTTTTTTGTGTGGAAAGCCCGCTTTTATTAAGCAACTGTAGGAAGGCGTTCGGAAATGTCAACAGATGTGAGCATCAGCGCATACAAACACATTGGTACATAGTATATATGATATATGCAATGTATATATTAATAATATGTATTTTAACAGTTGTCCAATAGGGCTGTCGGCTGTGTAGTAACCTGACTTCTGCACAACACAACTTATGGTACCAACCCCATTGATAAAGCAAGAAATTCCACTAATTAACCCTGATAAGGCACACCAGTGAAGTGAAAACCATTTCAGGCGCCTACCTCTTGAAGCTCATCGAGAGAATGCCAAGAGTGTGCAAAGCCGTAATCAGAGCAAAGGGTGGCTATTTTGAAGAAACTAGAATATAAAAGATGTTTTCAGTTATTTCACCTTTTTTTGTTAAGTACATAACTCCACATGTGTTCATTCATAGTTTTGATGCCTTCTACCAATGTACCAATGTAAATGGACATGAAAATAAAGAAAACACACTGAATAAGAAGGTGTGTCTAAACTTTTGGCCTGTACTGTATATGACGTCGACTGAATCTAAATTGCCTGCTTGACCTAGTTATTCAAAGTTATTCAAGGTTTAGAAGAAATTGAAATTGAGTAATAAATTAATGCAATTCTCATCAGCTGTGAAATGTTTTTAGCAACAAAGCAGGCTAGAGTGTTTTCTTCAGCTCTTGACTGCCAGGTGTGCGCAAGCATTTTAATTCAATTACATTAAATGCCGTGAAGATGATAGCTGCTTTGATTTGTTTTAATTGATTAATTAATGCTGAAGCTTGTGATTTAATATAAGTAATTGTAGGCACATAAACTATTTATTTTACTAAATGTGTTGCATAAACACATGCTTAATCATCATGGGAGTAAACACTCTTAAATTAGTCATAAAGGATAACTGGCTTAAAGGAACAGTTTGTCCAAGACAATCTGTCATCACTTACTCAGCCACGTTATTTAAAACTGCATTTAATGTCTTTCATTGACACTAATCACTTCCTTTTACATTTACATTTATGCACTTGGTAGATGCTTTTATCCAAAGTGACTTACATTGCATTCAAGGTACAGTTCTTGCTTTCCCTGGAAATGCAATCCTTGGCACTGTTGGAGCCATAAACTACATTTCCATAAAACTAAGGAAACATTTAAAACTAAACTGTTTAACAAAAGTAATAAAGTAATTTTGTGCCGATAGCAGCACTAAAGAGAACTATAAAATTGCTATTTTCAAAAAGCTTCCTCTGAACATTCCTCCGCTTCTGCCATTGGCTGAACAAACGGTTCACTTTTGCATGAGCCAGAGCTGGTGTGTTGAGCTGGTTGGGAAGTTTTCTGAAAAAGTTTTGCAAATTAATGTTTTCAATAATATAATCTGATTGAAAGTAATTTTTAATTGTTAATATTTTTGTCAATTGTCAGGCTTTATCACTTTCTTTTTCTTAGGCTCTATCTCGAAGTGTTTCCAGAGTCCAGGGTTGGGCAAAATTGAAAGGTGAAGAATTGGATTCCTTTCAGTCTGTGGTGTGCATTTTAAAGGCAAGGATCTCAAACACAAGAGGCTGGAGGCTTCTTCCTCTCTGGTCTATAGAAAGGTACTGTCAATTTTTAAATATGAAGAACTTTTTTTTTTCTTAAACTGTATTTAATTCTTTATCATTCCAGTTACTGTATATATATTTCCATTTGTTTTGCTAATTCTATTTTCTAGCAAGCCAATTTAAATGGAAACTCTTATATGATTGTTTTAAATATTGAAACACTATAAATACACAGTATGTAGAGGCACCTGTCCAGAATGACACATGAACTCTCACCTGCACCAGATCTCCAGCACAGTTCCCTCCCTGTGAGCCGTGTTTACCTGTTCCAGGACATTAATACAGACATGCTGATATCTTCCCACTGTGCCGTGCAGTGAGTCGGAGCAATCAGACATACACGATCATCCTTTTGAAAAATCAAAGCTGGGTTTCCAGCTGAGCCAATTTTGATATCCAAAGGCAGGCTGCCCGGTGAGGCTATCTCTGCTCTGTTCTGAGTTGAAGTCTCACACTATTACGATGGATGAATATTTATTTTGGGTGACACTTTCTAAATTTGCTTCTATCATTTGATGGGCCAAGTCTCTTTATTCTGCCAAGGACATTCATGCATTTGCACAATTTCCCTGTGATTCCAGGCACTAAAACTTGAGGATGACCAGCGGAGCACTATGCCCAGAGATCTTAAAACCTGTGCGTGCAATGACAAAAACAGCTGTATGGTGCATGGCTTTTGTATAGCTGAAGATTACAGCTAAATAGCTCTCTCTGTGGAACAATGCAACAGAACAGTGAGCCGTGATGGAGTCTGGAGTGCATAGCTTGAGGTGTTTGATAAGACCTGCACAGGCTTAGCTCTGAGGGGTTACTGAGGTGGGCTGACAGCATTGTGCAAATCCTCAGGGACTCTCTGCCTCTATGATTACAGCTCGCTGCACTTTCTCTCTCTCTCGTTCTCTCTCTCTCAGCTGTTTGACTCTTAAAATAGACCCTCAAGGTCCGGCTGGCTGCTATTCCCAGCTGTAACTTGAGAGATTTCTAAAACAGAGTGACCACTTGCTCTTTTGTCCGTAACCTGCGGAGTGTGTGATGTGGATGGTGTCCAAGGTGGACGACAAAGGTCTAAATGCCACTTCTTGTCTTTGGAACATTTTTCAACTTTCAATGAAGCCGATGTGTTCCTCGATCGAGGAACTATTGTCACCCTACTACAAAATTAAATTACATTTTTTAATGTATTTATTTTTCTTATTATTGTTAAGAACCCCCTAAAATCAGTTCTAGACATAAACCCAATGTCTGAAACGTGCTTCATGAATGTTCATAAATGCAGCAACTTAATTTATTTTTATTCATCATTCATAACACATGCAAGTGCCTGTTGCATTCTAAGCATTACTGGTTTTCTCTTTCAGATCAACTACTGTCATAATGATGCAACAGCTGGAAGCATGTCTTGCTGAGATGGTTAGATCTGATTCTTAACCTTAAACCTTAAAAATGACTGCCAAGCTCTCCATTACTGAGGTTTGTTGCAATAAATGTTAAATTGGTATAAAGAGTGCGTTTAAAAACGTGTTGGCTACGCATTCGCATCTTGCATCCTGCAGTATGTTTCTGATCTAAATCAAACCATAAAACTAACTCTAGTTATTTTTTACTATATTATTGGTTATATTTGAACATAACGGCCCTTCTGGACCGAGTCGGGTGACCGAGTGACTCTTTACACGTGATGTATGGGAACAAAATGGCATGCAGTTATTCACAGAATAATTGTAAATCAGCAAAAAAAATTTATATAAAAACTTATAATTTTAAATAAGTATTTACTGTTGGTGATTAATGTTTTATTACCTACTGTACTATTCAAAAGTTGTTGTTTTTTATGCTTACAAAAGCTGTGATTATGTCATCAAACATACTGTAAATATTGTGTATAATTACAAAAGAAAAATATTGGCCTGCCTTACTTACTATGTACAAATAAGTACAGTGTGGTCAAATTGTAATGCAAAAACCTTTTCTGCTATTGAGGTGGGTTAAGGTGTAAGGGATGGGTCACCAACAGTGTACAGTAATTATAAATGTAATTGCAGAAATTATTAACAGATGTAATTTCCGGCCAGAGGAGAACTGGCCCCAACTAAGCCTGGTTTCTCTTTTTTGCAGCTGTCGCCTCTGGCTTGCTTAGTTGGGTGCACCTAATTTCTAGTGTTTATCATCGTTTTGATTACAGAGACCATCTCTGCATTTGATAAATAAATAGTTTAATCTCGTCATTATACATTACCGTCACTCTATTCTCCTATTTGATAATGTTCAGTGCTTTGCTAAAATCTGTATTGTTAAAAGCGCTATAGAAATAAGAGTGATTAATTGATTTATGTAATTACATATAGGTAATTTTTTAAAAATAAGTACAATGTAAAAACATGTAGTGTATGTACACAATAAGTGCATTGTACCAAATTATTAATTTAAATGTGGGTACATTTTGCAACAACTTTGAAATGTGTTTTAACTGGCAAGTGGTAATAGTATACTAGTGACATTGAAAAGTCATCAACGGTTTAACCTGCATCGAGACCACTTGTTTTCAGATATCATGGAAAGTGTTTTCGTAATGAATAAGCACAGAGTGAAGTGGATAAGAGGCTGCGCTTGAAAGAAGATGAGAGGGCCGAGCTGAGAGATGCTTTTGCTGGGATCCTTGCAGTGTGGTGAATGCTTGATGCGTGGGAAGAAAGCACTTCATCGTCCAACTTCATGCAAAAATGCTCCTGTTAATCCCCCGCAGTGCCAGAGAAGGTAGAACTTCCTGCAGAGACACACACACACACTCGTAGTTTCATAGATGGTAGGCTGGCTAATGAAGCCGTGGAATTAATCACTGTGTAAAATGACAGTAAGCGCTTTCAGTCTTCTGCACTGATGGCCACTGTGGGGAGTCATTCATAAAACAGCAGGTGGGAGGACACTATGATGTCACTGTCATACCTGAAGAGAACATGTTCACATCTGAACAAATCACTATATGAGCTCTTGGTATGATTAGCTGTCTAAGTTGCCATTTAAATGTAATATATTAATATAATATTAATATATACTATGCAAATATGAATATAATACATCAATATAAAATGTATTAATGTGCATGTGTGTGCGCACGCACGCTCGTGTTTGTGTATACAGTGGAAAAAATATCAAATGAAGACTTCTTGTTGAGTTTTATATAAAAAATATCTATCTGTCTGTCTGTCTGTCTGTCTGTCTGTCTGTCATTTGTGCTGTCAAATGATTAATCACATCCAAAGATTTTTTTGTTTACATATGTGTGTGTGCTGTATACATATGTATATTAATTATGTATATATACAGTAAACACATACTCATACTTTATATATTAAATATATATGTGTGTGTGTGTGTGTGTAATTGATATTATATATAATTATATTTAATATACAAATATTACATATTTTTCTTAAATATATGCATGTGTATGTATTTATATGTACATAATAAATACACAGCACACACACATATATTATGTAAACAAAAAATGTATTTTGGATGTGATTAATCTCAATCATTTGACAATACTAACACAGCATATATATATTGGAAAAACCTAAAGACGTTTTGCTTTGTGATGTGTACTATATTTGTGTTTTACATTTACAGCTTGTGTGTTTACTCAAATTTAGCAAAAAACACCTTTCAGAATTTCATGTTTAATTCAATGTCTCATGGCCTTCTAAATAAAACCTTCTTCTGAAAACATAGTTGTGTTAATTTGGTTGATCTACTTATTTTCATCCAAAATGAACCTTCACTTTGCATTGAAGAAGACACTGAAAATGTGTCACTGTTGCCAACATACTCTTTGAATGTTATAAAAACACATGTCTTCTCAGTGAAAGCCAGATCAGAAACATGCACTGACCCATAGATGAAACCTGTCCTGCTTCCTATTTTCCAGAAGGAGTGTTTTCAGAACCAGCCAGGTCTGTAATACCTGGAGTACTTTCCGTTGGTGTTGGAACCGTCAAAAGCATATGACCTGCTCATATGCCATCTTTGAGTGAGTCTGTTTACAAAAAGAATTGCCAAACAATAATGTCTTTAAATAATCAGAACTGAAGTGAATAAACACTGAACTTGTTTCAGCCCTAAACAAGTATGTTTTGGGATGTTGATGTGAGAGGACAAATGAGATGTATATTAAAAAGTAACTTTCCACTTCACAAGAAGTTAATTGATGGACTGAAGTGGTGTGGATTATTGTGAGGTTTTTATCATCTGTTTGGACTCTCATTCTGACAGCATCTTTTGGTCGGGCATGTGATATAATGATAAATGTCTCCAAATCTGTTCTGATGAAGAAGAAAAAAATCATCCCTATCTCGGATGGTGAGTCAGTTTTCAGCAAATTAAATTTTTGGGGTACACAACAATCCCTAACAATGTATGATAGGACTTCTTTAACAAATATCTTATAAGATCCTGAAAAAAACAGGAATAATGATTTGATGTGAATGACAAGTACTCCCACAGTGAGCATGTTGCACTGGCATGCTTGTATGCAGTGTTTATTTTCACAAGCATCAATCCAAACAACTGATCATGCATGCAGCCCATACGCTGAACTGACTGCCTTTGTGTCAAACAGCTGAATAGGCATTGAGAATGTGAATAACACCATGCAGCATTATGTTTGTACAATGCTTGACAAAGCAAAGCCTTATATACTGAGAATATATTCTGAGAAACTCTTGAATCTGTGCAGAACTGACAGTTGTAGAGGCTGGATGCAAGCATGACAAATTTGTTTAGGGCTTACGGGACAGTACACAGCAACATGGACGTCTCTGTTTGCCGATTCCTAAATTTTAATTACAAATTTGGGGTATGTCAGAAGTACAGTTCCGCTACGTCTTCCAAATATGTTGGCGGCACTAACATGCTAATAAGTAACGGCACAGAGCTGTTGGAAGTTGGAAAGTAACATGAATACTGATAAAGGCGCTGATTGATAATGAAGTACTCGCGGCATAAATATTCAGCACTTGCAGATCACTATGGATTAGCGCACTTCTTTCAACGGTGTAACTTCAAGGCATTGTGGGAATTACGAATTTCAGTTTGGTGCCACTTAACATCAAGTGAGTCGGTGATGTGAGCCCCAAACTTCATGTGAGAAGTCATAACAGAACGTCAGTGGAATAATACAGATGGAAGTACATGCATGCATATATATAAACATCTGAGATCGCTCAATAGTTCGTGATTGTGTCTTGATGATATAATTATGTTGTAAGGGTAGGAACATTGTGTCATAAAGGGCACTTTGAGCTTAAGTGCACTAAAAGTGGAGAACTCAAGTACTGTAAGTAGTCAATTATCAGATGCTTTTTTACCAAGCAACCTGCAGCAAACTTATTGCAGTGACAAGCCCCTGGAGCTCCTGCTGTTAAGTGCTCTGCTCTAGGGCACTGTGGTGATCGCTCAGACCACCAGTCTTAGTGCACCAACCCTGAGCTCTAACCATTAAGTCACGTGAACACCTTCATAAGACCAGATCGAATATGATACTACACTGTTATAATAGCTACAATCATAATCAGATTGACCATTTCTAATATCTATTATTACAGTATTTACCCTATTTTAGGGTCAGAAAGGTTTTTTTAAATGACATTAATACTTTTATTAAGCACGGGCACATTAAAGTGACAGTAAAGACATGTATAATGTCAAATATATAAGAGCGTTGTCTCCTATCAATGTCTTGAAAGTATTATATAATTCTAGGAAATAAATTATCCGTAACAAGACATTTTGGTAACACTTTACAATAAGGTGTCCTTTAATTCATGCATTAACTAACATAATCAAACAATTAATGAACTGTGCATTTATCAGACTATTTGTTCATCTTTGTTAATGTTAGTTAATGAAAATAGAGTTGTTTATTGTTTATTCATGTTAACTCATTGCATTAACTGATGTTGACAAACACAACTCGTGATTTTAATAATGCATAAGTAAATGCTGAAATGAACATGAACTAAGATTAATGAATGCTGTAGAATTATTGTTCATCGTTAGTTCATGTTTACTAGTTTACTGATATTTTCAGCTGAGGCTGCATTCTGGAGGAAGCCTAATGGATAAAATTGACAGGTTTCTTTTTCTCTATACTGATTATTCTTTTCACTCATGCCAGATTATAGAAATAAAATTGCTTTATGCCTATTTTAAGGGTTAATAAATTGCAGCATATGTTGTATAACTTTTGTAAAAAGTGAGCTGAACTCATACCACGCATGAAATCAAATTAATTTCTTGTCATTTCTTTTGAAAACGGCTGATTCTGTGCTTTGCATGTGACCTTACATTATTTTTCATTATTATATGATTCTTTTTAAGTTGTGTGAGACTTTCAACTGAACAATCAATCCATGTTCATTCTTGGCAGATCAGAGGAGAGGCTAATTAGGCAGATGACATGGACTGCAGACGCTTTCAGGATCTTAGTCACATTCTTATTCTCTGTACTTGTAGACCTATGCATACAGAATTATTAATGATGATTAATGCATGAGTTCACACCTACTATACGTGGCCTCATATTCTGGCTGGTGCTGAGAGGATGAAAGCGGTTCGTGAACGTGCCACACTCACACATTTGGTCGTACATGTACTGTGTCTTCTTTGCCTTGCATTTGTAATGTAAAATGTGCTGATGCACGATAACACATCACACCATGTATCGCTAACATCTCCATCGTTACTGATTCCTACACTCCAGGTCTATGAATAACTCTATTTCCCCAGGGACAGTAACGCAATCAGCCGCTAATGCTATTTCATTAGTTGTCCCAAGCACAGAGAAATCCACAAACATTCAGACGCTGCACTGTTCTCTCAATTTACTTTGCACCGGTTCACTGTTTAAGAGTTATAAGTCACCTAATCACAGTTTGATAGGTGAGGAATGGTTTAGTTTTCAATTTCCGCTTTTATGCGAATGAATTTTGACTGTGATTATTTTTTTCAATAGCAATGGTGACCATTGTTTTCCTGTATAATCGGAATTGGAGTTTTATGTTTTGTTTTGTTTTTTTGTTTGTCTTTAGGTCACATAGCTAAAAAGTGGGCTGGTAAAAATGGATTGTATGTATGTGTTTATGCATGCCAATTAAAATATATGTTAAGAAGTGCGTTTGTAAAAATAATAGAAGTACAGAAGCAAACATTTTGGTGCATATTGACCGTTTTCCCCTCTATTTTTCAATTTTCATTACAAAGAGAGAGAGATTGTCCCACCAAAAAATTATTATTTTATTGCTTTTGTAACGGATAGGTTTAAATCAAATCACTTTTATTGTCACATCACCACAGCACCTGTGCCTAAATGAGTGAAATTCTTGGGAGCGTGCTCCAGACAGTGCAGGGACGATTCACATATAGACAGTTACATACTCACAGGTTTTTACAGAGTGACAATATTCAGTATATACATACATACATAGTACACACATTGTATGATTTAGACATATTTACAGTTAGCAATACAGTATTACAATTAGTAATTACAAGATGAGCTGTATTGTCAATAATGTGCAAAAGAGAAATTGGGGAGGGTAGCACACAGTGCAAAGATTATGTGCAGTGTATAACATATATTATTAAATATATTATTAAGTAAAGGTGCAGTGCATAGATTGGATATGCAAAATGACATGGGTGTGTATTGGATGGTTTACAGTGTGACAGATATATTATTGTATTAAGTGCAATGTGTGCATAAAGTGATCAGGAGCTGTGATTAGCATATGATATAGTGGGAGTATGCTGCTAGGTGTATTTGTTCTGATTGTTCATTAGCCTGATAGCCGTGGGGAAGAAGCTATCCCTCAGTCGGCTAGTGTGGGATCGGATTTAGGGGCCAGGATTGTGTCGTTGTACAATCTAACTGGGGTGTTTCCAATAAAATAAAATAAAAAAAACAAGACAAAGCTATGCAGTGTCTGTGTGAATATTTGAATACAATGATTATTGGTGGAATGGGCTGTGAGGTAAGGGGCACTATCTCGCTTAGGGTAGCAAATTGACCAGGGCCGGCCCAGGGTTTCAGCATTGTATAGTGGAAGTATTGATTGACGACAGCTCTGAAATACCATAATCAATGAACAAATTTATATTCAAATTTATAAACTTTTGATGCAGTCTGCACGTATGATGCTGCTGCTGTCGTTTAGAAACAAGGATGTGAAGTTCATTGAAGTAAAAAAACTAAAATTATTGGTTCGTATTTACCTTTTATTTCCTGCTTTGTCTATATAGTGTTTCTTGTGCAGTTTTAACAGTATATAAGGGAATAGAAATTTAAATTGACAGCAGTCCTGAGACACACTAAATGCCATAATAAATACAGTAATATACATTGACATTTGCTTTCATACTGAAGCAACATATTGTGTTACTCATATTGTATATATTGCAACAATTACATAGGCAGTTAGCAAAGGAAGGAAAACATCAAGTACAAAGGGAAGACCTTGATGCAAATAAAAATCCCACATCAATTGTTCACGTAGAATAAATGTCTGTATAGTCTGCATCGCATGTGAGTGACCATGATTTTAAGGATATTTCTCAAAAGTACTATTCATTTTTTTTCAATGCGTGGAAAATGAATGCACCTTTCAACCACAAGGTGCCAATAAAACTTATTGTAGTCTAAAAAAGAAAATGGGAGTTATGCATCATATAGTTAGTAATGGTCAAAAGGGCTTATTTTTTTATTTTAATTGATTTTCTTGACAAGCTAGATGACTTGTTGTGGAAAACATTGTGCTATTATGGTGCCAATTTACCTGCAAGACAGATGATAGGAATGATAAGTGATTGAATTGTCCTGATGAGTCAATAAGACGTCTGACTCTGAGCATATGTTTTACCTTCTATCTAATTGAGCGCTGTCTAACTGAATTATTGTATTGAGCTGTTGTGTCCTTGAAGCGCAAGTCTACAACATAGGCAGAGTTTGTAGATTTTATTTTTATCGGTTAAAGGACATATTACTATTCCTCATACTTTGAGGTCAGGGTTTTGACCCATTTGCTTCCCTGATGTCACATGTGACTGTATTTACAAGTAAACAGAGAAAAAACAATTCATTAGACCACAAGAATTGTGTTCTAGTCTAAGTAGCCTATCCCGTCGAAAAAACACAATCATCCGTAAGTAATCCACATGACTCCAGCGCATCAGATAACATCTCGTGAAGCAAAAAAGCTGCATGTTTATAAGAAACAAATCCATCATTAAGGCATTTTAGCTTTAAAAGTCCATAATAAGGCTTCCTCCAGTGAAAAAGTCCATCCCCTGTTGTCCTCTCAAGCCAAAATCCACAGACATTTTTGATTACAACTGTTCCGCCCTGTTTTGCAAGCAAACAGCATTAGTGCATATTTCTCTCCTGAATCCTAAAGCCAACTTTTTCACTGGAGAAAGCAATATTAGGGATAGAGGATATTTTAGCAGGAAGCTTGATCAGTTAAAAGTTAAAAATAGCTTATTGAGAAATTTGTTTATTGTAAACGTGCAGATTGTGGATAACTTGTGTATTACTGTGATGTTTTCTCAGCTGCTTGGATGCTCTATCTGACGGCACCCATTCACTGCAGAGCACCCATTGGTGAGCAAGTAATGTAATGCTACATTTCTCCAAATCCTTTCCGATGAAGAAACCAACTCATCTACATCTTGCATGGCCTGAGAGTACATTTCTAGCAAATTAACTTTTTGGGTGAGATATTCCTTTTACCGTCTGGAGTCTGAGGTGATTTTGGGGCAGTTGAGACGTTTGGACATGCTCTGATATTTGTGCTTTTTTCAGCTACTACAGCTACTACAGAACATATTATTGACCAACCTGTATTTTTCTTGTAATCAGCACAAACTGTTCTACAATAAAATGTGACCAAAATGAATTTACATGTTTGCATTTTTTAGGAAAAAAATATTATGTGTGGTTTGTAAGTTTTGAGAAAAAAAACTAGCTGAAATAAGGCCTGAAGAGACAAAGACCCCTCCCCTAATGGCCCATTAGTGGCTGTCACTGTATTGCCGCAGGTAAGAAATAATGTGAGGAGATGAGAGAAAACAGTTTTTTGAAATTATTTGTATTTTATTTAAAGCACAGTAT
>JAUMHI010000041.1:17160823-17186503 GCA_032359435.1 Enteromius unitaeniatus | reverse complement strand
GAGCGTGATTTCACCAAGTACAAGATGTTCCTGGATCAACATCCTTGTATAAATTTTGGGTAGGGGTAGGTTTAAGGTTAAGGATTGGGATAAGTTTATATTTTTGGACAGTAATGTTGATCCAGGATCAACAAAAGATGTCGATCCAGGATCATGTCCTACTTGGCAAAATCACAGCGACCCTCACTACATACAGTAATGTCTAACTTTACTGTAGCTTTCAAATGGCTGTGCAAATAGGATATGGTGCTGTCTTAAGCATTTTCAGGAAGTGTCACCAAAATGTAAGTACTGTTGTGAGAAATGCACCAAAGCGACTGAGAAAAACTAATAATAATAAATGTTTCTTGAGCAACAAAACAGTATATTGGAATGATTTCTGAAAGTTCACATAACACTGAAGACTGTAGGAATGACACTAAAAAATTGTATCTTTGCATCACAGGAATAAATTACATTTTATGTATTACAATGGAATATTATAATATATTAATATTTCAAAATATTACTGTTTTTACTGTACACTGTCAGTAATAAAGGAACACAAACTTTCACTGGGGTGGTACCTTTTCAAAAGGTACATATTTGTACCTAAAGGGTCCATTTTGGTACTTTAAAGGTACAATTAATGCTTAAAGTGTACATATAGGTACAAAAGTGTACCTTTTTCAAAAGGTACCTTTATTTCCGAGATCTGTAAGTTACATTACAAAATATAATGTTTTAACTTTATGTTTTCATCAAATAGATGCAGTCTTGGCTTCTTTCAAAGACTAATTTAATGTTGGATAATTGAATCAGTGGCCAAATGTCCCCTCAGAAATCTAAGTCTCAAGGCTCAGGCTCAACATTTCTCAATGAATGTTTCTCTCAGAAATATCACAAAAAATGCAATTTATATTGACTTTAAAACTCAATTAACAAACAGTTCCATTAATTTCAGAATCAATACCTAGCCTTCAAATTTGCTCCAAATAATTTCAGGCAGGTTTGTATATGACAGAGGCCAACCATGCTGAATCTAGATTCATGTGGTGGCAGTTCCTCGAAGGAACTTAAGCCACGTCTACAATACACTATGGGGAAAGCCTCCAGCGTGATGACTCTGAATAGTGTGTGTAATCAGTCCAATAGATGGGCGAGACTTCATAGGTGAATGACGTCATTGCCCAATAAGCATAAAAGCATGTGGAGTGCAGCCGGCTTCAGCTTTTTGTCAGCTTTTTGAGCGCTTTATAACTCTGTGTCCAGAAGCCCGTGCTGCGGTTCTTCCACCTTTTTGAGTAAGAGCTCGCTACTGCTGCTATGACACATTTCTTCCTGAGGGAAGAAAAAGCTTGAGCGTGAAATCAGCGCGTGCATTTCAGTTATTTAAAGCAATGCTTTATATTATAGCCAGACTGTAATAAATGTCTGGATTTTTCACTGCATTTAATTCTGAGAAAAATTCTCGAGTAAGGAAAACGGTGCTCTCTCTTCCTCTGAGGAGGTTAAGTTGGCAGCAGGGGTTGCTGGGCAGAGCAGCCCTAGTCATGTTCCAGCTCCACAGTCAGGGAGCGTCATTTCTCAAAATCAAATTAAGTGGATTCAAAGTGACGCTTCCTGGCCGGAGGGTTTTTAGCAGGAGGTGGAGCAGCAGACCATCATTCTAGCTAGTCCATGCTACCCGAGTTAGCAGCTGTAGTAATACCAGAGACCAGTCTTGAAGAGTGGTGTTTGATTCGACCATGTTGCAGGTTCTTATGAAACCTGCTCGGATTGAGTCCATCCTCACTTCAGTTGCGAGAGTGAGAGAAGGCCAGTCACAAACTGTCAAGCAGTTTCAGAGACTGCTAGGTCTGATGGCAGATGTGTCCAATGTTGGCAATTGGAATGGAAGTGTGCGTCTCTCCCCAGACAAATTAGCAACAAAAATCTCACCCCCTCTCAGAAAATACATAAAACTGACATTACTGAGCTATATGCATTTAAAAGTAACTTATTAAAATGAAACAATGCCATTGCTCTGTTCAGTGTGTTGGGAAATCAGGAATTTAGTCCCGCGTCAACATTTATTCCTCAGTTAATAACGCTCAACATTCAAAAGGAAGCCTACACATGACAAAGCCAGCACCTCGGTTATCATCTTTCATTGTTTCGGCAAATGTCTCCCACACTTTGCTCTTTCTATTTATGTATTTGCGGAGCTTCCACTTCCCAGCTTCCACTTCCCTACACCACAGTCGATTGTACTGCAGGACTTCGGTTCTCCTTCCTTCAGGCAGCCCGGTCAGAAGAAGCTATATTGTGGATGCCATCAATACTGCTTATATGTTCTCTGGTCTCCCACCGATACTAGGAGTCAAGGCTCATTCAACTAGGAGTGTGGCAGCCTCCAAGGCATTGATATCTGAGGTCTCTATATAGGAGATCTGTATGCTGTGGGATGGTTTTCTCACACTAGGCAGGGATTTGCAAGTCTGGGGGCATGGGCATCTCATTCCCCATAGCGGCTTGTCGACGTGGCACAGGTTCCTGAAGAGGAAAGTCTCAAAGTTAAGTATGTAACCCTAGTTCCTCAAAGGAACGAGATGCCGCGTCTCGTAACCACACTTCCGGCATCCCTGCCTACGCTCACTTCATTACATTGGAGCTGAAGCTGGCTACACTCCACGTGCTTTTATGCTTCCTGGCCAATGATGTAATCTGACTATGAGATCTCATTCATCTATTGGACTGATTACACATACTATTCAGAGCCGTTACGCTGAAGGCATTCCCCATAGCGTTTTGTCGACTCATTTCTTCGAGGAACTAGGATTACATACTTAACCTTAAAACATTTTTGCGGTGCAACAATACATCGCTTCACATTAGCTTACAGAACTAGCAGTGTCCTGGTCAAGGGCTCTCCCAAGGACAGCTGTTAGTCTAGAGCCTGTTGATGAAAGGATGCTGTGATTGAAAATTGCACCTCAGATTGCTGCACACTTGGGCATGTGGAGAGTGAAAGACTCTCGATCAGCCCTGTTGAGCTCACCCTGTGGACTCATGTGTACGTACGAGGAATTAGGAGATGGGAGATCAGTAGAGTTTCATTTTGGAGGGAACATTAGAGGAGATGTGTCTCCACCCCAAAATAAATAACCTAGGAGATTTAAAATGGGTAGCCAACCTTGAACATCTGTTTGTCAATAATTGTGCAGTAATGCAGGGATACATATTAACAACATTAGCTGCATGAACGGACTGTTTGAAAAACAACAATTGCAGCATGCTCATGTTTTTTTTATGGTAGAAAAGTCTGGTTTTATTTTCCATGTGGACAGGATATGAGTAAAACTTTTTTGTTTATATGACTTTGTACTTTTGCTAAAACTAGGGCATTGCATAAAAGCTTATATACATTCCCAGACAGAATTATAAGCATTCCTGGTAAATTATTTAAAACAAAATTGTTTTAAACATGTTTTACATTTTTATCTATTATTTTTCAAAAATCATTTAGAAAATCTTATTATGAAATAAATGTTTTTCTCTAATTCTACATCTTTGGCCACTGAAACTCCTTTTCAATTTATTGTCAATAAGGCAATAGGACGATTTGTAACATCTCCACTAGATTTGAAATTACCCATATTGTAGACATGAGAGTTTTCAATGTTTCAGATGTCTTCTACCAACCACTTTCACGTTTTTGTGAAGCTGATCCATCTTCTGCTGCTGCATTCTTTGCTTTTACTCATTGAGATGAATGATAAGAGAAGTTTGGCTTTTGTGCTCCGTCATTGCTGGACAATTGTATTTTCCTAGTCTACCTTGCATGCTAAAAACTGTAAATATGAATGCTAATAATTGTGGTCGCGTATTAGAGAACATGCATTTCATAATGTAACCCCCCCCCACACACACTTTCCATTGTTTATATCTATAAAAAGGTTAGATTTGTGTGCATTAAATGAAAGATGAAAAAGATAAACATTGCAGGAAAATTTTCACAGCCATCTTAACTTTCTATACTTTTTTACTTAGGGTGCCAATAATTCTAAACAAGATTGCCTATTTGTAATAAACTGAGATAATTCTGGTAATTGATGTTTTCTGCAATGCAACTTGCAGAACTTGTATTATTTGAATTGAAATTTAAGTTAATTTTGGATCATTTGCTTAATTGTCTCAAACATTTTAATGTAAATTAAAATTAGCTGTTATCTCTAGTGAGCTTACTGTCTGTTGTGCTATTTGTATAAAAGTCATCTTCATGCAGATGTGTTTTGTTGACATTCGCAAATATTTGATATTTTCTCATTGTTTATCATACCACTTTTGTAAGATAGACACAATTTTCTCTCAAATGCACCAGCAGTCCATCTCAGCACTTAAGCTTTTGTTTAGCCGCTCTGATTGTTGGAAGAAAATGCAGAGAGCTTTCACCTTAATTTACTGAACACCTGAATAGATGAAAGGAAGTTGGTGAGCGGTAGAGCGGTTTTAGTCGCGGTAGACGTCTAGTCTACGGTAAAGTGAGCAGAAATCTTTTGAATTACTGCTGCAGTCTCTTATGCCTATATTGGAACATTTTTCTTTTTATTCTGTTTCCGAGACATGCTTTTAATTTGCTTGTGCTGGAATATTGTATCACTGAGACGAGCATATTTAAAGGCTAAATATGCTGCCTTTTGTCATTCATTACTTTATAGCATGTTGTCACATACTCTGACTGTACAGCATGACATTATGTATTAAATTATGCACCCCTCCTGAAGGTGCGAAGGAAAAGGCGGAGAAGGGGAGGAAGGCAGGATCATGCGTAACTAGATACCGAGAAGAGTGAGACGATGGTATTTATGCCGAGGCGGATAAATGAAATTAGGGATAATTAATAGCTAGTGGGCGATAATACTAATGAGCGTCAATGGGTACCGGCTGTGCTGACACTCAGCGTGCTCTTCCCGAAACTATGTTAAAACATCCCATAGAAGTCAGACTGGTGTCATTGGCCTGATTTAGTTCTGTAAATAACCTTTCCTTTTTTTAAGTTTGCTTATATAATGGGAGTAGGAGGAAGCTTTCATAGAGTTTTTAAAAGTTTGCTCTCATTATTTTTTTTATTTGTATAACTTCAGTACACTATAAAGTGCATAAAGGTCAACGTTTTATTCATACCATCTTGGTGGTAATAAAATTGACTTACTCTCAGATTAGACTTATTAGAGTTTGTGTAAACGCAGCAGGAAAAGCAAGTACGAAAAATATATTTTATTAAACTTAAAAAAATAAGAGAGTTGTATTCTGTATGAAGTCTTTTGAGTCTATTATGATACACAAAATTGCTTTGTCAATGTCCATCTTTTACTACTTTTATTACTTAATGGTTTAGGTTTGTTGTTTGCCAAGTGCATCACAAAAAGTATCTCATCCAGATTTATAATAGTATGGTTTAAGAGTAAAAATGAAAACACAAAAGTGTCATTGTTACCTCAAGGAGCCATTTCTGCCTAATTCACAAAATTTCTTTTAGAAAGTATATTGTTACCCAGTGTAGTCAGGTTTTTATTTGATATGTGAAATAATTTATTTGACCTTAAAACAGTTCATTTATGTTACAACATGGAATTCAATTTCTAGGTGGTCTGAAAACCTGAAAAGGTGGTACAGGTTTTAGTTTTTTAGGTAAGTATTTTTGTTTGTATTTGTAGACTATTGAACTGCGTTTGTGAGTGCATATATAGAGGTTATTTTTTCAAATATTGCATCAAAACCAACTCCTCTGTGTCATTCAGCACTGTGTCATTGTGTTCATGTGTCTTCTGTTGGGAAATCCCTGGCATTTAAAGACATTTGGACACAGGGGTTTCATGAGACTCGCAGGAGCAGTGGGAATTGCCTCCCTGAAGGTGTGAATTGGGAAGGAAATGCCAGGTTTAAGATGTTACAGTGTACAGATGTTACTGTGTGTTGTGAGTAGCTGACAAATTGGCTCAACATTAGCTCTTTTGAACTACCAGTCGTGTCTAAGATCTATACAGTACTGTCCTCAAATGCATGACCATTCTTAAATGCCAGGGACTCCCCGCTATCAGATAACTGGACAAGCCATTCAAAGGAGGGGCAGGCGCTTCTCTGCAAATGCCAAACAAAGTCCACTAGTCAATTCTGTCACGTCTTATGCAATGCGTTTTGTTGTTTTTTTTTGTGATGAACTTCCTTGGATGGGACACAGGGTCCTTATTATTTACTTTTGGGTCTAATGTAAAATTGCCTTATATAATAATAATAATAATAATTTAAATTAAATGTAAATATATAAAACAATAATTTAAATTAATTTTATATTTAAATGGTTATATTTAAATTATAATTACTGTGTGTGTGTGTGTGTGTGTGTGTAAATTCACTTTTGAAATGCCCTTAAAAACAATTATTAAATATTTTATATTAAATTTAAATAAAATAAAATAAACTCTTATTAAAAAAATAACAATTAGGGAATATTAATTCATATAAAAAACAATCATTTTAAAATTCATAAATATTATTAAAATTAAATTATAATACACACATCAGTTTTTGTGGTTTATGGGGAATCTACATTGGCGTAATGGTTTTTATACTATACAAACTCTATGTGCTATTGCTCTAAACCTACCCATCACAGGAAACTGTATACATTTTTTGATTTTCAAAAAAAAAAAAAACACCATTTAGTATGATTTTTAAGCCTTTTGAATTATGGGGACACTGAAAATGCATTATGTACATTATGTACACACATATATATAATTGGAATGCATCAGAAAGCAGAATAAAACGAGCAATTCAAAATATTTGTGCTGATAATTTCTTATGAGGTGAAATAATTCATCCTTTTTTCTCAGGCAGAAAAAAAAAAATTTGTCTGCTGAGTGCGTAAGATCACATGTTTGTGCTTGAAGATAATTAGAGTGTTACATTTGCCCTCTTCCAATAGTCTTCATTCTCAGTCTCCCCTACCATTTCTACATCTATAATGTGTGAACATGGACCAAGAAGCTCGTTCACATGAGCAGCGGGACATATCGACAGGGAAAATCTGAGCAAACAAACATCAAAGCGTGAATCACTTCCACTGTTTTTCATTTTTTTTACCTTTTTATAAAAGGTTTTAGATATGCAGAGAACAGCTCAGATATGCAGTGCATCGTGTGATGCTATAACACTGTTAAATTTCAGCCTGTACCCTTAGACCTCAAAATCCCATTCAGGTATTAGAAATATCTGCTGTAGTAGCAGGGAACATGCACTAAATCATGTAGATGGCAGTTGTGAGTTAATGTGCATTATATTTTAAGGTTATAACCTCTGACTCCATGCGTCATTGAGATAGATCCTTGTGCAGCACTGACCCGAGGAAGATATCAATACATTATTGAGTGGCTCATTAACCTAAAGTTCAACCCAGCCACTGTTCTGTGGAAAACATGATAAGAATGCAAAAGACATTGTATATTTGGGCTGTTTATTGCATCTATAACGGGGTTCATAAAAGGGCTTCGGTTCAGGAGTAAAGCTAATAAACATGGACTAAAAAGCCACAATTTGTTTTTTTTCATATACCTTAAATACTTTAGGAACTGTAAAAAATATTTCACACATTAGTGTTTATTCATAATATTATAAATCCATCAATGGATTCCAATGATTCTAAACACAGGTAATTAAGATAAATTACAGAGACTTACAGAAATAAGATCAGCAAGTCAAAATCATGTATTTTCTATATATATATATATATGTGTGTGTGTGTGTGTGTGTGTGTGTGTGTGTGCGCATGTTTATGTGGTTTATAAGGACACAAATTTGTAAAATGACATGGGTATGACATAGGTATTACAATATGAAGGTGATTTATGAGAACATTTTCAGAGTCCCCGTAATTCTAAAGGCTTAAAAAACATACTAAATGGTGCTTTTCCTGTTTCCTTTAAGGGGTAGGTTTAGGAGTAGGGTCAGTGTAGGGCAATACCACATACAGTCTGTACAGAATAAACACCATTCCACCTACGGAGAGTCCCCATAAATCACAAAAACCATGACAGAATTGTAATTTTTATTCCTTTGAGGATTAGTAGAATTAGTAGAATTAGTAGAATTAGTAAATTGTCCATTGTTTTATTTTATTGTTTGTTCTTTTTTTGTTCTTATAGCACAAAAGAACCTGCAGAGCAAGCCTGGACATATGGCATTTTCTCGACCGTCTACACCTCCATCACACTATCTGCCTTGTGGTTGACGATGTGTTAACACACGATTTCTGGGAGCTGTGGCACCATCTGACCTTTGATTTTTCTACATGCCCAGGATTGTCCTCATTTAAAAGGTCCCTCAGTGTTGACTTAAGGTGTTCAATGCAGCATCCAAGAATTATTGAGACTCCCGATTCGTCAATATGTTTACAGTCAATGACGGGCTAGATTAGTTAACGGCTGGCCATCGCTCTACATAATTATCTCTGAATTGACGAGGTAAAAAAACCAAATTAGCATTGGATATTTCCACCTGATTTTTTTTCCAAGCAAGAACAATGTAAGAGAAAGCATTGCTGTCATGCTGCTGACAGTCCAGACCACTTTCAACCGGAACTTTTCAGTAGGTTGAGTAATACGCCCATTTATTTCACTGCAAAAATGTCAAACACCCTCCCAAATATTGTATATTTATGATTCTGGCCTTCAGGCTGAGTTGCAGGGCTACATCCACCTCAGGTTTTTGTGGTACCTACTGTAAGTTATTGCTATTTGAAAGCATCAGAATTGCCTTTGTGACTAATCTGCAAGAAAGACATTGGAAACATGTTAGATATAATTCCAAGGCAAATTTCTTTCTTTGTCTTCTTTCTGTAATGGCCTCTTTTACAGGCGAGCATAAAATTGAGGCCCTTTTTGATATTGTTGTGGTGTTTTTCTCGGAGGACCTGTGTGGCATTTAGCTTCTGTTTCTTTTGCATCGCATTTGAAATAAGCAAATCACAGTGCAACCAATCCACATAGATATCCAGTCTTTTGTCTACACCAGTCAGTTTTAATAGGATCTCTTCTTCAGGGTTTTTTTCCCCGTTAACAGGATTCAACAAATCTTGAGAGCACTATGGAGAGAGTTAAACTCTCAAGGGATGGTGGGAAGCTGTGAATTTGGAGGAGTTTCAACTGGAGCAGATGTGCATGGACTAATGTGCGTTATTGATGCTTGGCTTTTTTTCTCTCTCTCTCTTCACTGCTCTTCTGTCTTGGGGTAGGTTGTTTTCTAAATTCTCATTCAGTTGTTTTCTCACTTTTCTGTTTCTTTTTGTACTCCGTCACAGTTGCCGTTTTCCTCCCACACTCCCTGTGTCACCTGTGCCTCTCACCTCTTGTTTTATCATTAATAGTTGCATAGCTATATTTGTTTGCCCTGATAAATTTTTACTTCCCTCTGAGGAATTGAATTAAAATCTCAAGCTTTCAGTTTAATTTTATCTTGTAGCTCTGGGCTCAAGGCTAAGCTGTTGCTTGCACACAGTATGATGTCTCCATCACAACATACACAAAAAAATAGATGTGAAATGGGCGCATAAGCCCCACGGAGATACGGTAAATACCCGAGAAAAACATCTCGGTAATCCTTGCCCTAAGTGTCGCCGTCTGGCATTGTCTCATATCTTTCAGAGAGGCATGGCTGCCTGAGTGTGTAGCGTTGTGTGTGTGTCTGATGTGAACTTTTGATATGCATTTTTTTTCTTAAGAGACTATAAAATAGATATGAATACAGTTTGTAATCTCTCAAGATAGTTTATGTGCATGCTTATAGTCCAACTATTTTTTAACCTTTTTATAATCTGACAGCCTGATCAAGCACTGCAATACAATAAATAACATCAGTGGCATTGATAGTTCCATAAATAACCTTAATTTCCATGGAAACTTTTTAATTGCAGAAAAGCTAAAAAAAAAAAAAAAAACAGTTCTCAAGATTATTCAAATGTTATAAAAACTGTTCACGAAATGGTTCTTTGGAGTATAAAAAGTGGTTCCCTCTTGGAACCTTTATTTGTAAAATCACATGTCAGCTGAAGTATTTAGTATGCATACTGTGTACAGTATGCAATTTTCTATTCTGCAGAAATAATAGTGTATCACTCTGCTGTTGTAGACATTTTGTATCATTCCACATAATATTTCTCATTTCACATAAAAATCCTTGCAAGCACAGAATGCTGCATTGGATGACATTATTATCTGAAGCTTGTCACAATGCTGTCAGTATGTTTTATAAATTAAAATCCTCCTAATGATGTTACCTGGACAGCCAGTATACAACATGTACACATCACTGTAGCAAAGCTCAGATGTCAGACTTTTCTGACATTACAGATATAGAATATAATATGTTTGTTGGATTTGAGCACTGGATGGAAGCACAATAGAAATACTTGACAGACTGTTGAATTATTAACCTGGTCAATTGCATGACAGCTCAACTCGCCATGTACAATAAAGCATGGTAACAACAACAGTACACAACAATTAAATGGGTTTAGAAATTTCTAGTAAATTGTTTAATGCTTTGCAATGCCTAGGTTGCAGCCTATTTCATTTCTGTTATGTTGCAAAATAACAGCTTTTTCTAGAAGACTCAGTGTGCGTAAATATAATTTTGATGCTATTCATCAAAAATACTGTTCCTTACTTAGGCTCAAAACTTTTTAAATGCGCAAATTACTGAGTTTAATTACAAAATTACCGAGTGCAGCTTTAAGTAGACTGTGTGTGTGTGTGTGTGTGTGTGTGTGTGTGTGTGTGTGTGTGTGTCTCCCCCTGCGCAGTCGCGATGGTTTGCTCCACACCAGCGCTGTTTGTACTGTCGAAGCTCTGCTTTCTTCAGACATTGCGCCGCTGACAGCTCCTCCTCACTCTCTCTCTCTTGTTGCTCTTTCCACATTTTTGCTCTCTGACATTTTCACCGGTGAGTACTTTCTTCTAATTTTATCTTGTCTTCATCTTAACCTCTTTGCTACGTCCTCTTTTGATGTGGGATGTGCTTGCATTTTGTTCTTCTGAGTTCAGCTGACACTCATCTAAAGCCGGCTTTTAATGTTTTACCTTCTTGGAGAGGGGGGCCGTCAGGTTTTGGTTAACTTTGGTCAGCTCTTGAGTATACTAGTTTCTTTATTTTGTACGATATCCTGTAAAGGAGCAAGTGCTGGACACGATTTTGTTTTGCTTTTACATTTTTTTTTCTTTCGTTTTTTCTTTTTATTTATCAGTTGGACGTTTACATGTTCTTGACGAATTACATCAATTCTTTTTTTTTTCTTTTCTCAGATTTGAAAGAACAGCTGTGTCTTAAAGTTGTGGAGCGATTTTTTTTTCTTTTTATATATATATATATATATATATATGATATTTTTGTGTGAGGACTGATGTGATGTTTGCATGTTCTGGAGCGCGTGTCAATGCAGCGCAGCGCGAGACTCTCCTCTGCAGATCCTGCGAACATTTAAACACGTCTGGACTGTTGAATAACAGCACAGATCTGCTATTCCACCGCAGTTATGCTACTGAGAGACTGAAAATGTGGACATGCCGCGCAAATACCTTGACTTGATTCAGTTCAGGGTTCAAGGTCTGTTTCCAGGGCCATTCATTCCACGCAATGTGTACATTTTCCGTTTTATATAGGTGATGCATTTTTTTTTTATCATTTAACGAATGTTTTTTAAATGTTGCAAAATTGCATCTATTGCATCTTTAGCATCTTTAGCCAAATTGTTAATCTATGCAGATATATATCGCAATTACTGATTACTGACAGATTTGAAGTTTCTCTAAACTGATATTGCTATAGATATTTGTAATGTATAAAAAAGAATAAGTTGGAGAAACGGGTCTGTTGACAATCAACGTAAGCATAGAGAGAGAGAGAAAAGATGAAGATAAACAATACTAATAATAACATTGGTGTCGGATATTCATTGTTAAAGACATTGTTTACATATATTAGCACTAAGGACACCAAGGCACCCTATTTGTGGAATGACCCTCCAAGCATGTTGTGAAATTGCTTCTGTGATTTCCTGGCTGTGTCTCAAAACCTAGTGCACTGTGTACTTACAGTAGGCAGCATTTTAGGGCATCCTATGTGTCTGCAGCAGTGCACAGCAGAATGGAAACATGCTTTATGTTGGTCAAGACAAGACTGCCTTGTTTTATCTGGTCTTTTACGCTGGTCTCGTACAAAACCTTGCGTTCTTGCAAGTCAGCTATAGCTTTTTAATTACGTCTAATCACAAGAGCAACAGTTTGATGTGTGGAAGATGTAACTGGACTAATAAGTGCGTGTGATCCGCAACATGATGGTTTGAAATGCAATGCCACTGAACAACATTAAAAAAAAAAGTAGAAATTGTTTACGGTATGTTGGTTATGTTCTGCCCGTGTTGCCACCTTATCTGCCACAACACTTTGGAGGTCATGCCAGACAAGTAAAATGCATCTCCTGTCTCTTTTCCAATCAAATGTGTCTCGTCTCTATACATATAGACATATGCATTTCTTTTGAAAGTCCTCCATGACCCCCTATGATCTTCAGTGCATGCACTTTGGCTTTAAAAGTTCATTATTTCCAGTATGTGGCCAGGTATGGATTTTAGTGTTAAGAAAAGCATACGGTTTGACCTTCCAAACACATTGAAGCACTTTAAGCCATTTGTTCAAACCCTTTCTACAGTAATGCTTTGTATTACTCATGCCCTTCAGTTGATGTGTTTCTATTTTTGATTATGAAAAAGATTTTGAAGGACTTATTCTCTGTTTACTGTCATGCCATTAGATGAATAATTTTGGTTATGCACAACTTAATGTCTTTGTCATTAAATAACACGATTGTTTTTGGGGGGATTTCTGTTGTTGTTGTTTATATTGGTTTGTCCATTACGGTCTTTCTCGGCTTGCACTGCTGTTAGCTTATCTAGGGCATTAGTTGCCTACCTCAAGGACAGCCAACTCAAGTTGACCACTGCTGAATTCAAATAACACACTGCAGCGCCAGCACTAAGATTTAGGCTTTTATAAAAAATAATGGGCCATTGCATTCAAATGATTTTACAGGGGACAAATCTGACAAAGTATGTATGTTTGCTTGTCAAAAAAGGTGGAATACTATTGACATTTGTATTTAAAGCAAATGGGATGAATCCAGGGAGAAAACAATTTAATGATTTAGTGATTTATTCACAAACTTCACGCTTGTCAAAAAGTTTCTAGAAATGTACTGATAAGGTCACATGTATGCTGTGTCTTGTGAGTTTCCAATGTTCAAGATACTAACTATAACCCTGCTTAAAGTAGTTAGCACCACTGAAGTGGCATTGACATGGCAGTTGGATATATTTGGATTAGCTTGCAGCTCTGTCGTGAAAAGTTCAGATATTATTAGTTATTATACTTTTTTCTTCCATCACAAGGCAGTGGCAAAAATTACTTTAAGCCAGCTAAATGTCAGGAACGTAAAAGTCTCATGGGTATCTTTATGTTTTCATACTTTTTCACATTCAGGCCATATTCATATTTTTCAAAATATCAAAAATTAAAAAGGCTTATCAGACTAATTAATTTTTTCGGACAAGTCAGGCATCATGAATTAGAAATTTAGATTACATGTTCATGAATGTTTAAGGAGTAAATTGGCGGTTTTGCTGTTCACCCACTGTAGGTCTCAGTGATGTGTAATGAATTCAGAGAGTTAGTCATAGCAAATCATAACCTCATTATTTCACACACATATCAACACAAACACACACCATACTGCTCTCTTAGTTAGATGAAACTGTAAAAAATGTATGTCAATTTCACAGAAAAAGAATGCAAAAATGCTAAAGTAAAAACCTGTTTTATATATATCAAATATATAGATAATATGAGAACCTGGACCACAAAACCAGTCATAAGTGTACATTTTTCAAAATTGAGATTTATACATCATCTGAAAGCTGAATAAATAAGCTTTCCATTGAGTTATGCTTTGTTAGGATATGAATACGTTTGGCCGAGATAACTATTTGAAAATCTGGAATCTGAGGGTGCAAAAAATTGTCCAAATTAAGTTCTTAGCGATGCATATTACTAATAAAAATTAAGTAGTATTTACGGTAAGAAATTCACAAAATATTTTCATGAAAGATGATCTTTACTTAATATCCTAATGATTTTTGGCAACAACAAAAAAACTATATATATATTATTTTGACCCATACTATGTATTTTTGGGTATTGCTACAAATAAGTATATATATATAATTTACACTGCAGTGTTTTAATGTCTGTAACTTAATATTTCAGGTGGCCTTTCTTTCTTTTTTTTTTAAAGAATTTATTTGATCCTAGATTTTTGTCATTTCAGCTTCGGTGTTTGATGTCTTCTAAAGTGTCTTCTTCAGTTTATGTATCTGTGTGATGTTTTGAGGAGGATGCGTGGCGTGACCGTCAGTGCTTACTGCAGCAGGGGGCAGTGGCTGAGTGGACGGGATATTGTATGACTGGAATGCTTCTCAAATGTCAGTAGCTACCGCCACCCAAACAACTAATCCCACGATAAAGCCCCAGCGACACATTCAGAATTAAACATCAGAACTGTGCTTAGATTGATCGTCCTCCACGACACACTCCATTTGGCCGGCCTTGATGTGAAGCAGGCTTATGTTTGTCAGCATCCTTATGATTGAAATGATGGAATATCTCAGGTTACTCACGAGTTATGCTGTCAATGGAAGTTTCCATTGGGCGTGACTGTGAAAGAGGAGGCTTATGATGAGGGTCAAGAGAGACACTGAAATGAAAATGTAACTTTTTTCTCAAATTGAGCTTCCCCTGGAAAATTTAAACTGGCTGTGCACTATTAGATTAGATACTAATTTTCATCATGCCTTATTATTACTCATACTGTACACCCTAAAATGAAGCTTCAAACATGCCATATAAGAATTATTTATGGTTCCTTAAAGAACCTTTCAGTTAACATTTCTTAAAAGAACCATTGAAGAAGTAAAAACCTAAATAATCTTTTTCTACTATAAATAGCTTTTTGGTGAAATGGAAAGGTTCATAGACCAGAACTTTTATTTTTATCAGTCTGCAAACCCTGAACCATAACTATTTCAAATCCCATCCTGCGCTGTTTGTGTTACAAACCTTGCAGCTTGTTGAGGAAATTTTTTTGAGCAATAAAGCTTTTTCACTTGACAGGTGGAAAAAACATAATCAAAGGCCCTTGAGCCATTTCTACAGACCCTAATATCACAGAGACATAAAGTATTGTACTCTTTTCACTTGTGCCAGTAAGAAACCACCCAGAAAACACCTATCAACATGATAAAAACAAATAACAACCTAGAACTGCAGCAGTGAAGTTTGCACAGTGAGGCACAACTCTTTATTTATTTATTATTTTTTTCAGAAAATGTGACAATGCGTTACTCTTATGCAGTCATGCTCAGCTGCTGAGATCCTGCATTCTACTATAAGTATTTGCTTTGTTTTGAACCGCAGGAACCCTCACGCACTCCAGGTCACAAGCGCTGGGACCGAACAGTATATCCGCATCCGTCTCCTGGTCACAGAAGAGATCTGAGAGGTACGTGCAACTTCGGTCCCCAAGCCCGAGTCTCTAAAAACATAGATTTAGTGGTGTTTGATCTGAGCGGAGGTGTTCAAGTTCAGCGTTTATACTGACAAATGTTAACAGGGCTTTGGTGCAGAACTCTCATTGGGCACAAAGCAGTGTGCATGTTCTCTGCAAATACTGAGAGGGGATTTTAAAGCCACTACAGGTTTTACACATACATAAGGGCTGCTTTTTCATTGTCTTTGACTTTGTTTCTCATGGCTTTCTCATGCACAACCATCATGTTTTTACGTAAGTGCAACGTTTGAAAAATGGATCTCAAGACTCTACCTTCCTTTGTCAATTGCATACTAATATGCACATCCCAAACACATTCCGTGCGAGCGGCTTCTAATACTGCTAAACACTGGTTTTTATGCAACTTTTAGTGATAATTTTGTGTTTGTATTGCGCTGTTTTTTTCAGCAGATCTTCTACCAATGGCCTATCACAGTTGTAATCTGAGTTGTTGTTGTTTTTTGTAACCGTTAAAGGTATAGTTCACCAAAAAATTATTCACTCACCCTCAAGACATCCATGATGCAGATAAGTTTTGATTTTTCAAGATATTTAGCATGACGTCTCTTGCCTGCAGTGAACGGGTGCCGTCAGCCAAACAGCTGATAAAAACATCACAATCATCCAGTTGACATCTTGGGGAGTGAAAAGCTGTGTCTTTGTAAAAAACTAATCTATTGCAAAGAGATTTTTACTTATAAACAGTTGCAAATGCATCTCCTCTGATTCAGGATAGAAACATGCACAGATCAAGCAATGTTCACAAGCAAATTCAGACTTAAATTGTTCTAAACAAATATTTTGGTCAATGTTGGTGTAAGAGAACAACAGGGGATGCATTGTTTCACTGAGGGAAGTGTCCTTATGGATTATAGACCCGTATTTTGACCAGAAAGAACAGATTTAAGTAAAATAGCCTTAATGATGGATTTGTTTCTTACAAACATGCAGCTGTTCACTTCACATGACACTGGTTGATGGACAGGAGTGGTGTGGATTACTTGTGGATTATTGTGATGTTTTTCAGCTGCTTGAACTCTAATTCTGATGGCACCCATTCACTGCAGGGGATGCACTGGTGATGCAATGATAAATTGAACTTAAACATCTATACGTCTTGCATGGTAGCTTTAGGAAATTTTTATTTGGTCGTGAACTATTCCTTAAAAATGTTAAAGATAATCAGAAAACCAGAGAGCGCAAGTCATTCACAGAACAAAGTTGTTTCTTTTTGGCTTTTTGCAAAGACTATAGGGCTTTCACAGAGAGGTGTTGTTTCTTAGGACACCTATATCAGTGAGGTCTGCCAGATACATTAATATGCCCATTTTATACAGTATGTGTTACAGTTAAAACGTTGCTTACAGCACCTTTAAAATTTAATAGCTAAAGCGTAAGGAAAGAAATATCTCGAATGAGATCTGGAATATCTCAGCTGTTTCACCTAGACTGTGGACAGAGATTAAAAACAGGGCTTAATGGAGAGTGTTGCTAAGTTTTCTCTTTTGAGACATTTCTCATCGGAAGTCTCCTCTAGAGTTTCAAAAGACTTCATAATAAGTGCTCAGATTACCAAAGTCTGCAATCAGTCATTAGATTTCAACTTTCTTGACCAAACTGTCTGAGCTGTGCAGGATATTGCTATATATTAACAGCTGCCTCATTTATATCTGTTTTTTGTGATTTCTCCTTAGGCAAAGTCAATAATGAAACATAACAGAATTTCTTAATCTTCTGTTTTGAGCTCGAAGCAATAAAGTTCTTTTGAAAAGATTACTTTTAATAATACAGAATGCATATATTAAGCCATAAAGTGTCGGACTGAAGGTTTTGTGTAGGAGATTTTCTGTTTATAACATCTGTGTAATATCTGTAAATTTGAAGCAAATTAAATTTTGATCTTTTCAGTGCCTGCATATAAAATCACCCTTCATTCAGTCACTAAACAGCAAACAATCTTGCAATCTGGGGAATATGATTTGCAAATTTGTTTTGAATGTGGGTGGGCTGAGTATTTTTAGATGAACTGAGCTAAATGTGTTTGGCATGAAAGTCTTAAATGAGCATTAATTAGAGGAAGCAGTGCAACAAGGTCGGCCTCGGTTTGGTGTTTTAGACAAGAATGTCTGGAACGAGGATCTTGATGAAAATGTTTTGAATAGTAAATGTGCATCAGAGATGCGACGAGCAGATCCCAGCAGTGATTCGAGCATCTCGCTCTAATCAGCACTGGCTAAAAAAAAGGGCATGTGAATTATAGATACACCTCTGTGAAAATTTCATGAAAATGTTATTCATGCGTTCAGATATGTCAAACACCGACCGCAACATTGGCCAGAGAGCATGACGAATCCTGCTTACTGAGAAAGAGAGAGAAGGTTAAAGGAAACTGTGCGCCGCATCACTTTAAGTTAAATTAGCAGACTGAATTCAGTCATATCCACGGAAGAAAAGACAACAAGTTCTTTTGAAGTCAATTTCAGGAGCTATTTCCATCACCTGCCTCACCAGGACTGCAATTAGGCTCATGCTTTGCAAATCAGAGCCAATTATGTGCGTTCAGTAAAAGCACTTTTTTTTAGTGTAAGAACAAAATGATCTTGCCGTGAATATATCTGATGTGTTTCATGGAAATGAGCAAGCATTTCCTTGGAGCTCGACCCCCATGGGGAGCGACCACCAGCAGTTAAATTGGGATTTTAGAAGCGGGGACTGTTCACAAGTTTGCGGTCAGTAGGATATTTTAAGAAATTACTTTTTTATGCATCTAGAATGCATTAAATTGCCAAAATATATATATTTAAAATGAATGCTGTTCTTTCTGAACTTTCTTTACCATCCCATAAATAAATAACATAGGAAAATGTTAATAATTTTACTGTTTATTTAAAAAATTATTTGTTAGTTTTTAATTAATGTTTAACATTAATATTCGTTTTAACTTAAATATTATTTCATAATGTTTTTTAATAGAATTAACACAGAAAAGTGTAATAATTTCACTGTTTATTTTAATACTGTCAATTGTTAATGTTTAATATTAACATTCATTCAACTGTAATAATATTTCATAATATTATTGTTACAGTTTTTTTAATCCAATCAGCGCAGAAAGAGAACTCTTTCAAAAACAAAATTGACAAAATGTTGAAACATTTGCTATTATAAGGTATAGGTACGGTATTTAAAGTAAAGCAGTGCACTTTTATTCATTGAAATGAATGGCAAAGTGTGCCACTTTAGAACTCTACAAATATTTGTCAGAAAACAAGCAGCAAAATCAAATAAACTGACATGTATAATCGATATACAAATATTACTCAAGTCTATATGGTATATATTGGCTTGACTCCGTTTAACCCGGCCTGCAGCTTATTTGCAGAAGTGCTCTTGTTCATTGTACAGTGTCCGTGACAGTGGTCAATATTGCTAGATGAAGAGAACATTCATTTGATGGATGAAATTCCAGTGAGCTTTAAGCCAAGTCATCGGTTTATTATATATTGCTGTGTGTTTTCTATCAATAATAAATGTTCCTTTCTTGCAGCATTTGCTGAAAGGAATATTTTCTATATAAGAATGCCTGACCTCTGCCATGAGTTATGGGTTAATTTAGTCTTCCTCTTTGTGTGTGTGTGTGTATATGTTGATGTATTAGACTGAAATTGCACCCCCGCTCTCACTCTTTGCAGTAGCTTGTCTAAAAAATTACGCAGAAAACACACACAAAAAAAATATAATGAAATATTAAACATTCCGGCACCTAAGGGGAAATGCTTCTAGTGTTAGACTTTATAATAAGGACAGAATTTTCACAAATATTTGCTGTGTACTTGTGTAATATTCTGCTCATTTAAATTCCAAATCACTTTTACTTTACGATTCTAAGTTCTCAAAAGCCTTCAGAAGAATCTTGTATTCAGCTGTTTTCTGTTGTGGCTTTTACTGCTTAAAATGACCCCTACTAAACCTCATTATCACCCAGCAGCTATTCACATCCACAACATGTCTTCCACATCAAGTGTTTCATCTTTGTGACGGTATTGGTTTTAGGCATTAAGAAATGTGGTTTATTGCATGAAGCAAAATATCACAAATTCTCATGTTCTTTATTATGTTGCACTGTGTTTAAAAACACAGTCAAAGTTAATCATCTTTTTTTTTAATCTTGGCGTACTGTAAGCCACTATAACACTATATCAGTTTCAGATCTCAGTGTGTAAAATGTAATTAGGTTTAAACAGTAAGCCTCTTCTCCTGAGCTATAAAAGAGCAACTTCTGTGCAGCAAAACAAAACCCAGCAGAAATGCAGTAACTTGCAACAGTGGCTTGAGCTGTGATTTCATTTGATGTGATAAAAAGGAGATGTATTTTCCATGCTTTATCTAGCTTAGTAAATGCATTACTGGCAAGTTGTGGTAGTGCACATTGGTGTCAGCTTGTATAGTTCATGAGTCGTTGCTCGTAACCCCGAGGGTCAAGTTCTTGAATTAATGAGGGAACCTTTTGCTGCTACAATATGACATCTGACAAGACTTTTCCCACTGCATGCCAAAATGTCTCTTGCTTTTCAGGTCGTTATAACAGTCGGACATATATTATATGATGCCTTTTTGGAGCAATTTATTGTGATGAAATAAAGGAAAAAAATATTTTTCATAATATTTGAAAATATATAAATAACTGATATATTTATATTTACCATAAATTATATTTTCTCACACATTTAAAAATATTGAAAAAAAGATTGTCCAAAATATTTGCATTAAATATAAAAAAAAATGTAAGATTGGATATTGGATAGTTTTTTTTATTTGAAGTACATTTTGTATTTTTTTTATATAAAGCTTTAGCGAATATATTTATTTTTTTATTATATTTCATGAAGCTGTACAGTTTATATACATATTTATGTATTTATAGATATATTGTCATATATTTAAATTAGATTTCTTTTTCTTTTTTTACCCTTTGAATTACATTTTGTAATATAGTTTTTTTGACTGTGAAGGTTTAACTAAGTAAATTTTCATTTTGAAAAATATTCCCTTAAACTGCACAGTTTACATTGCATATATATTTAGAAATATATTTTCATATGCTGTAATTAAAAGAGATTTTGTTCAGATTTCTATGATCTGTTTTTCATTTCTTTTTTTGATAGTAAGGGAATGGGTTGTAAACAGGAGTGAAATGGTAACTTTAGCAATGCTCTTGTTTAGTAATTGATCAGTTTGTTTATAAGGATCTATATCAGTTGGAAGAGCTGAGGTATAGCGGTTAAAGCACAATGCTTCGATGCTGATTCTTGGTTTCTCTGTTTTTGATTGACTTTTTGCGGGCACAGGCCAAGTCATATCCCATCATGCCTTTTTCTCTTGTCATTGTGTCATCTTGTCTCAACCGATTTGGCCGAGAATGGAGTATTACAAGCTTTTATTGTGCATCAAATAAAAGCTTGCTTTTCCATCTACAGTATTGAACATGTTGGAAGCCCACTGTTGTCAGTCAGCTTCAGCGGGGCTCAGAAGTACACAAGCCCTCCATTTTCTCCAATATCTCTGGCTCAGGCCTAATCAGGCATGACTGATCCTTGAATCATTTACAAGAGGAACTGTTCCATCGCATAGAGTTCTGTTTTTTCGCCTGCTTGATTCTGCCAACTAACAACACGCATGGATCAAGAGAGACCCCTGAAAGCCTCACATCCAGAAGAGCTGCTTATGTGGTCTCGGGCAAAGAAAGGAAAAAAAGAAAAAGATTAATCAGTGTTCAGCCCTCGTCTTTGGCACACAGATTCATTTTAGGCTATTCACCAGATGAGATACTGTACATATAGAGCTTTAAAATCTCTTCTCTTCAGGAACATGATCCCGGCGACTTCACATTTCAGACCACGCTGTGTTCTGTCTGGTTGTTAACCAGGAGACTTACAGGGTCATTCCTCTTCTCCAGTTCCTTTTGAAGTCTGTAACTCACAAGTATTTCATATGTTTTTGTTGAAATTTAAGTTTTTCTTTCAAGTGGTATATCAGACTTTTTGGAATATGGTCTGGCCCAGCTCAGATGCTTGTAAGTTATAATTAATAAACTTTAATTAACCTAGCTTGTCTAGAGCATATTTTTTTCAAATATTAGATGTTTCAAAAAATGCATTAACATCTCAGTTAGTTAAAATGTAATTATGGCTTGATTATTTACACAATTTAGCAAGAATAAAGGTCATGAAGGAACAGCAAAAGAGACTGGGAAACTTATTTACTAATTTAATTTTCAAGGACACCATTTTTATTCATGCCTCTTATGGATATTTAAAAGCAGTGAAATTTTGATCATTTATTTTTAAGGCAGATATGATGTCTGTCTGTAAAAAATGTGCATTTAATATTTAATCCATTACATTTATAGATTTTATAGATGATGAACATCATAGGAACAACCCATCTGGAGTTTGACTGACTGGGGTAGTCACCATTGGTTTTCTTGGGTAAAATGTGTGCACTTATGAACAGATAGTATAAACTGTGTAATTTTGATTAAATTGGCCATGTGCTGTCCAATCGTAAATTGATTTAGGAATAGTACATTACATCAGTGCAGAAAAAAACCCATTTGCCTCTGTCCTCAGGTATAGCATGTAATCCTGAAGGAGAATGAATGAGAGTGCTGTCCTGTTATCACTAGTGGCTGTATCTGATAGGAAAATCACCACTTAATGGGAAGATAATGTGTCAATTAATTCTCCCTTAATGGCAGCAAAAAAAGGTGAAAAGAAAAGAAGGTAATTGTGTTACTTTGGGCTCAGCTCCTTTATCCTTGTCAAAAACATCCAAGTCATGTGTTCCTGCTGCTGTCTTAAATGCTGTTATTCAGATAGACCTGTTGATGTATCTTCTTCTTTGGGCATTGCTCAATATTGCCTTCCATTTATACCAGAAGCATGTCTTAGTTGCTGCTTAACCATTTAAAGCAGTGTATCCTTGTTTTATATGGAGGTCCTTAAATAGAACGTGTTAATTTTGTTGCCACAAGGGAAAAAAATCACAGAGGACAATATTTATTTTAAACGGTTTTTTTAATTGGTAAAAACTCTCTATATCCAAATCTTGGCTTTCTTAAAAAAAAGAAGAAAAATATATACCTTAACAATGTCATGAACAATACACGTGGAACACACTACATTATACATTATTAATTTAACACACACTTATTTACATTTCATATTTGCATATATCATCATACATGTACAAACACCTCATACCTGTTCTTAATTGAATGTCTACATTTTATATTGTGTGTTTGCTATTTTGTACACTATTTAGTATATTGGTATATTATTCTTTTTATTATTTGTGTCTTGTCTTGACTGTAGACTGTAGAGCTCTGTGACTAAAACAGTTTCCTCGTATGTGTAAACATACCTGGTAATAAAGCTCATTCTGATTCTGATTCTCTCAAGAGTTACTGTCTGGGGTTAAAATCCCCCTATCAGTGCTTGATGCTTAAAGAACACAGTTTTTCTGCACAGTGTTTTACTTAATCTTCACAACTTGGCAACCATGTGGTATTAACTGAGGCTCATATTAAGCAATTCCTAACGAAAAAAATAGCTCTGATGAGCTGAAAAATTTGACAAGTAAACAGTAAATTGTAATTTTGCACTCTCGCTCACATTAAAATGTATCAAACCTTACTAATAAATCCAATCCAAACTATAGTAAATCTAAACATGGGTCTTGACTATATTGTTTGTGGTTGCCAAATATTTTTTGTTCCTGAATCATAGGAAAACATTACAATAAACAATTAATAATTAATTACATTTATAGCACTAGGCTCTCAAAACATCAATGTATTTTAGAAGATTTTCACTCTTTTTTGTGCTTTGTCTGTGCAGTGAAATGTCTCAAATAACAATAGTCATAATAAAGATTTTTATTTTGCGATTGTGATTATCAGTTTCACCATTATGAAAAGTTTTTACATACTGAGTCAGAACTGTGTTTTTCTGTTGTTATTTTTTTGAGCATATTTTTCATCAAAATGCACGCTACAGATGCGAAAACACAGAAAATCTAGTCTGACTGAAATTCCCAATAAAGTTTGGAAGAGTCTAACACTTAATGTAATGAAAATACTTATAGTTGCGTTACGTGGTGATTCTAGTTTTAAATCACCCATAAGATTCACCATGGTCAAGAGGTCTTGAGCTTCACAGACACAGAAACGGTCTCTTGGGGTAATTATTCTTTTCTTTCACTCTTGAATAGATGATTGGTTACTTGACCCTTTGAGGTCTCCGTTCCGAGTGGTCCATTGTAAAAGCATCTTTGCAAACGTGTCTCACGATTAGTACAGCAGCCTTCCACGGCATCAAAATGCACAATGAACCAGAGAGCTAAAACTGAATTAGAAAAAATTCAATATCCACTTGCATAAAACGGCTGAAGGTAAAGCTTCAGAACTAGTCAAAGGGAATTTCTTGTAAGATGTTAATATGATTATTGAAGCTTAAGACTTTGAGTCTGTTCGCCTTTTTGAATTTGCTCAGGCTCAGAGATGTAAAGATGGGATGTTAATGAAATTTCTCTACATCTCTTGCTTGAGTTAATTACAAATCCTTCACCTTATAAAATCTTTGAAAGCTTGCTGTAGTCTTTTGATTTCCCGCCGCTGTCATTTGAATACATTTCTGAGTAAGAAGTTTCTGCATAAAATCGTAACATCTCAGAGGAGCATATTTTCAGTCTGGCTTTTAACGCGATAAATCTGAGCGTAATCCAGCTAGCACATCTTGTTCCCTACAGCATTTACACTTAGCCTATTTTAATGAGTGTCTCTAAGGGTTTCCACTAATCCTGCTTAATCTCCTTTAATGGTGTGATGTATCCAATAACCAATTCAGCCTGCAGGACCGAATCGCCAGAGGGTCTGCATACTGGACCGCAAACATGAGGAACTTTGAGAAATCTGGCACATGTGTTTTGCATTTACAGCTTCCAATTGGGGAAAAACGTTCATGTACATTGAAAACGAGCTTGGAGAGGGTGGATAGTCCTGATAGACATGGATATGGTATGCATATGAAGCGTCAGATATCCATTTTAGATATTGAGACATTGTAAAAGCAGCATTTTGGCTGGCGAGCCTGGTCCTGCATGCTTTATCCGTGGAGGCTTCTTCAGAGCTACTGTGTTAGACTTCTGCGGCTGCGAATTGGCTGTCAAGTGCATGAACTACAGATGTTTTCCCTTTTCATTCGGTTTCGTCATTGAACATTTCTCCTGTCAAGCCTTCTGTTGCTCAATTAAGTCCTTAAATCAGGATGTCAGGCATTCCTCTACTGAACCTTTTAAGCACTGAATGACACTTGGAGACAACTTGGCACATATTTTTGATGCCATAATTGATGGGCGCTGCATGTATGAAGACACCTTTGAAAAATAATGAGCATGTCAGATTCTTTATTTAGTGGTTCTTCTCACCCTTTTCAGTGGCTCCAATTGAGATATCAGTGCCGTTATTCATGCTGTCCCTTGACTTGGTCTAAAATGCAACCTTGATTCATTTATAAACTCTTGTCAACTGAAAACCCACAGTTGGCTTCACTTATAGGCTATTTTGGCTTTACTAATGAAGCAAAAGGCCCTGGAGGTGCTGTACTATCGTGTATGTTCTGCGCATTGATATTGAGTGTGAATTTGATAACTGAGTCATAAATTCAAATTAGACTATTAGATTATGGAAATCAACATCTAAGTGACAGATTCAGAACAGTGCCTCGTTGCTTTTCTCCTTACATCTCAGTCCCACAATTAAAAATTAAGGTTTTAGTTAAGAGTTAACAGTCTGCTGCCTGGAGAATGTTTATATGTTTATATTTTTAAGCTCTAAATTAAATTAAGCTTTTTCTGACAATCAACAATTGTCATTTTTTTGCACTATATATATATATATATATATATATATTCATTAAAAAAAATATATATATATCTATTTATATATTA
>JAUMHI010000041.1:17138951-17154705 GCA_032359435.1 Enteromius unitaeniatus | reverse complement strand
TATTATGTCCTGTTTTAAACGCTATAGGAGCATTAAATAGTTAATAAAGAAACTTTATTCTGATAATGTGCATTAACCTTATGTATTTTCTAAAAATAAGCGGGAATTTCAAAATTTAGCGCCAGAGCATGCAAAGCTGTTACTGCTGCAGAATATTCTGACATATCAAAACATATTGTATTAAATGGAAAATATATGTTGTAGAGAGCTGCAGCAAATGGCTATTAATTGAAAGAGAACATGTACTACAAAAAAGTCGATCAATTTCTTACTATATATTTCACGAGGTTAACTTATACCCTCTGTGTGGTCAGTCCACACAAGCTTGTTTTATTAGCGGCCCCTTTAAATACAAGACAAGCATTCAATCTACGTCAGAGCGCCAAGAGCGGCCTAAAATCTATGTACAGTGTCGTTGGCAGGCGGCGGCGGTGTGAACGCACAGTGTTTTATAAGGTTCGATGTATTTCCTTCTTTTGACATAAAACTTCAATGACACTGCTTGCAGATGGGTTTTGGTGATCAATGATGTTGCACTTGTCAGCCTCAAAAACAAAATACTTCCACACGTGGCTCTTTCCTCCTTTCTTTTCAACGAGCAGATTCAGAGCCGCCTCATCAATAGCATCGCCATCTCTCTGTGCTTTTATGAAGAAGAAGTTACTTTAGAAAATTGGTACCATAACATTTCAAATTTTTTAGTACTCTCTTGGTACCGAAGTACCGGGTCTTTTCACAACACTACTTCTAACTCGATTTTACATGCAAATATAGCCAAAATCACAACATATCCACTGTCTATATCTTATGTGTATTTGAGCTAGTTCAGTAGGCCTTATAATGGGGTGCATTTCAGTCAATAGTTTAATATTCATTCCGTTTTTCTGACAACTGAAACCATTAAATATATCAGTGAAAACGGTTATATTATAGTTTTTATTATACATATATTTTGATTCATGCACCTGACAAATATCTTAATTTACAACAAAAAAACACTGTAACTAATAAAAACTAAACTAAAGTTGAAAGAAAAAGTCAAACCAAAATAAAAACTAAAACTAATGAAAAATCCAAAACTACTGTAACCTTGCTTTGTGTTCAGCAGAACAAAGAAATTTTATACAGGTTTAAAACTACTTGACAAAATGACTCTACATTTTAAGAAACATGTGCTTATTTCTTATCCAAGAAAAGACACAATACTGTGGTCCTAAAACAGGCTTTGTTTTCTATATGAAAAATAATTAGTTTGTTTTCTTTTGGTTTTGTGAGTGAAACATAACCCAAACATGTTGACGGGTTTTCTAGGGTTCACCCAGATGCTGGCGTGTGAGTGAGCAGTGGATCAAGTGAGAGAGAGACTTATTGTGTATGTGAGTGAAGAGAATGATTGTGTCTGAGGAACTGGTCCAAGTCATGTAATCTTGCCCTGTGTGTGTTTGCTAGTCTTTGTGAGTGTGTGTGTGCAGTACACAGTTGAAGAGGGCTTAACAGATTGCTTGCCCATTGAGGTCTGACCTTTACTGTCAGTAGAACACTATAAAGCCGGGCGCTGTACCCTACAGTCAGGCAGAATACTAACTAGGCCAAGTCCAGCTGTGCCGGCCGTATCTCTTTGCCCAAGGTGGGGATGTGAAACTGAAGATTTCACAGCCATGTCAATGTAATGTGGAGATTTTGAGGGGCCTTTGAACTGCCCCGAAGGATAACCTCCTGGCAAAATAAGATCTAGTTTTCATCACACAGCTGGGAAGACGGATCAGAGTACCGAGACAGAAAGTATGGCCTGGAAGTGATCACTGAAAAAGCCAAAGACAATGGAAAATAATGGACTGGCTCAAGAAAGCACACAGTGTGCTTCTAAACCGAGAGACGTAAGGTTAAGAATGGATCAGTAAGCCTGACTAGTCAGTTAGTGAGTTAGGAAGCATATTAATTGTTGACGCATGTCAAAATTCATTTACTTTAAGTTAAACTGTACATCATTTTATGGAAACACTTTATTTTATCGTGTGTTAGTTACATTTTACGTGTACTTACTATAGAAATAACAATAAATGATGCATAGTTGCATTCAACTAACCCTAAACTAAATCATAATCATAACCCTATAGCATGCAAATGGATTAAAATGAATATACCTAAAAAATGAACTACACCTTAAAACAAAGTGTAACCTCTAATATGACAATTTTATATACAGTGAAAATGCCATTTTGTTAATAATGTAATTGTAAATATAATTTATATATATATATATATATGCATGAAAATGTATGAAAAAGAAGAATGAACAACATTTTTAATACAAAAAATATATTTAAAAATATTTATTAATAACATGTATGTTACACACACACACCTATTACTATGTATGAATATATTATATATGATATATTACGTAATATAAATGTATGTATTAATTTATTTAAACTTTATTCTTCTATTTATATAAATACATGGATATATATATATATATAATGTATGATACACACACATGCACACACATTTATTTATATAAATTTAGATAGATAGATAGATCGATAGATGTTTATTTAAAAAGAAATACATTTCAATAAGTATAAATAAAAAGTACATATTAATAATAATTTCTGTGATAATTGTCGACTAGTTTTTCAAATATAGCACCAATTGTCAGGATAATTTGTCATTTTGCACATTCTGAATAAGGAGGCAGTGTAAATATGAAATGGGTGCAACAAGAGGGGAAAATGCCAGCATCCTAACAACATTGCATCACAAATAACAAGACATACTGTGTCATACATAAGAATGTTTGAACATACACAGCTGTATGAATGTTATTATTATTTTTGGTGGTCCCAACCCATCTGTCGTCAGTGCTGACAAGTTCAGATTGCGTCTGTCACACTGCAGGCTGCTCGAGGACCATGACGTTAAAGTGGTGTTTAGAGTACTGACTGTCCTCAGTTTGCCCCCTGTACAGCAGCAGCAGAAGCACCCGTTTAGTTAAAGTCACAGCTTTTTAAAATCTGCAAGGCAGCACGGTGTGTATGAACATTAAAGTTCCCCTATTATGGGTTATGAAAGGTTCATATTTTGGTTTTAGGAGTCCCAAACAACAGGTTGACATGCATACAAGGTCAGAAACACTTACCTTTTTCTTGTAATATACATTTATTTTTTTACCTTATTTGTCCAAGAACTCCCAAACCATTCGTTAATTTTACCAAACCCTTCCAGTGATTGGTCGACTATCAAGAAGGTGTATGTGCGTGTTTGTGTACCAGAACAATCCCTTAAATGAATTTACTCAGGGGTCAGTTTCAGGTTGGATTTTGCTTTTTTAATTCAGAGCTCAATTCTCTATTTAAACTGCAATGAAACCTGGTTTTACTTCAGGGCACTGCGTTGGACAACATACAAATGTAAACGTTGAGAAAAGGCTGGAAATCAAAGCCACACATTTCCACTGGGCTTCATCATTGATTTCTCCATGCCACTTGCTATCTCAGCAAATTCTCACTGGTTTGCAATGCAAATGCTGAGACAACGGTGTTTGCATCATCTAAACCTCACCAAAGCAAGGCAAATATGTGATCGCAATGTGTACTCGCCGGTATTACAAAGTCTGTTTGTATTGTACTGGGTATCAGTGCTCCACTGGAGTTCCCTGCATGCGGAGCCTTTAGTGCGTCTTTGCGAGGTTCAAAGACTTCAAGAAATTATGGATGTAAATGGAACAACACAAATGTGACATGAGGAGAATCATACACGAGCCTCCCTCCCACTGCGAGAATCACTGTGCAGCGTGACTGTCTTTTATGTCGAATTGTAAATAAATCAGTCAGCCTTGCTTTGAAAAGTTACTGTTTAATGAATGCAGATTAGGTGTGGAGGGACTTTCAGATAACTGTTGTTAATGCTCTGACACTTTTAAATATTGTTTCGCTTTACGCTAACACTAGTTTTCCATTGTTTATTTGGATAAAGTTTTTATAACATGCATATGCAGTCAATATATATTAATATACTAATATTCTAATAATATCAATATTTCAACTTCTGCATAGTACATGTATGTGTTCAAATATAATACATTTTATTGATGGTCTCAGACTTGGTTGGAATTTTTTTTTAATTATTATTATTAATAATAATATAATAATATGAACATATAATAATAATGTTCAACATCTGCATCATATGCATTCAAAGTAGGGCGGCAACTAACACTTAGTTTAATAATCAATTAATCTGTTGATTTTTTTTTTATTAATCAGTGAATCGAATAAAAACCAAGAAAAGCATTAATATCCAACCCTTCATTCAAAAACAGAACTAAAATCTTTAGAAAGTGCACAAACATGTTGCTCCTTGAGCTGTTCTAATAATAATCAAATCAAATAAAAATGGACTTACACAAAAAACATACACATGTATGCCAAATAAAAAATATGTATTTAATTTTTTTTTTTAATTGCCAGAACAATACAAATCAGAAAATGTAACTGAATGTCAGAACTTTTCTACACTACACTGCAGACGCACACACTTTTGCAGACACACACACTCACAAACTCTTAACAATGCCACACACACACTCTCTCTCCCTCTCTCTCTCTCTGAAGTTCACTTGAAGCTTATTCATTACATTATTACCATCATTGCAGTGCAAGGTTCATTTATACAGCACATTTAAACACAGCTTAAGATGACCAAGTGCTATAAAAGAACTTTAAAATGAAATTAAAAAGTACAGCACACACAAATATATTTGTCAATAATAACCTATATGGGACAAAGCACAGAATATACACTGCAAAAAATCTTAAATCAAGATACTTTTACTAGACACATGAAATAGCATAAGAAATTATGTCTTGTTTTCTGAAAAAACACATAAAAAATAAAGTGATTGTTTGCTTAAAACAAGCTAAATTATCTGCCAACGGGGTAAGAAAAATAATCTTAAGTTTTAAGCATCATGCCATTTTTCTTGTCTAATAATCTTGATTTGTGTTTTTTAGATATTTGAACTGGAAACGAGACAAAATGACTAAATAAGAAAATATTTTTTTGCAGTGTAGCTATACATGACAGCAAAATAAAAAAATGAATGGTCCAAAAAAGGCGAGTGAATAAAACCGTGTCTTTAGTCTTGCAATGCAAAGTAACTATAGCACCCCTGCTTTACTACTGTTACCAACAAGCTGACGCTAACTTCAAGCTGAATAACGAGTAAACACCAGGGACATTACATTCCTCACTTTAAAATGGAACAAAAGTAGGATTGCCATGTCGCTTTTGCATATTTTGCAGTTAACATACTTTTTCTGTTTATTTAGTGTGAAATGCGTGACTTGGGTATTTATTAGTTCATTCAGTTCCACCTGTTTCTCCCGAGCTGTCGTCCCTTTAGTCATTAGTTCGTTGTGTATAAATACCATGTCCTTTAAGTTCAAGTTTGTCTGTCAATGAATGTGTTGCTTTGAATGTATCTCACCTTGGATTGTTTGCATCTCCTCGTGTTTTTGTTATTATTAAAAGACTTTATTCTAATCGGCGACTCCTACGTTCTCTTTCACCTGGCACCAGCAAGCGTACCAGAGAGAGGCTGAGTGTGTTCACTCCATTCCGGATTCAACTAAAGTTATTATTTATTTATTTTATTTTTTTAATAATCAAATGTCTCTGTGTTTCGCGACACAGCGAATCAATTATGAAATTCATGTCAACTATTTTAGTAATTGATTTTTATCTATTTAATTGATTTGTTGTTGCAGCTCTAATTCAAAGATCCAGTTTTTGTTCCATTTTGCAGTTGTATGTTCTGGATATGTGGCCTTGCTTGCTTATTGTCCAAGAGCATCCTTTCCATTCTCATGTTCTGTGAGTGAGTTGCTTTCAGCACTTTACAGTCCCACACAGCTCCCACTCAAGACCTTGAGACTTCGACTAATCAGATTCAGGTTTTAGTGCTCACTACCTCTGAAGATGATAGTGCTGTGGCCTTATTTTGGATATGTTGTCATTTGAAGGTTAGTTATATTAAAGAGTTGGAAAAAAAAGTTTAGACAGAAACAATTTTTTTACGCAATGCTGCAAAAATTTTATTTGTAGAAGAACCAGAGACACCACAATACTACAAGTTATTTAAAAAAATTGTTAGTTGGATCGGAAGTTGTTGAAAGTCTTGAATATCTAACAAGTGCATGTAGGTTACAGTACAACACAAAATCAAAAGAAACAAAATTGAGGGGTTTTTTTTGGACAGTCAAAATGTTATTTTATTTATTTATTATTATTATTAATCATAAAAACATACAGTAATACATTTAAATTAAAAATAACAATACTTATTTTTGTAACAACGTGCTATCACTTCTGATCGAATATCCTTTCTTTTTTAATAATTATAAAAATAAATAAATTAAAAATCTGGCAAAACTTTAGAATAGGGAACACTCATTCACTATTAACTATGACTTTTCCCTCAGTAATTACCTAATTGTCTGCTTATTACTAGTTAGTAAGGTCATTTTTAAGTTTAGGGATTGGGTTAGGGATGTAGAATAAGGTATTAATATGTGTTTAATTACTACTAATAAATGGCTAATATTCTAGTAATATGCATGCTAATAAGCAACAAGTTAAGAGACCCTAAAATAAAGTAGAGCCTCAGTCTGTCTGTCTTGTGAGCCCAGTGTGCCTTGAATGATCCTCTCTGGAGGCGAGAATGACCCTGTGGTCGTGTGGGGTTTTTATCAGTCAAGCCCTGTAAGCTCTCCAGAACACTAAAGGCATCTTCAGCACTGGGGCGGAATGAAATTAGGATGATTTCAAGCACACACACACACACCTGTAGACAAATGTTTTCTTCTCATAAATGTTGTAAGCATTTACCCTGGGGTCACAGAATTGCAAACCCTAAAGGTCAAAGGTCTAATGGCGTGGTTGTAATCAGAATTCAACAAGCTAAGAGAGAGAGAGAGAGAGAGAGAGAGAGAGAGAGAGAGAGAGAGAGAGAAGTCCGTGCATTGGTGTCAACTCTATAATCTCATTTTTTATCAAGCTAGTTTTGCTTTATTGTGGTACTATCGATTATTTTCTCTTCCGAATGTTTCTGAGATTCCTGAGAGAAGCCGGCCCTGGTTGAGAAGTGTTTGGTTATGCTTGTTGTACCTGCTTCGAACAACAATGAAGAATTTCACAGCTGGTCTGCAGTATAACCGCCCAAGACAGGAACAATGTATTATTTCCTCTCTGCGTTATAGGCAGAACATTTACTGAATAACACGAGATAAAACATAGCTACCTTTGACAGCTGCTAAGGCATGACATTTTTTCATTTCATTTCATTTCTTTCCTTTCCGCTTTAAATTTTTCTTTTCCCCTCCATTTAAAGTCAACATAAAAACGAAATGGATAAGACTTTTTTCATATGCATTTCTGGACTTCTTCTGCAAGATTAATCAGCGCGTGTTATTTTAAGGGGAAAAAAAATGCATGGCATGTATAGACAAATACATACATTGTGTCGACTTTAAAGAATGTCTTATATATGCAAATCTTGTCAAAACAATATTGGCTTTGATGTTATTGTGCAGGTCCCTCTTTTCGTATAGCAGTGATATAATTTCACCACATTGATTTCTGTTTTCATTTCGGTTAGAGGAGCACATCACAGGTTTTATAGACAATCTCTTCCTTTGATGTTTTTATACATATTCCAGTAAGTTCATATTTTGTCTTTTTTATCTCAGGCACTGTGCTGTGAAAAAATAAATATGAGAATCTACTCAACGTGCATCAGAAAACCACAATTCAATATAGAGGCCCCTCAGTTATGATTTTGGTTCTGATTCAATTCTGGGACGCAGATTGTATAAATACATTTCTGCAGGTTTCCTTTTAGATTCAATGTTAGCCTTTGACATGTCTAAAGTGGGGACTAAAACAAGCATGTAAACAGACAAAAGCTCTGTTTCGAAAACCTTGTGTGTTGCCTCATTGCCTACTGCCTGCATAATCAGTGGTTTGCAACAGAATACATCGGCGCTCTGCATGACAGACTCGATTCAAATGATTTCACTGGAGTTTGGCATGAGCATGTTGGCACAATATTCTAACATAAGCACATAACGCATTAATATTGCAATTGAAGCGTTCTGTTGATGATTTAAGTGTACATGAGCAACATTTCTCCTGCCATCGTACATTTCTTTTCTTTTTTTTAAGAAATGAGTGCTTTTATTCAGCAAGCATTCATTTGATTGATTAAAAGTAATAGTAAAGACATTTAGAATGTTGTAAGATTTCACATTTTGAATAAATGCTGAGCTCTCTGTTTGAGTGATTGATAATCATAAGACATGTTTCTTAAGCAACAAATCTGCATATTACAATGATTTCTGAAGGATAATGATGCAAAAAATTTAGCTTTGCATTACAGGGATCAATTTAATTAAACAAATAGATAAAGAGAAACTGTTGTTTGAGATTATATTAGTTTTTCACAATGTTACTGTATTTTTTGATCAAATCAGTGCCTTGGTGAGCATAAGAGAATTCTTTTAGTAACGGATCACAACTTTTGAATGGTAGTATATATTTTGGAAGACAGGATATTAGGATGCCTACTTACATTATGGAGCAACTGTTGTGTATTGAGCGTACTTACAGTATAATGAATTAAAATGTTTTCTAGATAGACAGCTCACTAGTTTTTTTGGAATGGAGCGAATGTGAAAGAAAGAAAAAAGGAAGAAAAAACCTAGGATGACAAGTGTAAGGAACAAAGAATAATGGATATTTAATGAAATTTTCAGCATTTCAGAATCCTTGAGAATTAAAATGCCGCTACTTCAGCAAAAGACATCAGCAGTTATGTGAAAGTGAGTGTGTTCATCTAACAAAGAGTTTCTAACACAGCTGTCAGAGCGCCAAAACTGTGATTGATTCTTCTGTATATGCTGCTGCTTTTTAAAAAAGGCAGATTTAAGTTTATTTATGTCAGAACGATTCTTATTAGGTTGTCATAAGTAGGCTAATTTTTTTTATTCTATTTCAGCACGGATTTAAATATGGATATCTCATTTGTATAACATGTTTGTCTGATACTCAAACTGTTTTGTAAAATGTGGGGTTTAAAACTCACACTTCTAGTTGGATGAGCCACTTTCAGAGTCAGTGTGTGTGTGTGTGTGTTTGTATAACTATATACACATGCACACACACACACATGTGGGTTATGTATAATAAAACTTTATTCTACATAATATTATCGTGTTATTTCGATTTGGTTAAAAATACCTCGATTTCCAAATCTCTCAAATCTTTTCATAAGACCGGGAAACCTTTTTTAGATCACATAAAAGGCTTACTCTGTTCTCCTGAAATCACCACTAATACGCATTAATTAACTTGTCTTGGAAAGACTGATTCTTGAGATAGGAATGTTCATTTATTTTGATGTGTTTGCTTATCTTTGTTTATTTTTTAAATATTTTTTAGTTCCTTTTCATTTCAATTATTTTCATTATTATTTATTTGTATGTTCTCTAGGTTTTTACATTTTTTTAATTTATTGACATTGGACAAAACAAAAGCACTAAGACATTTCCCAAAATATATTCTTTTGTGTGCACAGAAGAAAAGAAAGTACAGTAAATGAGTAAATGAGAGAATCTTCTTTTTTTTTTGGTGTAATTTAAAACACATTGTAATACACTATTTTAAGAAGTGGCCGATTGCTTTAAAGCTGTGACCTAGCAGTTCACACATGGTACCAAGCTGTCTCTGGGGCAGTACCTCTTCAGAAATCCGTCCTTTAGGGATAAATAAGATGTAAAGGTGTACTGTTTGAAAGTGTGCCTTATTGGCAGTGTGAATCCAGCTTGTGTCATTTCCTGACCCTGTATCCCTCTCTCTACAAATATAGGTAGAGTAGAAAGGTCAGGAAAACACTTAGAAAACAATTACATTTTGAAATAACCGCTTCCATACCCTAATTCTAAAAAAAATAATAGCAATAACATAAGATGACCTTTTTGCTGGTGTACAAGTGAGTGAAGAATGACATTGTGGGTGGAGCTTTAATTCAGCTTTTCTGATCGGCCATTTATGAGGTATCCATCAGCAGAGCGTATATATGAGGGCGATAAATCTGGCACTGGAAGGACGTGTGTGTTCTCGCCCTCCGAGTGGTTTGTATTGCCTGACTGTCGGCTTGATGGATGGTCTTCCGTTCCTGCCGGGTTCGCCAGGTCTCACGGCAGCAGCAATGTCAGCATGTAGCTGGCCAACAGCAGTGCCATAAACAAATTTGATTGACGGCTCGGACCCGCCCATTCTACCCAACCTGGACACAGAGGGATTTCAGGGACGTAGACACTTGTTGAGAAGAGCCAGGGTAGAAGAAGCTACACATTAATGTCACAAAACAACGGCGCGGGTTTCAACCCAGCTTTTATTGCAGTCTGTTGATGTGGAGACTGACGGAAGACAGCACGGCCTGTCACACAAACCCACTTCACTAAATACATGCGGTGTGCATATTAATGGACGCTGTTGATGGAGATGGAGAGCTCTTGCAGATATCATAAATATGCAAAGATTCCCATTACTTTGCTTGGATGGGGTTTTTAATTTTGGTGGGGGTAATTTATGTATTTAGGCTTGTCAGATGAACGGAGAACAATCGGCAGGTGCCTAAAACGAGTGGCTGCAGCTCTTTGTGTTGTTAGTGCATGGGAAAACAGACGAAAAGTGACATGATGAACTGGGTTTCAGACAGTCGCTGAAAGCATGCAGATTGAAATGGAAATGGAAATCGATCAGTGGTAGAAGAGCCCTTAAATTGTGACAGACTATGGAAATGTGGGATTGTTGTGTGTGCAATAATCTAAATGCGTCTCGTTTATATTTGGGGTGCCAGGTGTTTGGGCTGAGCGATACAGTATGTTGAATATTCACAATGAATTTGCTAGTGATTTTTGTGATGTTTTTATATGGGAGATGTTTTCTTACTAATTTGTCAAGTTTGGCAGTCTTTCCTTGTTTTCCGATCCAGAGGAGCATTAGATTTACTCATTTCACACAAACATCTATACAATCCTTTTGCAGCATCATTTAAAAAAAAGATTAAAGTTTACATTTTTGTTATAATAAAGACCTATATTTAAAATGATTCATTGTCATATTGGTGCTTATGAACGGAAATGATTAAATATTATCTATTATTTTTGTTCATCAAGTGAGAAAAACACGCATCAAAGACGTAATTTTTTCTATTTTACTTGTTTTATTTTGGTTATGTATGTATAGTATTATTTGCAAAAACAAACAACTTAGCAGTATTTTATTTTACCTAATCAAAATAACCCAACTGCAGTTTGATTGAGATTAATTGAAATGCAATGAAACATTTTTTATCTGTTTTTGCAAATGAAATCTTCATATATAATTAAATTTTACTATTACATCTATAAAATGTTAAGTAACACTTTACAATAAGGTGCCATTTGTTAAAATGAGTTAATTTAACTAATATGAACAAACAATGAACAATGCATTTACAGTATTTATTCATCTTTGTTAACGTTAGTTAATCAAAATACTGTTGTTTATTTTTAGTTCATGTAAGTTCACAGTACATTAACAAACACAACTTGTGATTTTAATAATGCATTAGTGCTGAAACATCATGGACCAAGATTAATACATGCTGTAGAACTATTGTTTATGTTAGCTAATGTAGTTAACTACTGTTAACTAATGAACCTTACTGTAAAGTATTACCACATTTTTACTATTTTCGGCTGCAATGAAATGTAGGATCCTCTACATCCTTTGAAGCCATTTAGCATATCAATATAATTCTAATAATTCTAAAATAAATATATATTATAAACAAAAAATGAAAAAGCACATTGTTCGTTGTAATTAATCCAAAAATGATTCATTAATAGGTTTCAGTATTTTTACAAATAGACATACACCAGCTCATAATCCCAGAAACATTGCTTCTTCCTGTATCTGTCCACTAGTTTCAAACCTTTCCCGTAAAATTGTGGTTTATGACAGACTGTGTTTGGCGTGTTATATCAGCGAGGAAACAGCACTTTCTGCCCTGCTAAACATTCTTTGCGGTTGTTTAGGTCTGGTTGTTTGACTCTTTATAAAGAGTTACAGTGGTGTTCCCCCTGAGAGGACGGGAGAGCAGGGAGACGAGAAGAATGGCTGCTGTGCAGATTGCTTTGAGGATAGATTGCCAGTTTCAAACTGCCATAGACACAATCAAAGTCTCATTGCAGCAGAGGTGATTTTCTACATCCCCTACTAGTCGCATCAATCAAAATGCGCCTAATGAAATAACACATTAATCCCTGATGCACAATGTCTGCGAACAAATGTCATACTCTTTGCATTGTAATACCAGTGACATTGAGGTCTTATTGTTGTTTAATCTTTAAAAAAAATGTTAATTGTGTGCTTACCTGTTAGATGGATGTTTTTGACCATTGCATCATATCTTTTTGTTTTTCTAGTGTCTCCCTTGTGGGCTTATTTTGTAACAGCAAAGCAAACTGCAGAATTCATCTTGAGACCCCTGCATTTTTGTTTTGTGCTTCGTTTCAGTGTTTTTGAATGCATAAACACGTCCATGTGTTCCATTTTTCATCTTCTCAAACAAAGATTGATTAATACAGAAATATTGTTTCTATAGGCGAAATCACAGGAAACCATGCTGAAAAAGAAATTGGTACAGGAACTACTTTTCAAAACATTTTCGCTCCAAAATAACACATTTCACAATTAATTTCACAAAGAAACAGGAGGTTACTGTAGACGCCAAGTTTATATCTCACAGTTCGAATTTTGTTTAAACTTAAAGTAAAAACCCAGAATTTTTCAAATCTGAATTATGTTTTTTTTTCCTTTTTTTTTTTGACATTTTTCAGACATCTCATATCAGAACTGTGAGCTTTAAACTAAACCTTACAGTTCAAAAACACGATTGTGACTTAACATCTTGTTTATATCTCAATTTTGGAAAAAGTCTAAATTGTGAGACAAATAAACTCAGAATTGTGAGAGAAAAAAAATTCTGAAGTAAGTAACTCATTGGAATAAATGTGAAACTTTAAAATAGAAAGACTAAAATTTTATTTTCTTGATAATTAAATTGATAAAATTAAACATGTACTTTTCAGAGAAGGATACTTATTAATACTTCTATTTCTTATTATACCATACAGTAAGTATCTCTTTCTCTTGAAACACATCCTTTCTTTGTCTCTATCCATCATCAACCTTCCATGTTATTTCACTCCATTTATCAGCCTTCCTCATTTTTTCTTAACTCCACTAAAAAGCACTCTTGATTGTTGTGCCAATTAGTTTGAAATAGTAAGACCCCTCCAGCCTCTTGTAAATGATTGTACACAGTGCCAGAGCTCTCCTAATTAATCTATCCCTGATGCAGGTAGGAGTAAATTATCACAGGAGGACACGGTATCTTTGGGGGTGGACACACTCCTGTGTTCTGTGTTACGGCGCGTGTGTATCCACGTTGAGGTCAGGGTTGTTGCATGTTCCCCGCCTCTATTTCCAGAAACCTCAAAAGGTGGTTTGATCTCTGATAACAAGTAGCTAGAGACGAAGAACCATTGATTCCTGGCATGATAAATTCAAGAGGCTAGTCTTTCTCCTGACTGCTCTCTTGACTTCTCTTCTCTCCTGAGAGACAATTGGCAGGTTAAACAAGCCTCTTCGCTTTACTTTTCACCTGAATATGTCAACATTTTCACACTATACTGTGTTGTTGTGGAATCATGCAACCATCAACTCCTTTTATAGGTTATCTTATTTTACAGTGATACTGCTTTTTTAATGTTACTGTTAGTCTTATTTTTATTTTTCACTAATACTGTTATTGTTGTTTTATTGCACATCACTTTGGTGGTGGTTGCCGGTTTTCAACCGGTTTTATGGTTTTAAGTTAAATTTACAGTTAAATACCGTAATTTCATAAACTGATATAATGTTGATATACCAAGCTATTAAAGTACACAAAACTAAGAAGAAACATAGTTATTTCAAAGAAAAAACTTTTTTTTTTTTAATCACAGTCATTTTTTTACAGTGTACAGCACTTTGGGTGAATGTCTTTTGGGGGTGAAAAGAAATGTATTTTATTTTATTTTATCGTATTTTTATAAATACATCTATTGTAAAAATAGACTTGTCTTAATGGATGGACATACAGATTAGGGTTAGGTTAGACTGTTGCATGAATGTTGCATGTAAATCTTGCAAGATTTTCCATAGTGCATGCCTTTAGACATGATTTTATGGCTGGTTGAAGTTGAAGGACAGGCAGAGGAGGAAAATGTAATAGGAGGGGGATGTTATTCACCCGATCTGACCACATGCCATATATCCTGGAAGGTCCTGCTGCATTAGCATTGACTTACCCTGAGCACTGCTGTACAGTGAAGCAGGATCAGCTTCTGATTAATGAATACCACGGGGTGTTTCTCAGCCCTTCAGTCTCATACATCTGTTTGTAGAGTGAATAGTAAGTTGGTTTAGTGTTCAACATGCAGAGGGCACATTCTGTCCCTAAAGATGTCTACTTCTCAGCTCACTCAGACTTGGACAGAGAGATGACACAGCTAAAGAGGAAACATTTGGTACAAGGGACTGATAATGTTCCAGCGGCCCAGGAGAGCCTGTACTTGCTTCTTTGTGCTGGAGTGCTGTCTGATGTTTCAGTGCGACTAAAATAGATTTTTACATTTTCTGAAGAAAATTTAAGTAGTGGAAAACTTCTCCTCTAGCGTTAGCAAAGCAGCTGCCCAGTAATACCTTAGAGGAGTAAATAACGACTGAGTTCTTAGATACCAAACACGAAATGTGTTATTATGATGTGATATTAGCAAGTGATCTATCATAAACATCCACAAAACCGTATACAATACACAAGACAATATGCAAGGACAATAAAAACATACGCAATGACCTGAAGGATATGTGTTAACTCAAAGAAAGTTTTGCTGTGAATTAATTTTGGGAAAAGTCCATTGTCTTTTCAAAAGGGAGAACTAGTCAGAGTTGCTTTGTTCACATTCCTTCAAGCAATAAAGCAGTCTAATCAGTTGGTTGCCATGGAATCAGAGGCCTGTTTTGCCTTCCTGAAGTGTTAGCTGCCTTTCGGGGGAAGAGTCCACAGACCCTCATAGTCGCAGTTTGAGTTACCCTTACCCTTATAAAATAAAATAGTATTTTCTACACAACACTACACCACAATTCCTTTAATGAAATATGCACACTATTTTTAATTATTACCTTAATTGTTTTAATGAAAATTACAAGACTCGTGATTAATTTTTTTGACAGTGTATAGGGTTGTGTTGTAATGGGAGGTTGATAGAGTGACACTCAGTGAACTCAGAATTAGATATAAACTCAAAATTCTGATTTGTAACTTTACATCTGGAAACTGTGTTTTTCTCATGAGTGTGAGATATAAAGACACATTAACTTGCAATTCTGAGAAAAAAGTCAGAATTGCAAAATGAAACTCAGTATTATGATTTTTTCTCAATATTCTGTTTACATTTCGCAGTTCTTAATTCTATTTACATTTCACAATTGCACAAGTTTGCATTTCGCCATTTTGATATTTTTCCCCCAATTTTGAGTTTAAATGTCACAGTTTTTTGACTGTTTTATAACTTTATCATTAAAATTACTCAGAATT
>JAUMHI010000041.1:17114745-17138851 GCA_032359435.1 Enteromius unitaeniatus | reverse complement strand
TTTTCCCCCAATTTTGAGTTTAAATGTCACAGTTTTTTGACTGTTTTATAACTTTATCATTAAAATTACTCAGAATTGACTATTTTCTCAAAATTGTCAGTTTCTATTTTGCAATTCTGCATTTATATCTTGCAATTGTGGAAAAAGTCAGAATTGCGATATAAAATGTTTTGTTTTTTTTTAAATCCCAAACAAGCTTCAATACAAAACCTATTAGAAAACTTATTTTAAACTCTAACAATATAACTATTTTTTACATAAATGGTACAATATTACTGTATTTGCTGTGTAAATATTTGCACCACAGTGTTGTATTCAAAAGCAACAGCAGTGTGAGTTCAGCGAACCGTCGGGAATTTATCAGAAGATTTCTGCAGGTTGCATGAGTTTGGTGTTGTACTGGAAATCCATAATGTAAAAAGCACGAACAGAGCAGTTCCCTGGGATGCCCCATTGTTCCTCAGCATCTCCTACCAGCAATCCAAGAACCTCACAGACTGCCGACTGTCAGCCTTTGATTTGGAAAAACTGCAGCTATTGCCCAGGACACTTGATACAGAATACCACTGTAAATGATTTATTCATAGATCGCTTTTTTTTGCCTTGTGCTGCTTCAAGGAAACAATTATGTTGACTACGCAGTTGATCAATATTTTTCCATTCTGTTGGGTCACATACTGGGAGAATGATTGCCTTGCTCAACATTAATTAACTTTTATTATTAGAGACTGAATTAGCGTGTTGATTGCTGTGTAGAGGAATTAAAAATAGTTCAAGATGACCTTTCTTTTTCACTGTTCTTCTCCATTGTATTTTCGCTCACATGCTATAGTATAAAACAAGGTGCCCTAATTTTTAAAACTGAAATACGAATGTAATATGGTGACAAACTGTTCTGCGTTAATTATTAAAAGTGTTTGGATTCATTTACATGCCGCTGAGGCCAAGAAGTCACTAGGGAAGGTGGTGGTTACCCAGTTTTATAGTTTAACACTTCAAACAGCTCATTAAGATTCTGCAAAGAATCACAGGTGTACATAAAGATGTGATATGAATACGGGACTTATGTCCCTCCAAGGACCAAAAATGTGGTTCATATTCAAACATGCTTTGAATACAAATATTTTAAACACTTCCTGAGTTAAATAGTAAGGTGATGGTTAATAGTAAGTGGAAGGGAAGTGTGAGTTTTCTGTTCCACAAATGAGTGATTTGAACCCATTTTCTCGTCACAGTTCCACAATACATTTACATAATCCCAGTGCCGGTTTCACATCGGAGATGAACCTAACTGATTTGTTTTGTCATCGGATCCCTGTCCGTGCATAATTATCAGAATGTCTCAGACGTCGCTGCCCTTTCAATGTCATCACACATCGATTCACATTCCGGCGCCGTGGGTTCATCTGACTCTGATATGCTGTGATTAAGATAATTAATCTGAAATAAGGATCTTCATCTGGATTTGGCGAGAAGTAATTATACTGATGATTTGCAAGCTATCAGAATGACCGGGGCATTATGGCCGTATGGCACCGCAACCAAATCAACGCAGTGTTGCAATCAGACACGCTTCACTTGAACCATTTCTATCGCTCCCCCTCTCTAAACAAGCGCCGCAGCTTTTGCTCTGTGTATTATGAATACCCTGTTATTTCCTATTGCGGGTGGATCAGCGTTCCAGCGAGTTCAAACTGAGAGAAAGATAATTGAGTGGATAATCATTCGTGTGGTTTTGCTCCTGAATTTAGCCATGAACTTTTGAAGCAAGGATTCTGAATGAAAGGCTTTGACATTTATTGTGGGCAGATGTGATGCAATTTAAAATCAGAGGTAAACAATATGGATTTCCTTCTGCGATTAAGCAAGGTCGGTGTATTGACACAGATGTCATTAAATAGTTAATTGAGCCTTGCGATGGTCATGTTTGCTCTAATTAATTACTGCTGATGCTGTAAGTGTTAATAATGCTGACTAATGCCAAAGCTTATGGGTAAATGAAATTATGTTGTATGCAACATAAAAGAAAATGCAAATGCGGTTGAACAATGAGCTGACCATGAACCATACACAAGGAAATGTACATTAGACATTTACATTTAACCATTTAGCTTACCAAATGATAAGATATCTTTTTTTTTTTTATTTACTTTTTTTTCAATAATTTTATTTTGTTATTTTTTTTTATTTTTATTTTTCTGTAAGGGTGGGAATCTGTTGGGCTCATAAACCCAAAAATTTAAACATAATTATGTTTCTGTTTCCATTTTAAATAATTCGCTCATGATCTGTTAAGCACTGAACAATGTGTGGTTCATGGGCCTGTAGAGGTTAAAACTTAAAAGAAATATGACAATTTAATTTTTATGGCTAACACACAATGACAGGCTAGAATGTGGCCATTTTCATTATATATATATAAATATATATAATTTTTTTTTTTTTGCCACCCAAAACTACCATACCATTATCACAATTCATTTGGTCCCCCCCCCCCCAAAGAAAATATATATATATATAATATAGAGTATATTGGGGAGATATCATTTCTGTATGCATCAACGCTAATAAATAAATCTTGCCAATATTGATGCTTTTACACTTTTCTAAAAATGCCATGGGGTGAAAAATCTTCTAGCAATTCATCTGTGAATACTCGGCTCATAAAAGTTTACTTTTGATTCAAAAAGTCTTTTGTAGTTAGAAAAGTATTTTTCCAGAAGCCCATAACGTCATCGCAGTTCTTTGCCGTGTTCCTTCCCTCTGCTTTTTTACATTCTTATTGTGAGTGTATACGTTTGAAATCATAGTTCTTTTGTTAATGTAGGTTAAAGTCTCTTTTCATTCTTCTGAGGCTCAGGAGTGCAGAGACAGAGCAAACATTTCTTTATACCTCTCCTCTTCTTCCTTCCCCGTACCTCATGTCTCTCCCGCTCTCTGTCTCCTCCCTGCCTGCTCCCTCTTCCTCCTCCTCCCAGAGCAGTGTCTTTTAAGTATCTTGCCGTCTTCTCTTCTCTCCTCTCCTCTCTTCGGGTCACAGACATCAAAGAGAAGTGTGCAGAATGCCTCTTTATTCTGACAACAGCCCGAGAGAGTATCTGACTGCAGAAAACGGTAGCGGCGGTGGCTCAGGAGAGGAGAGACGAATGAAAGACGTTTATTGTAAGCAAAAAAATAGGATACAGTTTAATTTAACGGTCCATTAACAATCCATTAATTTAATAAATATGCAAGTGTGTGATTAAATGGAGAGGTGGTATAATTGTGACGGCGGTGATTGAGATCTGAAAGGCATTTTGTATGCACATCTGTGATCTCGGTCGAGACGGGTCTGAACAAGGTGTCGTGACAGGTGTCAATCAAAAAGAGAAAAGTAGCTACTCTCAATGTTGTCAATGCAGTCAGTCAGTGCTACATAAAAATGTCCTCAGTTCGCATAATATTGGGTGGTCCTGATGCTGTTCCTGTTGAGATGAATGTGAATGCTAACAGATCGCTTTCTTGAGGTATTATACTGTACACAACCTTGTGCTAAAAAGCTAAATTAAAGGGACAGATCACCCAATAATTAATATGCTGTCACTATTTACACAACTTAGTTGCAAACCTCTATGACTTTCTGTTATCTGCAGAAGATGTTTTGAAGAATGCAGTTTTGGTTCTTATTGACTTCTTGCACATTCTATCATTTGCAAAAGGGCATATGAGTAAATGTGTTGCTAAAACACAGGTTCAATATGTAAACCCTGACACATTTTTATTATGTTCACATAGGTACATATTGCTGTGTTTTTATTATGTTGCTTGAGGTATGTATTGCGACACTTTATAATTAAAATATCTGGGGACTGTTGCTAAAAGCTAATGCTCTATCATGTTGGAAATATGCCCTACACCAATTCCTAAACCTATACCCAATAGTGTTAACAAAACTGATTTAAAAATGCACTTTTTGATGCAACAATGTAATTTCAACTTTATTTCACATAGATTTGAACTGTTTTGTCGAACCATAGTTATACAGGATTTGAACCGGAGCTCCTTGCTTCTCAAGTACATCTCTGTAGTCTGTTAGCTACCTACCAAACCTACCCATAGATATGAAGCTGGATATGTGTGGTGCTAACATTCAAAAGCATCAGTTTTCAAATCCAGCATATTAAGAGTCATTTCTTTTGGAAACTATAGTAATGTGTATTTGTCAGTAGGCCTATGTATTTCGTGTCTCGCTAAAAAGTGCATCTAGGCACGTTTATGCCATGGGACCAGGTAGTCCATTATGTTTCCCAGAAGAAAGAAACAACAGTGTATGAGTAAATGATGAAGGAATTGATATTTTTGTGTAAATGATGCCTTTATGCAACCTCTAACCTCAAGCTGGTGTTACTCCCCTTTATTTTTCTCTCTACGCCCCATTTAAACACTGAGAAGAGTTTCTGGATTGTTTTTCTATGAAAGCAGCACAGGTAGCTTCGCTCTGATGGATGATCCACTAAGCTGAGCAGAAACCTTGAGTGTCAGCCACAAAACCTTGAGACGGGGAGCACATAATGAACCTCCCCTTCAGCAAGCCAAGGAAAGAAAGAGAGGAAAGAATGAGAAGAAAGACGAGATAAATAGACAAGGCTTGGAGGAGAGGGAAACATTTGCATTACTATGGTTGCATCCCAATACACATACTTATACTTCACACCAAACATACAGTATGCTTGAGCAAAAGTTAGGAACTGGAGGGTCACGGCTACTTTAAATGTGGGTTCACTGGCAATGAGGATAAATATGTCAGCTTTTGGCATTTCGGTCCAATAATGAGTTAAGAAAAGTTCAGCCCTGCTTCTGAATACACCTACTTCCCTAATTTAATGTATGCCAAAGTGAGCTGAGGAGCCATCGGATTGGAAAAGAGAAAAAAATGTTATAACTGAGTGGCTATTTTTAAAGTGTCCCTGTTATGGGTTATGAAAAGTTCATGTTTTGGTTTTGAGAGTCGCAAAGAGGTCAAAAAACACTTTCATTTTATTATAATATGCATTTATTTTTATCATTTGTGGGCGTTTAACGCTACAAAAGTGGCAAAAAATTAATTTGCACTTTCATTAAGTGCAACGCAAAAAGAGTGGACGGGACATTTAAAATGTTGCAGGATGTTTTCAGCTATGTTGTACACCGCATGAAAGGTCATTTTCAAAAATCAGTAGTAGAGTCACTTTAAGTATTAGTTGTTTTTGAGTGTTTTGAGTGAAGGGTAAATTGTTCATGTTATGCTATACACTACCATTCAAAGGTGTGGAGTAGGTAAGATTATTGGAAGAAGCCTCTGCATGGTATACTTTTTTTTTTTTAAATACAGTAAAAACAGTATTGCGAAATATTATTACAATTTAGGTGTTTTTTATTTTAATATATTTTAAAATGCAATGACAAAACAGATTTTTCTCCAGTCGTCAGTTTCATAGGATCCTTCAGTATTTGTTCTTATAAGTCGATTTGTTGCTAAAGAAACATTTCTTATTATTATCATCATTATTATCATCAATGTTGTTAAAAACGCTTAATTTATAGTACATGCGGGTATAATGAAATATTTGTTCAAGATTCTTTGTTGAAAAAAAATTGAAAGCATAATTTATTATAAACAAGACTCTTAATGATATATAAGTCTTTACTGTCACTTTTGAAATTATTTTCATTTCATTTAAAAATAAAACATGAACTGTATACCAGCTGTACTACTAATTCAACTAATAAAATGTTTTTACCGTTGTATAATTTAAAGGAATCGAATGTTGGTAATTAAACATTTTCTAGTCCCCATTGACTTTCATTGATTTTCTTCTCCATGCTATGAAAGTCAATGGCTACCAGTAACTGTTTGTTTACCAACATTCTTAAAAAACATCTTGTTCAGCCGAAGAAAAAAAAATTAGGTTTAGAACAATGTGTGGTACAGGTAAATAATGACAAAAATTCATTAATTTATAAATAAATTTATAGTTGATATAGCATTGCTAAATATCCCACTTCATCAATTGAAATGTCAGTTCATTTTCTCATTGTAGTAATACTACAATACACGCTACATACTACACATACAGAAGCAGAGTAGCTATTCTGAACATAAGCTTTACGTTTGTACACTATATAGCACACGTAGTGTGAGAATTGGGATGCAGCGTGTGTGTCTGAGAAATAAAGAGAGATATGGGTGCTTACAAAGCATGTAGCGTCCGTCGCTAGCTGCCAATTGGAAGTAACGTACTGCCTGCAAGAGCAAATTAGCCTCTAGGGAGTTCTTCACCGCAAATTGAAATTGACAGCAGGTGACACTCACAAACTCATTAAAATACCTCTGGCAGAGGTCGGCCTTATGCTGGGCCAGCACAGGCCAGACAGTCTATCAACATGGGGGAGATAAATTAAATATTTCATCCAGGGCCGGAAACGGGGAGGAGTTTTATTTCTGGACTTTCGAATTATTGAACTTAGTAACTTGTCCAGAGAGTTCAAAGTATTCTGCGTGGTACGACCTGCTAAGTTGAAACCCTGTGTGTTATTTATTGGCTGTAATGTTTTTATAGCTGCTTGGCCGGTGCGTTTAGAGGCGAGGTGCTGTGAAAGATCTCATTTAGAGAAGGCTAATCCGATGTTCTTAGTAAAATTGGCCACATATAGCCATTCATGCACCGCTTTTGAGGCATTTGGCTTGGAGAGTCTGCTATGCGGTCAAGTTTGGATGAAAGCATGTGCCTCAGTGTTCATCCCACCCATATGGCAAGCGCTGGTCATTAGCGGTGATTTTTGTTTCTTTTTGTCTCTCTCTCTCCTGCTCTCTCAATTCATGACTAGCAGCACAGCTTGTGCGCGCCAGCCATTTAGCATTTGTAATATCGACTGTTGATCTTTTGTGATTCGGTTTAATCCACTCGAGCGACGTGCAGTGTGTGGCATGCATGAAGGGAATTGGGTGTCTCTCAGGCAGGACTTCAGATCCAAAACAGTGACTGCTGTGATAGCTCCTAGCTGTGATGAAACTTCACATGTGACTGATATGAAACGCTTCACACAGGTAGCAGCTCGTCGCACAACCTCCATTGGAAACAGTTGTGAGCTTCACGAGAAGAGCGCTGTTGTGTGGAGTCTTTATTTATAGTGCCTTTGACACATTCAGGCATGTTTACAGAAAATAGATTTGTACGCTTCTGTTTTTGTTTAGTTTTTTTGCTGTATGAGTCACAATTATTTGCAGTAGTCATTTGTGCAACAACCCAGTGCTTTAATAAGAACAGAAACATAAAGCACATACTGTACATACAGTGTATAATAAGAATGTTATTCATTTCTATACCATTTATACTGTACTGTAAATGTTAATGTGTTTTTATAGGGTTTGAAATGTGAGGCACTGATGCAAGGCTTATGTATAATCTTAATGTTTTGGTCATCAAATTAAAGTGTATTTCTAACTTGTATTTTATAGAGTTATTAATTGATATTAATTATCATCATTGCATATTTTGAATAAGCTAATATATTTTTAAAAAAGTATTATGTGATATTTTCTGTTAACGTGATTAATTATACTTTGATATAAAGATTTTCATCATACCCCACCCCAACAGTAATACTGTGAAATATTATTACAATTAAAATTTAAATACATAATTTATTCCTGTGATGCAAAGCTGAATCCTTCACACAATCCTTTAGCAATGTTTCTTATTATTATCAATGTTAAAAACAATTGTGCTGCTTACAATTTTTGTGGAAACACTTTTAAAGGAACTAAATTTATTTGAAATTGAACACGGCCGTCACTTTTGATCAGTTTAATGCAACTTTTTCTTTACAGTTGTATGGTATTGAATAGAAGAAAGCGCTTTATGATGCTGTCTAGATAGGCGGCTCACTAGGTTTTGAAAAACAGCCCCTATCATTCTCTCCCTCTTTTGCTTGGTCATTCCTTCTGCTTTCGTCATTCTCTTTTTTTATCCATATTCCACTACATTTTCCTTCTTTTTTTCCTTTTTAAATACTGGGTCAAACTACCCTTTCCTTATCCTCTCCTGGTCATTTTAGCCTCCAACCATCCTACATCCTCTCATACACTCTTCCGTTCTCCACCTCATCCCCCTCATCTATGTGTGTGGGTTAAATGTATAAGAAGGAAAAGGCCTAGGCTTGTAGAAGGAGAGGCCTAATGAAGAATGTATCGATTTCCTATAAGAAGGATTTAATCAAAGTCCCACGACACATCCACTGGGACAGAAGCCTCGCTACAGCACCAAATTACACTTCATACACCATCTATTTTTCAGCCACGGCGATAAATGGAGGTGCCGAGCAGATAGATGAGAGTCCCTCCAGCTCGTTCATCATACCCAAACTAGAGGAGGAAAGCAAAGTGATTGAGACGGGCAGCAACAACAGCCAATGATGAATAGACCGGGAGGTGTCGACGGGGCGGGAACACCATTCACCATTGGACAAGAAAGATTTAATTGAATTTGGGAAGAGAAGGTTATATAATGAATGATTCATTTGATCTATAAAAAAATGTATGACATTATGTCTGGGAGTGCTATGTTGTGGTTGCATAGAGCATTTATAGTTTATTAGACAGTAAAGATAAGTAATTCAGTTGACTGAGCTGTTACTATGGCTCATTACGCACCACAGTGGAGGAAAAGTTTACGAGCACAACAAATCTGATGTGGATTTACATCTGCAAAATGCTGTTTGTCAGCAAATACAAGGATTAGCACATGGATTTGAATATGCTAATTTTATCCAAACACAAGCAAGTTCTATATTTGGCCAATTAATACCATAAAACAATGTCCTCTAAGTGAGATTATCCCTGATTTTGTGGAAATGAAGAAAACAAATATTATTTCAGTATATTAGATTTAAGGGTATTCTGAGATAATGAGATAATGCGTCTCTTTGTCACTGGTTCAATATCTGGAACCGTCAACAATTACACGCTGTGTTTCTGTTTCTGTCTTTAAAAGTCTTGATTCGTCCATCCACAATTAAAGGTCTGTAATGGTTTAAAATCTGAGCAGAAATGCAGAAATGTTAAATATTTAAAGGTTGAATACTTAAAAAAAAAATCTCTATCTCTAAACATCTCTTAAACAACATATATTTTCTTTATAGGCAAACTAAATGTATGAAGTATTGTTTTCTGAGAAATTGAGCAAAATTAAAGGATTAAAATCCAGATGATTTACTCACCCCCATGTCATCGGATATGTTCATGTCTTTCTTTCTCCAGTCATTTATTTTATATATCTTTTTAATTATTAGTCGTTTCTCTAGATAAGAGCCTTACTCCTCAGATGGGATCATGTAGAGCCCTCTTAGCACATTGGTCCACATTAAAGTCCTACAAGTTTTCTGAGTCTATATAGATATTTTTTCTTGTTTTAATCATAAACCCGTTCCATTTTAATCCGTTTCTCATTTTAATCGTGACTTTTTATTCTGTCATTTTGCTTCTCACATAAATGTATCTTGATTTAAAGGAGTCATACAAAGCCAATTTTTCCATGAACTAATATGATTCTTTAGGGTCTCAATGGAAAGTTTGTCATATAGTTTGTTGTAAAATTTCTCAAAGATAGTGTAAAAAAAAGCTCATTTTACCATGTCAAAAACAGCTCTTTAGAAATCACTCTGTTCTGTGTACTTCCCCTTTAAATCTTCACAAGCTCCGCTGACCCCACCCCTCTTTTGTGAGGCACTCTCAGAGGATGTTGAAACTTGCTAATTAGCGCATTAGGAAAGGCGATTTGCAAAGATTCATTAAAATAAATTATTATACAGCTCTCAGACCAGGCGGGTCTGAGGTAAGAGACCAGTTCAGTCTGTGAGACACTCTGCTGTCAATCAACTATTGTGGGAGTGGCCTCTGTCGGTGTGACCATCATTTTTATTAAATTAAAAGAAAACTACTGGTGGAGAACATCACTTTTTTGCAGTGTGACCTAAAGACAAGTGAAAGCTAAATTAAAAACGAATGAAAGTCTTGAAAATCTTTAATTTACCCTGATAAAATATTACTGTTATATGTTTCCGTACATAATATGATATTAAATGTGACCCTGTTTTTATTGTATACAACTTGTCAATTAAAACCTGCAGGAAAATGTAATAACTTTTCCATAATCCACTTTAGACATTCTGCTAACAGTGAATAACTTTGCAAATACATGCCAACTAGCAATCATTAGAGCATTAGTAGACTGTATACTCAATATCTTCTAACATTTAATTTTGATGGGTCTACATGGCTCCATACATATTCTTTTCTTGCTCATGAATACGTCACATTGCTGAAGCGAAATGAGTTGCAAATGCTGTTGACTTCAAAGCGTTTTTCAATTAGAAGGTACACACATTTTAGAGACTTTTCCTCCCTCTTTTTCTTATCAGGCTACAAATGAAGGGCCTTTTATGTTTGTGTGTTACTATGGTGACCGGTTATCCTGCGCATGTCGGGCTTGAAAGACCCGCTGGTAAAATATGCTGTAAATAGTTGTACAATAGTTCATCTGCATAGCTGCTCCTTGATTGGAGTGGCTGCAGTTCCATGCCACTCGGCCAAGAGAAGTGAGTCTAAATTGTTTTGCCCCAGAAACACTGACTAAATCAAACCGGTTTGTCTGAATATGACATGGTCTCAGAAAAACAGTCCTCGAATGTCCCCTTTTTGCCTCGAGAGGTATATGGAAAAAAGCTAGATTTAAAGCTACACTCTCAAAAATATAGGTACAAAAGCTGTCAGTGGGGCGGTACCTTTTGAAAAGGTACCCTTTTGTACCTATTAGGTTCAAATATGTACACTTTAAGCACTAATATATACCTTTGAGGTACCAAAATGGAGACTTTCCATACAAACATGTACCTTTTCAAAAGGTACCGCCACAGTGACAGCTTTTGTACCTTTATTTCTGAGAGTGTAGTTGTATCTGAACGACTCATTCATGCATAGAAATCTGATTGGGTACTCGTAATAAATGCATTTGCACCACAATCCAAACAGAGGGCATGAAAGTTTTCTGATGCTGTTGAAAAGTTGTCGACTTTTGATTGCTTTTGTTTGTTACAGCAAATCAGCGTTTTGAGAGAAAAACACTTCAGGTTGTGTGATTTTAAAATATCTACAAAGACACTGCAAACAACAGATGGTTTTATATAGGACAGCGTGCATTATTTACGATATTCTAATCCAGCAGAATAATAAACACCTTTAGAAGAAGCAAAAAAAGGGCAGCACAGCTTGTAGATACTGTCTCAGAATGTGCATTTGTTTGTTGTAAAACCGTTCCTCCATCTCATTTTCGTCTTTTCTCTTGTTCAACACCGGTTAGGCCCTCTGCGTTAATCCACACTTGAATTGTCACATCCTGACAAATGGTCCAGCAGTCAATGCATGCTATATATAGCGGTCTGCTGGGTGGTCTTTAAAATGCTGCTCTCTTAGTCTCTCTGGCAGTAAAGTGAATTGCATGAGTTTGGTGAATGTTACTGTAGCTTGTCAAATAGAATCGCTGTGCTGGTCTCATGTGGTCTAGTTAATAGATGTGTGTGCTGATGCAGTTGTCAGGTCGGTGCTTTCTGCTTGGGTCATCCTTGGTTCTTTGACCTGATGGTTACTCTAAAGATTATGAGGTGTCTGGCGAGTTCAGCACTTGTTCTGGACAGGTTCCTCTACAAAGCTTGTTTACTATCTTTAGCTTTAATATTAAATTATTGCATTATTTGAATGTATAAATACACTAACTTTAAAAGATTTTGTATTTTTCAACCATGGATAAACTGGTCAGAAGTGACAGGAAGGACTAAATAAAACCATCCCATTGATGTATGATTTGGATGGATTGGGCAATATGTGACCGAGATATAACTATATGAAAATCTGGAATCTGAGGGTACAGAAAAATCTAAATGCTGAGAAAATCACCTTTAAAGTTGTCCAAATTAGATCTTATCAATGCATATTACTAATCAAAAATTAAGTTTTAATATATTTTCGGTAAGAAATTGACGAAATACCTTCATGGAACATGATATTTACTTACTATCCTAAGGATTTTTGGCAAAAAAGAAAAATCCATCATTTTGACCTATACAATGTATTTTTGGCTATTGCTACAAATATACCTCAGCGACTTAAGACTGGTTTTGTGCTCCAGGGTCACATATGTATTTTTTCAAATATATGCTGAAAAAAAAACATTTATCATGGTTGTTACAAAAATATCAAGCAGCACAACATTTTCAACCTTGAAAAGAATACCAAATCTTTCTTGAGCAGCAAATCAGCATATTAAAATTATTTCTGAAGGATCATGTGACACTGAAGACTAGATTAATGATGCTGAAAATTAATCTTTTTATCAAGGAATAAATGACTCTTTAGAATATATTCAAATAGAATACATTTCATTATTACAGTTACGGTCAAATAATTGCAGCATTGGTGAGTGTAAGAGACTTCTAATAATATTTAATATATTTTTTTTAATAATATTTTTTACATATAAAAAGGAGAACACATTTTAATTTTCTTTATTTGGTTGTGTCTTTTAGATGTCAAATGTCCTTGCATCTGTTACAAATATTTTGGTGCAGCTTACAGTAGGTAGATTTAGAAAGTATCACTAAAAATCCTCAACACTAATGCACAGCTGGAGAGATAAAAACAATGAAAAGTGCTGTTGGACTACCTGTTGTATAAATTAATACTCTGTTCTATTCAAGCAGGGCAATTGTATTGATATTTAATTATTTCCAATGGTTTAGATTTACGTTTTGAATTTTATGGATAATTGGCTGCCTAAAGCTGCTGCAAGCACATTTCTGTTTTCAAAATTTTTTTTAAAACAAGTGTCTCGCTCCAAATGACATCACTGGCAAAGACCCGGAGTATTAAAAAAACACTTACAGCAGCTTTAAGTCTTATTTACACACAATATATGCACTCATATCAGTTGAGTACGAAAGGGTCTGCCAAGACCTTCCTAAAATGCGGTTTTGTAGACATTAAGTTGAACACATAAGTGCATTCACCATCGTAAGCAACTAAACTAACAATATTTAAAGTATGTAACTAGAGTTTTAACCTAGGGAAATGTGCTTGCTTGTGCAAAAGTGTTTTGGGTGGTTGCCAGGGCATTTCTATATGATTTTTAGTGTTCACTGGGGCGCTTACTTCCTGACTCAAGTCTACAGCATCTTCCTTTGTGCATTTGATGGACGCTTTTATCCAGAGTGACTCACATTGCATTCAAGCTTTGTTTTTTCACTGCAGGGAATTGAACTCATAACATTGGCATTGCTATAGTGCCAAGCTACAGGAAGACACAAATGGCCCAGGACAAATTATGCACCAAAACTTGCAACCCTAACCCTGATTATGAATAATATTGTGCAATCTAGTAAGTGCCTTAGCAAGCATCACCAATTATAATTCTCTGCTTTGTTACAAAAGAGCACAGCTTTTCTTGTACTGTAAATAAAGCAAGCGAAACAGTCTCTATACTTAACGAGACACAACGTTAGCATATTTATGACTATGGCGTGTCTATTTTAAATAAAAGGCTGAGATGTGACATGATTTCTTGTAGCTTTGGGCAATTTCGCTGTAGGCTAATTTGTTTTGAATCTGCAGAGTGAACATGAGGCTAATGGAATTGGTTGAATTTGTCTTATTATGTACAGTTTGAAGCACTTCTCTTGTTACAAAATGAGCATGCATACGCAACGAGAGGGGGAGGAGAAGGGGGAGTCTTCGCAACATTAAATCTGCATTACCTCTGATAAACCAAGGACCAGGCCCGGCAACTTGAATAAAAAGTGCCAGAGGGTCCAAATCTTCCCTGGCGTCTTAGTGATGGCATGCCCTCTGGCCTAGCTAGTCTACAAAGGCCACAGAAGTGCTGCTGCTTTGTTGATTTAGTAGTGTTCAGCTGAGGATGGGGAAAGTCAGACTTCCCAAAGGAACAGCCTGCGGAGTCCTAAAGCCCAATAATTTTATGATATATCTGGTTGGAGGAGCCAGAGCAAGACTTTATCAGCAATACCAGATGTAGCCTGGAGCCATTTAGAGCTGTCTCGGGGAAAAGGTCTTCTCTGTCTCTGGGCATACTTGGATGAGTTTATGTAAAATAGGAGTCTTTTTATTAATATTTTTGTATGTGCTTTGGTTTGATACAGTATACTTTTTGCACTTATCCATGGGGGGTGAAAAGAGTCTGCTTTCGTCTTAGGAAGCCAAGCTGAATTTTTTTAAATGTCTTTTTTTCTCTATTTGACATCACTTTTACCTTCTTTGGTAGCTGCCCTTTTCTGACTGTTTGTATATTGCCTCTTGTGACATGTTTAGATTGTGTCTCCTTGAAGATATCATGAAAAAAGTACCCAATTCTAAATATATTTACTCCAGTGTCATTGCATGGAGCATTGAAAAGTGTTATGTTTTTCAGTCGTTAAACAGTTAATTAAAATGATTCCTCCAAAAGTGCTGATTCATTCAGGAGCAAAACACTTTTGATTTGACTCTATTTTGTATGTTGGAACAAAAAATAGACCAATTGAATGGAAATATTGTCTCTTATTGTTTGTTCAACTTTTTTAAAAAAGTCATTCATTTTGTTAAATCGGACTGATTGTCGCAATCGTGATGCGTTTATGCATTATTTATTATCTGTATTTATGCATTCTGTATTTATTTATTGGGTCATATCTATACACTGATACAGTCCACAACACTTAACACACATAATTATGAGTGTATTACATAAATGCTTGTCATATGAAAATAAACATAAAATAATCACATACAAAAGTTCAACACTCACCATCAATGTGATAATTGTGCAGTTACCTATATACTGTATGTATAAGCATGCATAAATGTTAATAAAATGTGTAACAATATCTATTTATTAGTTATTTCAAATGACTAGAAGACCTCTTGCACTGGCCATACTTTGTTTCATGATTTTCATTCCTACACACCCAACTGCTCATATATTGAAAAAAGAAGCCATATTGCACAAAGGAGACAAAGCTGTTTCCTTCTCCCTGCTTGTGTTTTTATGACTAATCATAGTGCACTTGACATATAGGTGCCTGTAGCTCAGAGCACACATGAACATATATAACCACACACTGAGCGTATATACACACCAAACATAGCTTGTGCCAGCCATTAGAATCATATTTCCCAGTGCTGCCAACCAGCACGTGCAAGCGCAGCTCAGATCCAATAACTCAAAGCAGAGAGGAAAAATAATCAATACCGTCATCCGTTCTTCTGTAGCACCCCTACCCAAGTCTCTCGTCATCCAGCTCACAGTGAAGTATGATACCCAGTGACCTTCATGCATCCGTGGGCACCCCCTGTTTATTTTCCTCGGCTAATTATTCTGTGGATTCAGAGGCCACTGGTAATAAGCAAGACATCAGACGCTGACGGGAAATTAGCAAAGTGAGATAGAGAAAAGGAAAAGGAGAGATGAGAAGGGACCTCATCATTACAAGCACACTCGTTTATTTTGCGTTCTCTTTTATCTCTGGCAACACCTGCCCTCAGAGTTGAGAAGAAAAAGAATTTGGAGCGAATGTGTGCCTGCTTTTATTTTTTTTTTGGAGGGAGTAGAGATATAAATTTGACACAGGCAGCCACCAACTGCGCGTATATTGCTCAGCTGCTGTGCTGTCTGACTTAAAGGGATAGTTCATCTAAAAATGAAAATTCTGTCATCATTTGCTCAGCCTTGTGCTGTTGCAAACCCATTTGACTTTCTCTCCTCTCTGAAACACAAAAGAAGAAATTCTGAATAATGCTTTGGCCGTTGTGTATAATATAATGAGGCTGCCAAGCTCCAAAATCACAATAACACACTGCTAAAATATTTTAAAAAGTGGTCCTTATGACTTTATTTCAATTATTTTAAGCCGTATGATGGGTGATATGAGTTATAAACTACTTTATACTTTTACATCCTTTTCGAAGCGTAATTGTGAAGTATTCCGTTCATTCATTGCAGCTACACGTTTCTTTTTTTTTTACAGTAATGACAGATCTTAACTATCAATGCCTCTCTGTGTGCAAGTTTATAAATGTTTTTGAATTTTTCACCTGCACTTCCCATGAATGTGTGAATGTGACTGAAATGCATTGTAAATAACTTAAGGCCTGCATGTTTTTGCTTTTTTTATTTGCAGTTAAATAATTGCAGATTTTGCATAATTGTGAAATATTGCAGTTTGAGTGTTTTCCATTTCAATGTAATGTAAAATACCTGATCCTAAGTCATTCTAATATGCTGATCTGCTGTTCAAGAAGTGTTTCTTATTATTAACAGTTGCAATTAATTGTAATTAGAAAATAAATAAATAAATTTAACACCTTAATACTTTTATGTAAACTACTACAATACAAAAGGACTCTTCTATAATTAGAAAATAATCAAAATAATTTGAACAGTAGTGTGCATTTGTTGTGATGTTTTTGTTGCAGAACTATCTATTTTTGTACAATCAGCCTGATTGCAGTGTTTAATCTGTGTGTGGAGGTGAGACCCGGTTACTGCTGCTGGCAGAGACATACTGAGCATAACGAGGTTCACTGCTTGCCAGTATTGAGGTGCACAATAGGGAGGTGAGAGCTACGCTTGAGGGACATTCACCAATCAAGCGATGGTCTGTTCTTTACTCCCTGGAGTGATAACGGTGACAGCAGTGCTGCACAACACTGCGGTCCCAGCAAAGGCGCCCTTGGGTGTCAGAAAGGAAGAGGAAGGCAGCGAGCCAAGATGTACAATTTAGGCCAGTTTTCCTCTAAAACTTGTTTATACAGTTTGTAAAAATCACGCCACCGCTTTGTTTAGTTATTTATATATTCTACACTGCACTCCAGCTAAAATATCTAGAAAATCTATTAAAAAAGAAGGCTTTTCTAGACAAGTAAAAATGATTGTCTTGTCGCCTATAATTTTATAATTAATCCTTCTTGAGTTAAGAATTTTTGGACATTTTGCCTGTTTTTTTGCAGTGCATGCTCTGCATGTATTGAATAGTGTTTTAATTGTTTTTCAAATTAAATATTATGCTCAGCATAATATTTTCTTGTGTAGTTTCTTAGGTGAACTCTGAAACCTCTATAGTGGTTAAACATGAAATAGAATTAATTTTGGGTAAATCTCACAGGTAGTCTTTGGTCTCATTAATCTATTACTTGTTTTAGAGAAAATCATTTTTTGTTGATGTCATCATGTTATACATTGCCTTTTTACTTTTGACTGAATTGGCTAGAAACTTTTATGATGGCTGTTATTGTTGATTATTATTGATTTCTGTTATTTCAAAACTCTTATAATCTGATCAATGTCTTGATGAGTGGCAACCATTGTGTAAGTGGGATACTTGACTCCAGGCCATTGAATTTGAAAAATAATGCACACAATTATTTGGCCTAATCAATTATTCTTTACTTATTATTCGATAAAGAATATTTTTATACAAGTAATAGTAGTATTAAATATTAGTACTTACAGTACTAATTAACAATCGGTGTGTGTTCATGATGGTGATTTTAGCTAGATTATTCCTCCATTAGGTGGCAACAGGAAAGTCTTTATGAGTAAGTCAGCAGGAAATACTTTTATATTGAAATTTTATATTGATTATAGTGTCAGCAACACATAGTAAAATAGAGCCAACTGAAAATGATAGTTGAACAGGTGAATAGATGGTATGACAAAGATATTGCTGTCCTAAGCAATCATTAGAACTAATGTTTTATTGTGAATATGAGATGCAGGTAATCACACTCTCTCAGACCATCTCTCTCATTATACTCTAATATAGGTAATACTGTAATACAATAAGATTAACATTCCTTCTTTAATTGTTTTCAAGTGGAGTTTTCATATGAGTAACAGAGTCTTGCCTCAGCTGTTAAACTGTGAAACTGAATCCATGACAGAAGGAAGTAACAGTTCATTTGTTTCCTTTGTCACTCTTTTATTTACACACTTGTGCCATTGAACTGTTATAAACACATTTTCACACTTGCATGGCACTGCTGCTCTTGTAATAGAGCTATCCATTTAAATTTAATCTAGTGTAATTTTGTGCTTGTCAGGCGATTTTCAAGCGTTATTTAAATGATGATGCTTTGGAAAGCACAGCTCAGAAAATTCCTCAAAATCCCTTTTTGTGCTCCACAGATGAATGCTTGTGCGGATCTGGGGTTTATTCCTTTAACAATCAAATGCCAACGAAATCTCTTTCTCCTGCTCAAACCACAATTGTGCACACCGCACCCGGTACAAAGTGTCTGTTTGAGGACCTGATTGGCTGATGAACTGATGCTTTCCTCAATGCTCAGACTCTGATTTAGTTGCCTTGGGCAACAGTAGAGAAACCTAATTCCCAGGCTGCCGTTTCCAAACAGAATTTGATGCTGTCTGATCCCAACAGAGCGCGATCAACATCGCTGGGATAGGTAGCCGTTTGGTGCTTGTTCTGGTAACATCTGTGGTTTGTATGTGCGTGGGGGGGCAGGTGTTCTCGTTTCTAATGAGCTATTAAGTGACCTCCAAACACATTTGCCTGTCTGTAAAGCACCATTACTGACAGGGATGATTTTGGCGAAAGCTCAAATAGAATATAAATTATTCCCAACAACCACATGCAGTACTCACTGGTGTGTGTGTGTTGAGTCAGTTCAAGTACATGACTTTGTAAAGTCAAACAGAATTCAATTTGTACAGCATTATGAGTTGATCAAGGGTAATTTGTATATATAATTGCTTTTTGTGTTTTTACTTTGATAGACTCATGAATATGCATTTTCAGTTTACTCATGTTTATATGCTATATTGTCTTAATAATGAAATTATGAACAAATAATGTAGATTATTTGTTACAATTAATATATTTAAATAAGTTTAGATGACTACTGCTAATACCTAAATGCATATTACTAATTTATTATTACTAAATTATGAATTTATTATTAGTAGCACAATAAAAGCTAAATTTGGGTGTTTTTATGTAAATGCATGTGTTATAAGAGATGTATTTTTAATATGTTCAGAAGACTAAATACCTAAAAGCAAATTACTAAATTCTTAACAAAATTTTTTATTTATTATTACTTGAGTATTACAATAGATTTTATATTTTGGTAAGTAAATAATTTAATATAAATATATTTAAATGAAAATTTAAACTGGAATAAAATATATAACCATATATAAAAATATATGATCACTTATTTGGGAGTATATGATTTATTTTAAGGTGATACCAAAACATATTTTATTTACATTGTATATCCAATAGAAAATGTATAATATTAAAATATTATATACGTCATTACATATTATATTAACTTAATATTATTACACATTTATATTAATAAAATAAATAAACAAAATTTTAAATTAAAATAAAAAAACGCACAATTAAAGTGCTTTATAATATATATATATTTTTTTTTATCTTTATCTTTTTAATAAATGTATTACATGTAACCAATTAACATGTTAGCATGTCAACATTTTCAAAATGCTAACATTTTCTACAGTGTATAACATCTCAGTTTATCTGTTCTTTAAGAATGAGTTTTGAGTGTGTGAAGTAGCTACTCCTGTTAGCACATTATTAGCATGCTAAAAGTGCTGAGAGTTCAGTTTAAAATGCAAACCTCCAGCGCACTTTAACCTGGACTGTTACTACAAAATGCAAAACGGGTTTCAGGTCAGCAGTAAAGGCAGATGAACATTCAGCCCCCCGGACATTTTAATAACCTGGTATTAGTGTGTTGTGCAATGCAAGCAGCTGCTTCTTGGAAACTTGTGTGGTGGGACAGCACTGCCAAATCTCTGGAGAGTCAAACGTTTGCGTGCCAGAGTCACATGCTCACCCCACAACAGCCTGAGAGAGAAAGAGATGTGTGTGTAAGAGAGAGAGAGAGCTTGGTGTCTCTATCCCTGATGGATCGTGCTGCTGTTTGGCCTGGACTCTGTCCAATCCAATCTCTGCTCTGTTAATTTCATCCATTACACTGTTAAAAACAGTTCCCTCCACTCACCACATTACTGCTAATTAAATATGCCAGCTTTTCTTGTTGTTATAGATGCCTTAGCCAATGATTTATTTGCCAATTATTAATCAAATCCATGCATAAAAAATGCCAATTATTAATGTAATAATTAACGATAAAATTAATAAAATCAATATCATATTATGTTGTTTTATTGGTAATTTATGAGGTACATGTATTGCATTGAAGGTTCTATAATGTTTTATCTGCTCATAATCATCTCAAAACTGACATATTTTGTACTTGCTAGTCAATTTCAGAAACAATTATAAACAAACCTGCACAGTTTATAAGAAAGACGAGAGCTAAATATTTCGTTATCAAATATATTTTTAATAAAAATTATGCAAAATAGGCTTTCATGGCTGGGTAATTTTCATTCAAGATTTATTAGGATCATGGCTATGTCTTCCCCGGACACAAACTGATCTATTAAAGAGTTTTGTTGTAAAAAGAGAATGCTTACCTTTTATGTTACCTTAACTTCTGTTATACTGTTTTTATGTTTTCCACAATTGGTAAAAAGTACGATTCATTGTTTGTAAGTACAGACATTACAGTATTTTTGAAAAATGTATTTTGAATCATTCTAATAAAATATTTACAGTAGCATTTAAGTTTGGGGTTTAGAAATAAATAGTTTTGTTCAGCAAGGCTGCATTAATTTAAACAGTACATTTATAATGTAAAATGCAACAATTAAAATGTACTTTTTCAGTAGTATTTTACATTTTATAATTTTTTGTAATATTTAAAATATTGAAATGGTTATTTTAATAATAGCATGTAATAATATTTCATTTATAGTTTTTCCTGTATTTTTTATTAATCTTACTGACCCCAAATGTTTCAAAGCTGTCAATTATGATAATATTATGAATTTATTTAAATGTATATTTCTAAGGAAAAAACTAACAGGCTTGAAAAAAGACAACGTATCAGTATGACAGTAGTTTTTTGTTTTATCCGACAAAAATGTCCAAATTGGTGCATCCTTATTTTTCTTTTTGGGTCTCACTTTGATTAAACTCGTGCAAAATAATACGCTTGAATGGGTTAATTGTGTGAATGACATAATGAGGAAAAATGGGCGCTCTGAAACCCACAGCTCATTAAGTTAGCCGGAGGTAGTGTGAGTCTTTCACCCGCATGAGTGCTTTCTGTCAGGATGCTATCCAACATGGCGTGATGTAGGAATCCGGTCCAGTATTTTCCCACTCTAATCGATCATTCAATTACAATCCACCATCCCTAAACCTTCTGATGCTTTCAACAACCAAACTCTTTGGAACGTCTTGGTTACATATGTAACCCACGTTCCCTGAAGGAGGGAACGGAGACGTTACGTCATTGACTGACGTCATGGGGTCCCGCCTGGGAGACCAATCGACTCTGACTTTTGAAGAAAACGCCAATAGGAATTGGACAGTAGATTTTGCATGCGAATCCACTCTCCAGGACATATGGGTATGCAATATGGCATCACGCAAACCACTATTAGTTTCCTGCTGACGAGCCAATCGCAACCAACTCAACAGTCCGGCAGTCACAAGGCACGATTTACTGACCAAAAATAAGTGCAGGTCTCTCATCCTTCATTCAAGTGAGCGCGACCCGGAGTGAGGTTTTTAAAGACAAAAACCTCAACTCGACTGAGTCTAGCAGCTCAAAGGGAGCTCCCTGTAGTCCCATAAGGATGATAGGGAGGTCCCAAGAAGGGATTAGATGCAGACTGGCTGGGTTCAGACTTCTCGCACCTCTAGGAAACCTGGTGGTGTCTTCCTAGAGAAAACATAGTATGCTGTGATGGCAGCGACGTAAAATTTCAAAGTGGAAGGGGACAGCCTCCGTTTCAGCTTCTCTTGAAGGAAGGAAAGCACCACTCCGACCGAACATCTTTGTGGATCCTCTCGACGAGAGAAGCACCAGTCAGTGAACAGACCCCACTTCAGAGCGTAGGCCTGCCTCATTGAGGGGGCTCTAGCCTGAGTGATGGTATCCACCATGAACCGGGGAAGGGCAGGAGATCTACCAAGTCCCATCCAGAAGCCAGATGTGTAGATTCCAACGATCGGGACACAGGTGCCAGGTAGTGCCGATCCCCTGAGAAAGAAGGTTTTTCCTAAGGGGAATCTTCCAGGGAGGGACTGTCAACAGGAGCCTGAGGTCTGCAAACCAGGTTCGGGTCGGCCACAGTGGTGCAAATAACAGATCCTGCTACTGGTCCTCCCCCACAGGATGAACCAGCGCCATCATTTGGTAACTCCTCGGGGCATTGAGGATCAGGAGTCCATGGGGATTTACCCGCCGGCTTGTTCCTGATTCATTTTAAGATCTGCCAAGCCACTAGCCGATGAGGCCGAAGAGCTATTGCGACCCGCCGAACCGGAAGGGGTAATGGACAAAGCTAGCCTTCTAATAAAAGAAAGCCATGCTCTAAGCAAAGCCATGGACATGCACTCGCAATGAGCACATGAATCATCCGCTAAAGCCTTCTCAGTGTGACTGAAGCCCAGACAAGTGAGACAGCAATGGTGGCCACCATCAGAAGTAAGGAAACTTCTGCAACCAGAGACACAGTCAGAACAACATCCCGGAGGACATGCTCAACGACCATGTAGCTGTTGGAAATTTGCTCTTTTAATGGACCGGGACTGCCAAGGGGAGTATATAACATCATAGTGGCTGACTGAAAGGGAAACTCTTTAACAGGTGTTAATGGGCCCCACTGATGCAGGACTTTAAAGTCCAGTCTGAACAAAGCAGCGAATAGGCTAGTTATTTCTGCAAGCGGGATGATAGCATACAGTTCAAAGACCTTTATTGCCCAAGTCATTATAACAAGGAGGAAAGAAAGACAGCACAAGCTTCAAAGACTTCTACCATCCCCAGCAATGCGAGATGTAAAGAGTCGCTAGTAATTAGAGGAGAAACGTCGCTTTCGCACTAAATGACCTTCCTGTTCACTTGCTCTGAACATACTGTGCGATTAGCAGACTGTCAGAGGGGGGCCGAGGTCTGAACGGCCCTCACAGTAGACCTGATTCAGTCATACCCGAGACTGTAGTTGACCCTGACAGACTTGAGGTTTGAACCTGATTTCACGTTTGGCCGCTGCTAATAAGGAACAGCGGTGGTCGACTTCTGCAGGGGTCAGAAACACCACGTCTTTTAACCTCTGATTTCTTTTCTGTCCCCATAATAAGGCCCAGATACTCTTATTTTCTCATCTCATGTCCTTTCACTAAATCACTAAAGCAATTCAATTTACCTCTGTGTAATTCATCCATTGATTGGATTGCGAATAGAGGGTGTCATACTAAACATTTATGTGGATCGAATCGCTCAGAAATGAGAAATAAGTGAATTTATATCAAGATCTCTGATAACCAAAGTTGTTAAGATCTCTTCTAAAAATCTAGAGGTGCCTTAAAAGGATAGTTCACCCAAAAATGTAATTTCTATCATTATATTTTGAAGAATGTCGTTGACCAAATAGTTGATAGCTATTAGCTTCCATAGTACTGTGGAAGTCAATGGCTAACGTCAGCAGCTTGGTTACTAATGTTTTTCAAAGTAACTTCATTTAAACTCAAAAGAGGAAAGAAGATTATACAGATTTAGAGTAACTTGAGAGTGAGTAAATAATGGCATAAACTAGAACTTTCCCTTTAATAAAAGTCTCACTTTCTTCTCAGATAAATCCCATTACAGTCTAGAAGAGACATTTATATCTGACATAAATGTCCAAAGTGGTGCATCTTTACTTATTTTTTTAATTTCACTTTGATTAAACTCATGCAACTAATATGCTTGAATGGGTTAACTGTGTGAATGACAAAAAAATGATATTTATATAATTATTTACTCTCCCTCATTTTGATCCAAACCTATATGAGTTTCATTCTTCTACTGGAAAAAAACAAAACAAGATTTTGAAAAATGTTGGTGACCAAACATTTGACGGCAATTGCCTTC
>JAUMHI010000041.1:17074889-17114645 GCA_032359435.1 Enteromius unitaeniatus | reverse complement strand
TCATTCTTCTACTGGAAAAAAACAAAACAAGATTTTGAAAAATGTTGGTGACCAAACATTTGACGGCAATTGCCTTCTATAAACTGAAAAAAATACTATGAATTTTAATTTCATTTAGCTCAAAAGCTAAATAATAATGACATAAAATTGAACTATTCCTTTAAGAAAAGTCTCATTTTCCGCACAGTTGAATCTGTTACAGTCAAAAAGAAATAACTGAAATACTACGGCAATCTCATGTGTGATTGTTCTTTCTTCGGGCCTGTCATTAAGACTTTGATCAGTGTGCTAATTACAGTTCTGTCTGATTTTACTGCGCAGGGTGTAGCCGGTCTTGCCCGTGAGAAATGGCGTACATCAGATGTGCTGTTCTGGTGTCAGGAGAGCTTTGATCACTTATTCATTAATTAGACGATATATAGGTCAGGGCGTGTCCATAATGTTTGCTCAAGGGCAAAATCTGCACCTTTAATACCCCAGCTATTCTGTTATATTTCTTAGTATTGTTGCATAGAATTAATAAAAAGTATATAAATAATATATATATATATATACATACAATTAATAGTGCTTATTGTTATACTATATATATATATATATATATATAATATTGTGAATAAAAAAAATTATAACAACAACTTGTTTAAATATCTAGCTTATTCATATTATTTTATACAAATTTTAATAATTATTAATATTATGTGTAAATAATGATTTAATTTTATATCATAATAATAAATACTAAAAATACACACTTTTCTATTACTACTAATAACTTGTAATTATTATTATTCATATTATTAGAATTTATTGTGTTAAAAATTAACTATTTGTCTGTTGTCTACATTTTTCTTGTTGCCATTTATGAAACCAAGTGTTTTTATGCAATTAATGGAAGTTTAAAAGTAATTTTAACACTGCTCATGGCGTGTTGTTTTAAGTCATCTTTTTCAAGAAACCTATTAATCTTTTTTGTCCATTTCAGTTATTCAGTTAAGTTATTTCACAGTATCCAGATGATTATACAATGATCGGTCTAAACTTATATGATTTGTTTCTTCTTCAGATTGTTGTTCACATTTGAACCAAGATGTCGCTGAAAGTCCAGACGAGCAACATTACCAACAAAAACGACCCCAAATCCATCAACTCGCGTGTTTTTATCGGCAACCTGAACACAGCGGTGGTGAAGAAGAGTGACATAGAGACCATCTTCTCCAAATACGGCCGTGTGTTGGGCTGCTCGGTTCACAAAGGCTACGCCTTCGTTCAGTACGCTAACGAGAGACACGCTCGTGGAGCCGTCATCGGAGAAAATGGACGTGTGCTTGCTGGACAGACCCTTGGTGAGTTGGACAACATTAAGTATTTTATATACACGTTATATATCACATCTGAATATCATCTGTTCAAGGTTAAAAAGAGTGCATAACACTTGCTGTTGAAGCAAACGGACTTTTTAAGTGCCCCGTAGAGTGTTTGGTTTGCATGTGCTATGACTGCTGCCAAGAGCGAGCCCTGTGACACTGAAGCAGTTAAGATTAATATCTATTGATGACAGTTTCCTGTGGTCATCACTGTGACGGGGTCAAAGAGAGGTCAATGTAGTGCAGAGCAAGAAGATGATTATAAGGAGGCCAATGAGACATCTGTGTCATTCTCCGCTCTTCAGGATTTTAAGTTTGTATTGAGCTTTTTCATGTAGTTAAACACTTGTTGTTTTGTAATATAAGTAGGGCACTTACTAGAGGGGGTTTTGTTAGCATGTACTGTGCCAGCAGATCAATGTGCATGTGTGAAATTAATAGCATACTGATTACAGGATACTGCTTGTATATATATATATCTATATATAATAATGATAATATAATATATATAATATTAATGACTATATATATATATAAACATAGTCATAATTATTAATACATTATGTAAATATAACAAAATAAGAACAATAACAATAGTATAATAATAATTATATTACTTTATACTAATGTATAAATTAATAGAAGTGTAATTATATAACTGGAAATATAAAAATGTTTTACAAATTACAATATGGTGATGATATTTCTTTAAAAACAAATATTTATTGGGCAGTTGGTATTACGGTTCAATAATCACTCTAGAAATGAAAAGTCAAGTGAAGTGCACATGCTTTGTTGTACACTTCACATTTTGCCTTACAGAATAAATATGCATGCTCTTTTACTGGAAATATTAAGGGTGGTATTGCAGTACGTTGCTCTAAACATAGCCTTAGTGTTCAGAGAAACTCATTACAGACCAATAAACAATTCCTTTCATGCCCTAAAGTACACTAGGTTCCGTGAAATCTATATATGTATGTCTTTAGCGTGTGCCAAGTGAATAACAGTCAGTCAGTGTGGGGTCTATTTCAGTGATCAAGTCGTTTTAAGCTTCATCATACCAGCCATTAACGCTGCGTCCTCTACGAGGTGACCTCTAGACACTGATTGGTTTCTCAGCTGTGCTGGTATCTGGGCAACCGAGCGCTGATGCCCCGCCCCCCTCAGATAAACGAGGAGCAGGACAGGTGTGTCAGCGGCAGGTGTTCGTGTCACGCTGAGGACATCAGACAGTTGTTCATTTGCTCGCCTCCACCTTTCATGTCTCTATCTCTCCTGGATTCGGTTCGATCTCTGTCTCCTTCGCTTCCAATCTTTGTTTGTCCATCTCTCGTTCGCCCTCCAGCCCTTTGCAGCTGCTTTGTGACATACATGTTTTTGGGGCGGTCAGATTAGCCGCTGTTTCGCGCTCCACGGAGCCTTTGGCTTCCACTTGACAGCCCCGGTGACCTGTCACTCACGCGGCCCCACTCGGTCCCGGTGCTGAAGGAAATCATCACGGCTGACAGCTCTCCCTCAAACCCTGTCTCGAAGCTCACCTCTGTATGCGCTTGAGTGTTGGAAATATGAAATCGGGTGACAGAGGCATGGCTTCACGGCTATCCATTATTCTCTTCCCGCATCTGCTTCTGACATAAAGTGGAAGCCAAGGAGGCTCTGGAGGCCAGAGTGTGCTGGGAAAGAGAGTTCTGGGCCGGTTGAGTGGGTGTCGAGTGCCCTCTGGTGGATGCATCGAGCGCGTGGTTATGCAAATCAAACCACTCCCACTTAAAGACAAGTGTCCGTAATGTCAGTGCACCATGAAACTTACAGAGTCATTAGATAACAGCCTCAAGTGCACCCGGTAACGTACAATTATCAAAGAGCTGCAGATGTCACTTTGAAAGGCTTCTTCCAGCTGTCATTGTTTAATACGTATGTCGTGTAATTACTCTGTGCACTTTTTTTAAAAATCAGCTTTTTCTGAAACTAAACTTTAGATAAAAAATGTGTTTTCTGCTTCTGTTCACAGACATTAACATGGCAGGTGAACCCAAACCCAACAGGCCTAAAGGACTAAAGAGAACTGCAGCAACATTATACAGGTGAGTGCATTTTTAAGCATTTTAACAGCATATTTAGCTTGCAGCAAGTTTAGATACTGCCATAGGAGAGACCGGGGTAAGAGTCTATTTAGACCAAAAAAGTTTCACTGCTTACATGTGGCTGAGAAAGGCTTTTGAGTATTGTGTTTTTAATAAGCCTACGCTATCATTCAAAGGTTCTGGGGTCAGTAATTCTCAGAAAGGATGCATTAAATTGATTAAAAGTAACAGTCGTTTGTTATAATTTCAAAAAAAATCTGTTTCAAAGAAATTTTCTTTTGAACTTTCTATTCATCAAAGAGTCATTAAAAATCATGGTTTCTACAAAATCATGAAAACATAACTGCTTTCAACATTAATCATATTGAAAAATGTCTGGAGCAGCAAACCAGCATATTAGAATGATTTCTGAATGATGATGAGACACTGAAGACTGTAGTAAACATACTGAGAATTCAGCTTTACATCACAGGAACAAATTAGATGGAAACAACAACATATGCACTGTAGTTCGTTTTAGTGGCTGTTATATATTAATTTTGGCATGTGTAAAAAAGTGTCATGTTTTCACTCAAAACCTACCCTGTATAGTGTGACATGTTTTTTCCTTTGCTTTTCAATAAGGATGTAGGTTTTAATTGCTTTTTGCAAAAAACTTCACAGTATTTAGAGTGAATATAAATACAATACAATTTTTTTTTTTGTTGTTTTTTTTGAGAATCCTGTGTATCACCTGTTTTTAAAATAATGTTTTTTTTTGTTTATTCCCTGCAGCGGTTATGATTTTGACTATGATTACTACAGAGATGACTTCTATGACAGGTGAGTCCATGATTTTGCCCAAATAATTTTGTTTGAAACATAGGAAATGTTCTAAAGTCACACCCAGAATGCATAAGTTGACAGTCCAGGTATAATAATATGCCAGTCCTTGTCTTCTGATTTGACCAGCAAAAGCAGCAGTTCACTGTTTGAATGCACCATTCATTTATGTCTGCACCTTTCCACTGCAAACCATGTGATAGTGATGGACAACCTTTTTTAACCACCTGCAATAAATGGAATTTTCCCATTATTTTTAATGATAAAATGCCTAATTTATAGCAGTTTAACTGCAGTTTAACTGCAGTTTAACATCTGCATGTTAAAACCTTTGGAGGTTTTTTTACTGTTTTTGCAATAAAAAAAAGAAAGGCAGCATTTACAAGAACAAATATATAGTAAAACAATTATTGGACTAATTGTGAAATATTACAACTATTTAAATAACTATAAGTTTTAATATATTTTAAAATGTAATTTATTTTTGTGATGTAAAAGCCGAATTTTCATCGTCTTCAGTGTCACACGATCCTTCAGAAATCGAATATTCTGAAACATTTCTTGTCTGTTATCACTGTGGGGGAAAAAAAGCGATGCTTAAACTGTGATGCTTTTTTCTTGCATCTTTGAACACCTTTGATTTAAAAAAAAAAAAACAAAGGTTGTAAGGCATTAGTTGTAACACAAAATAAATCAAATCTATTTACTTGAACTCATAACCCAGCAGTCAGGCTTTATATAGAGCGTCTTTTTTTTTTAGTTCAGTAACCCAGCAGTGACTTCTAATGAAGTCAGGCACACTGTTCTCTCTCTAGCACGGCTCTTCCTGTCATAATACATTTTCTCACAACTTGGCAGAATTAAAGGAACTCTCATAAAAACACTCACTCACACACACAGCTGTAAGCTGCAGAAAGAAAGGCAGAGGGGGGGAAAAAAAGCATTTCACAAGAACTCCCTCTACGACCCGTTAAGCAAACTTTGGCTCTGCGAGTGAGCGGTTGGCCAGCGTCCCTTTTCGGTAGCTATGGAAACCCTGCTGCGAGACTCAGCTGGACGTACTTGTTTGCAGATGTAAGGGATATTGCGTCCATATGATGAGCTGACGTGTTTATTGATATCTCTCTTGTGATCTCTGCTCCCTGACTTACAGCCATCTTAGGGCGATGCTGACTCCAGTCGATATTTTACAGCAAACATATCCAATAATTTAGATCTCTAGGATGGCGGATCAGTCGGTGAAGCCGCGTAGATGACATGTGGGAAGCCAGCTGGTTGCTTTTAGATTCCTGTCTGGGCAACAGACGTGCTTCTCTTTGAAGGCAAAAGTATCTTCTTCTCTCACTTCATTCATGCCACATCACCTCCTTCATCCCTGACAGCAGAGCATTAGGATCAGCTTGAATCGCTTCTGGCCTTATTTCAGCTCATTTGGCCACAATGCGAAGACGTACGCTGTCAGTTAGTGCTATGAGATGGAGCGGTTGAGCTTCTTTGAGTCAGGCGCATGCATCTCCTGCTCTGTTGCTGAGGAGTTGATGTATGATGGAAAGAAAGCAGGTATGCTCTGATCGCAAGAAGAATGAAAGATCGCACTTTATTCTTGTGTTCCCCAATAATACCTGACCGCACTTCTGCTACTGATGGGCAAAATCCTTCTGAGAGCAAATGACCTTTCAAAAAGATTTTGAGAGTTTTGTATCAAATAAAAAATATATATATATTTTTGGTACTATTTATATATTGTATAGCATTTATTAATGTTTGGAATTGGGTTTTATTTTCATGGGTTTTCACTTGATTATATATATTTCTGTTAAGCTTTTATGTTTATTCCAGTTTTAGTCATTTTAGTCATTAAAATTTAAAACATTTATAATTTACAATTTTTTTTAATTTCATATTTATCGTAAAAACGTTAAAAACTGTAACTTTAGTTTCAATGATAACATCAGTGGATAACAAGTGTTTATGGAAAAAAATTGTAAATATACAATTTATTAATTACACAGTATTAAAATTACTTGTATTTTATAATGTTTCTAAAATTATTTTTAAACTGCTGAATATATCAATGTAAACATATGTTGACCGTTTATCTAAAACTCACATTTGTGTATTTGCATGTCCCCTGCATTTGCATTTATCTGTACTATTGTCTATTTTGTATATTGTGGTTTTTAGTTTTTTAAATGTCAATTTTTTAAATTCACATTTTTATTGTATTTTCATGATTTTTAATTTTTTGTTTTTCATCCATATCAACATACTTGCCAATAAAGCTCTTCTGATTCTGATTCCAACGCAGTACTATGGTGGTTCCTGAGTATTTTTGCATTTACTTGGGGAAAATATGATTTCTGGAAAGTTTAACACTGAACATTTTAAGTGAGTTGTTAAAAAAATGACATATTAAATGAAAAGTCACAAACACTGCAGTTTCCTGAGCATGATCTATAAACTCACTGATAGAAATCATGTGGTTGTGTGAAGCAGTTAGTTTCTTCACACGTCTCTTTCTGTCTCCAGACTGTTTGAGTACCGAGGCAGAGTATCACCAGTACCCAGAGCGGTTCCAGTAAAGCGCCCCCGTGTGGCAGTGCCGGTCGTCCGCAGGGTGAAATCATTACCTGTCAAACTCTTGACCAGATCCACTATCCTCCCCAACAGCTCTGTCAAACACAAGTGTAAGTCTCTGTTGTTGTTGTTTTAATATATCCTGTTCTTCTGACCTACACATACTGTATCTTGAATGCTAAAACATAAGATTCAGAAACATCCAGAAATGTATATTGTTCCATCTCAAGATCTTTTTCAGATTCAGTGTGCCGAGGTGATTTATGGATGGCATGAACTCTTGAACTGGCCTTTGGGTCATTTGACAGATTAACATGCCAGGTTTAGGATTTAAGGATGTTTGCAATACTGCAGCAGAGGAACCTTTTGTCTTGGGCAGTGCTCCATTATAGATCCACAACCAAATACCAGTGCCTTGTTTTTATTTCTGTTTTTGGTTTTATGGCAATATATAAACTTGATTTATTCATCTAAAACAATGTGTTCTTTTGTAAACCTTGTGTGTACGTGTGAGCAGTGAAATCAACCGAGCTGCAGGCTATCAAATCAGAACTGACACAGATCAAGTCCAACATCGACGCGCTGCTGGGACGCCTAGACCAGATCACAGAGGACAAATACTGCGCCACAGGTGTGCTCTTATTGTTTTGTCTTTTCACAAAGAATCCCAAAAGTATTAATGTCAAAAAAATGATTGATTTTGAAAAGTTTTTATCCTGAGTTTTAGTTAATGATAACAACGCTGGATAATACCATAACACTTTGATACATACAGTGGATTACAATGGTGTTTCAGAAGAGTTTTATATAATATTGGGTAACACTTTACAATAGGTTAACAACATGAATAAACAAACTAAGACAATGCTTCTACAGCATCTTAGTCTACTAGTGCATTATTAAAATCACAAGTTGTGTTTATTAACGTAAGTTAATGCACTGTGAATTAAAATGAACAAAATACTGTGTTTTCATTAACATTAATACAGTTGTTAACACTGTATTTTACGGTTACACCTGTTAGTTGCTTATTAGCGTTCTTAGAATATGCCATTCATTAGTGCTTATTAAGCATATATTAATGCCTTTTTCTACATGATCTTATTCTACATTGCTTATCCTACCCCATGCTTAAACTTAACAACTGCCTCACTAACTATTAATAAGTAGCAAATTAAGAATTTGAGGAGAAAAGTCATAGTTAATAGTTACCTATTCTAAAGTAACACCACAAAGATTAATAAATGGTGTAATATAAGCATTATTCCTTGTTTGTTCATGTTAGTTATTACAATAATTAATGTTAACGAATGACACATTGTGGAAATTATTGGAAAAAACTTTTCCTTTTCCAAGTCCTTGCTGAATAAACTGTCTCCAAAGGTTTGAACAGTAATGCATATATTATATATCATACGCACACAAAACTCTATTATTCTGTACTATACAAGTCTGGTTGTATTGTGATAAATCAAAGTTGTATTCTATTAGAAACGATTTCATCCAAATATGCCTGTTATACCTTCCTCACTTTTTGAGAAAAGCATTCAAAGGGCTTTTTTAATCAAACGGGAACCGCAGCAAAGCACACAAAGCGCTGACTCTGCGTCGCACAGCCACTGTCACACGAGCCATTCGCAGTTTAACACTTTTACAGCTCAGTGGCTCCAGTCCAGCTTTGCAGATTTGTCCCTCTGTTTCACATCAGCGGTCAATTTGACATCTCATTCATTGCCTGTCTATGAATTGTTATGATGTGGCTAATGGTTTGTGGCTAATCAATGATGATGTCCCCCTGAAGTGAAGCACTTTTCTGTGCATGTATGCAAGTGTTGAGGATGAGAAGCTTTAAAAGCCCTCGTGAGGGAGGAAAGTCAACTGGCACTGACTCTGGCCTTCTTGGAACTGACTGGGCTGATGTATAAAGGAAAGCCAGCTCCAAGTTTTTCTTTGAACCTTGGCATGGTTTTCTCACATGTCTGTTCTTCAAACATTCCCTGCAGAGGTGTCTTGGTTGTTTAGGATGTGAGAATTTGGACTGTGGTTCGGCAATGCTGAAAAGAACAGAACATCTGTAACCAGTACTGACATACCGCGTTTAATCTGTGGAAATAGAGCTGAAATCACTCGCTGCATCTTTAACCCCGTAAAAGACTACTGTGTCATCAAAAGAAGCTGTTGGGCCAAATTTACAACATGCCTTCTGCCCACTGATTGATACATTATTTTAGGCTTTATGCTCTATCAAATAAAACTTGGTTTAGAAGTAGGTTTGCTCAGAGATAGGTACAGTAGTACATTTCTAGAAGAACTATAAAGAAATGCTAAGTAACACGTTGAATGAAATGTGCAATGTTGACACAGAAAAGTATTTTTTTAACCATCTTCGTTTTATTTCAAATAAAATGTTGCATAATAATTACAGTATATAATTGTAACATTGTCCACCTTCACATTAGTCGTTTTACTGCAAAATTGTAGCTAGAGTAGGATATTAAGTTTAAGTAATTTTCATAAGAGAATTTATTTTGTTAGCGATGTTTCAAGATGAATATTTAATGGAAAAGAGCAGCTAATGTTTCGTGATAAACCATTGAATATTTGAGGAATGTTTATTTGCTCATCGTTCAGTCATCACTGTGTTGTATGCCTTATGTTTTGCTGAAAAATAGCTTTGATCATAAACCTAAGATCTAATTGGGAGATTTATAGTGAAAACTGATATTTCTGTGCATTGTGTGTAAACATTCTGCTGTTAAATTATAACCTATCAGAATTCGTTTTCTTCATGGTCATATATCTATCAGCACCGGATTGCATATTTTTGCTCAGTTTGTGCCTCTAAATAAAATCTGTGAGTGCCATAATCTTACTATGTTACATAAAAGCCTAATGTATCACATATGTGATGTATGTAGACTTTGTTTTAAGATTTAAAAGCATTACGGTTTTACGCGTCTGGTATTACAGGGTCAAAAAGTCTGCTATAAAGCAACATCCTTTCCCATATAGTGTAATTTTTTGATGTAGTGTATGCAAATGTACACAACCGTTTATCTGTGTGCAGAGTTGCAGAAGGCAGATGAAACGATGAGCGAACTGTCCCGGGACGAGTCAGGCTCAGAGTCGGAGGAACTGCAGCACAGTGATGTGGAGGATGAAGAGGAGCGCACACACGAGGAGTGTGATGAAGACATGGTAAGAGATGTATGGATAGAGGTGGGAAGACATTTATATGAGAAATGGAAATGATATTATAAGGTCTGGAGAGTAGGGAATATGTCCTTTAAAAACAACTTCCCGTGTCAGTTTATAAATCATCAAACGCTCACATATCGTACCATATGAATGTTCAAGTTAACAGTCTCTTAAAAGTGATTTATTGTCTCTTCTCTCTTCAGGAAAACAATCACATATCTGAAATGGATTCCATTCTTCAATAAAAGGCAAGAACTCAAAGCTGGGACAATGGATTCTTGCAGCAAAGTGATAATTCAAACCATGGGATGTTTTACAAGTTTCCAAGCTTGAGTTTCAAGATCTAATCAAGATTGTTCTTCATGCAGAAAACAGATTGTAAAAATGAAGTTAGTGAGTACAAACCACTAAATCTGGTTTTAAAGGGTAATTCGTTCAATTCAACTGAGTGTGAATCTAAAGATGCATTAAGCATGACAGGGCGACATTATTTGAGGGTTTCTTGACTGGTGAGGACTTTAAATTATATATATTTTTTGTCTTTTCAAGCTAAAAATCTCACAAAGATTACTTAAATCACCTAACAATATATATATATATATATATTCTACCATTCAAAGATGTGGGGTTGTGCTTTTTATGCTTTTAAAAGAAGCCTCTTTCCAAGGGTGAATTTACTGAATCAAAAAATATAAAATAAAAAACTATATTGTGAAATATTATTACAATTTAATATAATTTCTATTTGAATATGTTTTAAAATGTCATTTATTTCTGTGATGCAAAGCAATGTCACATGATTGTTCAGAAATCGTTCTGATACACTTATTTGCCGTTTAAGAAAACAGGTAGCACAACTGCATATGTTTGCGACACAGCATTTCAGCGTTTATTGATCAAAGGGAAGTTCAAAGAAAAATCATCTGTAACATTAGCAATGTCTTTACTGTCACGTCTGATCAAGTCAATACATCCTTGCTGAAGAAAAGAATTAAATTAAACTTTTTTTGACCCCAGACTCTTGAATGGTAGTGTATGATGTAAATAAATAAATGTTTTGTTTACATGTTTACTCCAATATATTGCTAAGCCAGTCGATTTTAAAAAACGTTATACACATTTGCAGAAATAAAAATGAAATGTAATAATCTCTGACTTAAAAGCTCTATAGTTCCAGTCAGAATTACAGTATTGGAGCATGTCTTGTATGTGTGTATAAATGGACTGGCAACAAAATACCAGATAACTTCATCCCGAAGAGTTCAAATGTGTCTTGTTTTTAGACAGACAGACTGACACTACTGTGTGTTTGGCACGTATGTCACAATGGTTTTGTTCTGATTGAAGTTATGTTAGCGTTGCTCTATCAGGTCTGTCTTTGGTGGTCTGATCGAGTTTGACACACAGCGCTCTCCCCGTCTATGACCTGTGAGCATAAAGTTTATCAAAATGAAGGGCAATAGCTGGGGTTATTCTAGCGGCTCAACTTCTGCTGTTTCAGTATAAACATTGCCATATGTTTGGCTACATAATACACTGGACAATGTGGAATCAGATGGCAGTTTCCACCTGATCCTTCTGTGTGTTGTTTTTGGATCATTGCTCTTTGTTTGTCCGAATAATCTGCCTGACCACAATCTTATTCTACCAGCTGCAGTTGCTTTAAAAAAGGCCAAACCAAAGTTAACATCACACTGAGCACAAATTAGTGATTGGTCACACTGTTCTCTGTGAAATTATCTGCATTAGGAGACTTTCAGAGGTACTTGACGTTGGCTGAAATGCTGCTGTGGTTGAATCTCACAAAAAAAACACCCCGGTCGTATTTCCCTGCAAGAAGAAAGACAGAGGTTATATTTTGGATTAGGAAAATGAAGCCTATGTTTAGGAGCATTATTGCATTACTTTCATGACAAGTAAGCACATTTTCCACCTTTATTAGGTAATGGCATGTATCATGTTAAAAAATATTGTTTATTTGAAATAAAATATACCTTATTATTAAGGTATATTATAACTCAAAGGCAGTATTTCTCATTTTCATTTAGTTTGATTTAAGGCAGTTAAATAAAACTAAAACAAAAATAAATAAACTAGACATGTTTAAAAAAACAAATAAAATGACAACAATGCAAACATTTTTAAAACCTCAAAATCAAAATGAAAACAGGATTTGTGACAGTGATTGTTCAAAATATCACAATATATTTTACTTTTTTTTTTTTTTACTTTTTTTCCATGTCAATCTATATGTCCACCATATTAACAAAGCAAAAACAGAATTGTCACAACTGAAATGAGTACTTGCATAAGTATTCATACCCTTAACTAAGTATTTTAATTTGATTTTAATTTGAATTTTAATTTTGAAATTTATTTAGCTGAAGCATTTTGAGTCTTGGCATTTATCTGCAACTCTTCTTCTCACCTGTTCACCTCTTAAGCTCTGTCTGGTTGGATGGGGGAAGGTGCTCATGTTCAGGTTTCTCCAGAAATATTTGATTGAGTTCAATCCCAGGCTGTGGCTGAGCCTTAGCATCACTCTCCTGTTGGAAGGTGACTGGGTTTTCATTAAGACTGTCTCTTATATTTTAGATATTATCTATATATATAATATAATATATATCTTATATTTTTTGGTGCACCAAGCTTTTTTTTTACTCTGACGAGTACCTCATTCCCTGCCGCTGAAAAACAGCCCCACAGCATGACGCTGTTACCAGCACGCTTTACTTCTGGGATGTTACTCTGCAGGTGATGAGCAGAGCTGGTTTCCTTCAAACATGATGCTTGGAATTGAGGACATTCTTGTTTCTTCCTTTAGGTGCTTTTGTGCAAATTTAAAGTGTGTTTTCACGTGTCTTCACTTAGGACAGGACCACCATATAAAGCACAGACTGATGAAGTGTTGCAGTGAGGTTTTTCCTTCTGTAGATTTCTTATTTTTTTCTTTTTTCTAGCTCAACTAGAGTGACCATCAGGTTCTTGGTCACCACTCAAACCCAAGCCCTTCCCCCTCAATAGCTCAGGTTGGCCAGGTTGTTTCAAACTTCTTTCATTAAGAACAGAGGACAACAAACATGCTCCTGTGACTCTTCAATAAAGCAGTTTTTTTTCTTTACTTTTCCCCCAGATGTGTGGCTTAACACAAACCTGTTTCTGAGCGCTACAGGCAGCTCTTTTGACCTCAGGGCTTGGTTTTTGCTCTGATAAGCATTATCAGCTGTTCGACTTTTTATTAAGACTTTATAAATCATACCCATTCAGCTGAATGTTCCACAGGTTAGCTTCACTGAAAGTGTAGTAACATCTACAAGCTATATTAATGCTCAAGCTAAATTTAAACTGTACCAGATAAAGGTAGAAATACTTAAGTTTATGTTTTTATTTTAATATTTATGGGTTTTTTTTTCATTCATTTGCAAAGATGTTAAAAACCTGTTTGTTCGTTTTTTTGCTTTATTTACCATTATGGTGGATTATATATAGTATGTAGTAGATAAAAAACATAATATAAAGCATTTTAACATAAAGCTGCAACATGAAAATGGTGAAGGGGTATGAATACATTTGCAAGGCACTCTTAATATACATATATAGTACTTGACAGGGTTTGTGAGATTGATCCGCATGGCTTTGCGGTTCAGTAAATGCATAAGGAGACTACTACATCTTAAGAGTCCCCGTTAAGAAAATCTCTGCATCGATTTGGGTCTCTCCGAGTGATAATTGGTGCAATAAAGGTTGAAAGATACCAGAGACTTTTTTTAAAAAGCCATTTAGTCCATGCGAGTTGTAGTTTCTGTGAATTTACCGTGATATATTGATTTCTTGCAGTGTTTGGATGTTTCCTATATTAACTGTCCTTGAATTTTTCAACAAAACATACTTTATATTGAGTTTTAGCTTTAAAGGCAGTTGGGGAAGAATAAAACCCCATGCGAGTATTGAAGGAGATCCAGCGAGGTCTTTTCATTTCAGCCTCCCTCCTTTGCGCGTCTATTTTTCTCCACTATCACATCTTAATGCTCGTCTTCCTTTTTTGTATTTATTACAGCAGGGAGTTGGAAAACACTGTCGACTGGAAACTTTTTTTAATACCACAGACTCAGCGGGAAGACACGGAAACCAACAGGCGCCGTCAAACTCCAGCATCAGCTGTCAATGAGACAGACAGCTAAACTAGCTGTTTGGTGGGAGGGAGGAACCAGGAATCCATTACAAAAAGGGCCAGAGTTCCTGAGAGCATCAGCATCACACACGCGTCAACAGATGGGGATCAATTTCACAGACATTCTGCATTCATGCTCCCCACAAAACATTACTAACAAGCAGTTTTTCTACACATTTGGGCGCCTCATATGTAAATAGCCTCATATTATTTCCGTCCTTTCCTTCTTTCATGTCTGTTTGTGCTTTTGGAAAAATGTTTTTCATTTTATTTATATGCCAGTCGGAATTAGAAAGGTTGGCTATTTTTAATTACATGTGCATATTTCTTCTGCTTGCACTTTCAAGACTGCAAGAGATATTTACAGATGTAAATAAACTATGATTGACTTGTGAGATGTCTTTCTCTGTGTGTTTAAATGTTGGCCACTAGGAATGCTAATACTTAGGTTAATTCTCCGCACCCTGTCTAATTCAGTCTTTACCTTTAAGACGAGATTTATTCCACCTTTGTTATATTTGTCTTTAGGAGGATTGAAGCAGCAGTTACTTTAAGACACAGCTTGCTTAGAGGTCTGGATGGAACCATCCATGCATATGTTTCCTCTTTACTTTTCATTAAATTATAGTCACAATTGGACTTTCTGGTTAAAATGAAGATGCATGACTTCAAACTTGTGAAAACCACCACAGCTAAAAAAAATTCTAATATAATAAAAAAGATTGCAACTTTTTATCTCACAATTCTTTTTTCTAAACCCTTTCTCACTTTTTTGATCTTATATCTCACAATGCAGACTTTTTTCGTTCACTTAATAGAAAAAAAATGACAAAAGGTATGAACTCAATTCTGAAAGTCTGAATTTTGAGATGGTTTTCTTTTTTCTTTTTTTTGACTTCACAATTCTGACTTTTCACATAATGTGTGCAATTGCAAGGAAAAAGTCTGAAACAAGACAAAAATGGTAAATAAAATGTAACAAATGGGGTACAAAAATAGAACGTTGAAACTATTCCCTTTAAAGTCCATTAAACCTTGTTAAAAAAAGTGACAAATATTCCTTAACTTTATTAATTTATAAATTAGCTGAGAAAATAGCTAGAATTCAAATGTGTAAAATCATGGAATTGTGAGATACAAAATTTTTCAGTTTCAAAAATTCAAACTTTTTGGAATGACATGAGGTTGAGTAAATGATGACAGAATTTTTTTTTTTTTTTTTTTTTTGGGTGAACTGTCCATCTAAGACAGTAGGCCTATTAATATGGCTGTTGATTCGACTTGCATAACGCATGACTTCAGGATATATGTGGTTGGGATGCATGTAATTTATGTTATCTGACATTTCAGCTGTAAGATATGATAATGTATGATAATGACAGAGATAGATTTAGGATGAGTTTAAGGCGCTAAGCATCAAAACTCAAACATTTGGCAAACAATAAACAACTAAATTCGGCTAAAATATTTTGGCTTTACAAGTTAAGCGTTAAGTTCAGCTTTGTGCATAGCAGCCAGACGAATGTTATTTTTATAGCACTTCAACGCGTTTCCTCCCATGCAGCAGAGACAGCCATGTCCGGGTCAGTCAAGAAACCCTGCTCATTATTCATCCATGTGTCACCTTATAAGTGAGTGATGTAGGATGTTAACCAGAATCCGCTGCTATGGCTCTCCTTGTAGTCCCTGGAGCTGGTAATGCCTTTAATCACGGCCAAAAAACAAATGCATGTGGAACTACTTTAACACGAAAAACACTGAAAATAGCCAGGTACGGCAACATATGCTTGTTAATAGTGAACTTGCATTAGGACGGTCCAGAATAAGAGAAAAGGTCTTTATACCCCAACCTTCAATATGCTTTATGCTGTGCAAAGTATAGATCTGTTCGCATTGCGTGCGCACTGATGAGGGTCGTGGTCCATATTTACTTCAAATAAAAATATGTTTTGACAGATTGACACATCAAACTCATTTAGATGTCATACTTTGAGCAGTCGCATAAACAAGTGTTGGTTTACAGAAAGAGGCCCACGGCGCTGGGGATGTTTGAGCAGAGAAACATATGTATAGGAATATACTGGAATGCTTGGTGTCAGAATAACATTCCTTGATTTATGTCAGTGGGATTTTGAGGCTCTATGGAGCTTAAACAGGCAAAGACTGGATTCATTCGGACCAATGCACAGTAAAGGCAGTAAAGTCCCCCTCCCCTTTTTAAAAGAGCAATTATCAGTTCTGGCTAATTTCATTTTAAGTATAAAACACCCATAATAGCCTTTATTAATGTTGCTGCAATTTGTTGTAAAAAAAAAATGATTTTCTTGGAGGAATACTGAGGAAAAACTGAAAATAAATGTACAGAGGAAAAGGGAAAATTCTAGGAAAAAAAAAAAAAAAAAAGATTTAAAAAAATAATAATTGCCATGCAATTAACATTTCAAAATATTTTTAGATGACAAAAATAATTGTATAATATGAAGTACAAAAACAGTTTATGACTTTTTGAAAAAAAAAAACACTTAAAAATTCTTAAGATAACTAAGTGATTGACATTTTTGTATAATATGGAGCAGAAATACATTTACAACACTGAATTTTAATATAAAAATGTGCAATGTAAATTAGTATCAGTTATGAAAATGCAAACTTGATATTGCATTTTTCATTATATATATATATATATATACACACATATACATATATATACACATACATATATATATACATATATACATATATATATATATATATATATCTCAACAATAATAGAGTTAAATATCTAATAAGCTAATTATCAGGCTCATTGCTCAATCACTTTCAAAATCTCTAAATGCAAAGCAATATGTCTTCCCAGAAACATACACTGCACGTGTTTGCCCAGCTGGTATGCATTTTATTTCAATTGTTTTTCTGAAGGTAATACAGCAACAACAAATTTCACCAACAGTTCATTCATAAAATCCTCCAGGCTCTGCGCTCTCTCTGCTCCACGGCCAGACCGAACAAATCAACACTCTTCCTGTGCACAGGCCATTTCAGAGCTCCGAGGAGCTGAAGGAAATGAAATGATGCATTTGAGATGGCTGAGAACTCAGACTTCCTGAACAGACGGGGCAGTAAGCTGCGAGAGTGGATTTGTTGAGTTTGGTGGTGGAGGGCAGGTGTAAGGTGTGTGATGGAGGACGGGCAGGCGCTAGTTGGCTTTGGCACGCATCTGCGCTCTCTTGCCTGTCACGGCCTGGAATCCGGTCTTGATGCTGGCGACGGAGCAGCGGGAATGACACGTCTCACACTGCAGGAAATACAGACGTGTGTCCTTCTGCAAGATAGTGTCAGGAGATCGACACGTGTGGCACGTCACGTACTCCTCTGCAACACAAAACACACTGTTTAGTCCAGGTTTGTTTTTACCCCCGATGTAATGCATATCAGTAACTATGCAATATTAATAAAGTATGCCTGGGATGCATTCTGGCAATAAATCATATATGACTTGCACCTTTTTTTTTTTTTTTTTAACAATATGGAATATATAGCAATTTTACATAGTATGTATGTATGTATATATATATATATATGTGCTTGATGTATGTATATCAAATGTAATACTATATCCAATACTGTATACTAAAGATACATATTTATTTACATATTTCCCTGATTTACTAAATTTACTCTTGTACACACTTTTGTAAATTTATTTTGATGCAGACATCTCAAAGTCTTTGACCTATTATATATATATATATATATATATATACACACACACACACACACACACACACTTATACATGATGTCTAAGATGTATGATGTATAGTATGATATACAAATATGAAAGCTATTATTTTAGCGTATATATATATATATTTCAGTGAACCCTTTATGTCATTTAAATTTGCATAAACTTAAATATATAAAAAGCATTCATAATGCGTTTACAAACACATGTTTTTTTTAGAATTCATCAGTCAGATAAACACTCACTTATATATCTTCTTAAGACATTCTCTATCTGTTTCTGCTGGAATCTGCCTTTGATGACGAGCTGATTGTTTCCGTCTATGGATCCGCTGGAAAGTCAAAACAGTGCTTAGTGCATCTCCAAATATAAAATAAAGAAAAATTACACTGCTACTTAATTGCTATATTTTTTCCAAATCGCAAAGTTCCTGTTTCTAGTAACAGAAAGAAGAATTCTATGCATATATGAGACTGATCTCTTTCACAAACCTAAATAATCTGTAAATATCCAGAAGGCAAAATCGATGGGTTTCCTTTCATGCGTCTTCTGAGATACATGCAGGTAAACACAGGGAGGTGCTGGAATGAGTGCGAGGCACTGAAATCAGCCTGCTTATCTTTTAATAATGCCTTCTGAAAGCATCACGGGGTCAGTCGCTCCCTCATGAGCAGCAATGCCTTTCTCAACAGGTTTGTGGAACACCTCCAGCTAAACGTGCAAATGATGTGTTCTGGTGGAGGGTTTCATTCACACAGAGACACAGGAAAAATAAACCCAGAGCCTGCCAGACCATATTTTGCAAGGTTAATGATAAACCGATGAAGGAAAACAAGTGAGTGATGCTCCCCATAAAACTAAATAATAGTTCACCGAAAAATGACATATGACCAGAGGACCGTTACAGGCTTTTTACACAAGCCGAGCACAAAAAAAGGCCTTTATTTAAGGGGCCTCTATTTTTAGGCCTCTAAGTATTTCTTCATCAGCAACTAGTTATGAGATGCTTATAATACAGGACTTACAACATTTTAATCAATAAAATTTCAAAACAAGCATTTGCATTATCGCAAGAATTCATATTTACTTCAATAAATTAAATATCAGTTCAACGGATCATATTTTTTAAAATTGCTAGAGGTAGAAATCTTTCACTAGTCGAAAACTAGCTACTTGCCATGCAGTGTTAATTAGGGTTGGGCGATGTCGACCAATTTGGGATCGTACGATGTCTAATGTGAAACATTGTGATGGTCAATGATATCGTCATCGTAGGTGGCGGTTGGGGGGTGTTTAGTTGTAACTAAAACACCAAGATTACAAAAATAACAGTGTTCAGTGTTCTTGCGGAAATTATTTACAACGCTCGCTTATTAATGGCATAGATTTGCCGCCATAGATTAAGTGTATTTTTCCCAGGCTTGGTGCCGCTGCTGCGGCGGGGGGGGGGGATCGCGATGCCGGCTCAGCATTGTGATGTCTATCGGTCATCGGCGATGGAATGGATGGTATCGTCTATCGACCCAACCCTAGTGTTAACTGTTCACTAGAAAAGCGAACGATATATTATGCGCATCTCGTAAGTAAAGTCGTTTCTTTGATTAGCAGTAAATGTCCAGAAGCTGTTTTTAAATGCAGGGCTAGCTTATGAACAGAGCCGTAGATCACTGACAAGCTACTCATTAGATTCAATGGCACAGCTTCTCAGTGATCTACAGCTCTGGCGTTCCTTTTGAAAACAGCTGCTGGAGATTTACCGCTAATCAAACAACCGTCTTTACTGACGAGATGCGCATAATATATCGTTCGATATATATCGCCCAGCCCTAAGAGAAGCATATCATGTTTATCAAGCATCTCTAACAGTTAACAAAATAAACTTACCTTGTGCCCAACTCAGCCAGCAAAAAAGCCAAAAGATGTTTTGGTTGTCGATGCAAACTGGGAAAATAAAATAAAAATGATTAAGGTAAAGAGGCAAAAGAAATAAAGATTTACTGTGCAAATAAACAATATATTGAATTATTTGCTGGCAGATGCCCAACAACACAATACGAGTTTAATGAGAAGTGAACTTTCAGAAACACTACTTTCAAGGTTCATTGCAATTTCAAGTTAAGACTTACAGTTTGCAGATGTCTGTGAAGTTTACGAAGGAGGTCTTCTTTGTGCCGACCCTGACAACCTGAGGAGGCTTCATCACAAACTTTCTCTTCTCTCCCGCCACCATGTCTGGATTTTTTTCCCGCATGATGTTAAAAACTCTATTCAAAAGCTACAAAAAAATGGCAATAATAAGAGTAGATGCAATCAGCCATTATAGTACAGCCATATATTAAGTCACTACAATGATAATTTAGTTCAATCCATACGCTTCATACAGCATCAGAAATATAAAACCAGTTTTACAGAATTTTATTAAAGGAACAGTTTCTCTGTCGATCAAAGCAATGCATTGGTGAGAAAGTGAACATTTCTCCAAATCTGTTCTGATGAAGACACAAACTCTAGATTTGTTGCAAAATGTCATTTGTTTTGGTGAATTATTGCTTTAAATATGCAGTGTATCCAAAATATATCCTATACTTGATGTACTGTATGGCTGTCCTTACATAACATAGAATAGCACAAAACTGCCACATACATAAAACAACAAAACAGAACACACGCATAAGCTGTTGCTTAAAATGAAGTGATTGTGACACTCTGACTGTCAAACGTTACATATCCAGTTTGTGAGACAAACTACACCTGTGTGAACTTAACGAGAACTTCACACATAAAAAAAAAATATCATCTTGACACCAGCTGCAACAAATGCACCAGATGGCAGCAGTTTCTGGCCCTTTATCAAGTTATCACCTGAAACAAGCGCACATGTCCTGCACTGCAAGTTGAATAATAAATGTGCCCATTTACCTCATCATATGTGTAATCCCTCTCCGATCCTGCCCAGGCAGGGCCCGTCTGCGTGCTGAATGTGATGTCATCTGTGTTTTTACTATCTTCATCTTCCACACCTTTCACACAAACAGCACAGAATGAGACAACTTCTTATTTACAAAGAAACGCACCCCCACCAAGCCACTTACCATCATCTTTGCTTTGACTGTCCATGTCTTCTTGAAAATCTTTGACCTTTCTTGATTTTTTCTTCTTCGTGGGTAGCATTAAGTCATCCTCTTCTTGTGTTTCTGATGGCTCTGTTTCGATCTTCAGCTCCTTTTGGAAATTTACAATTTATGTAGTATAAAGACAATGCACGACAACTGCTGTCAGGATCAAACTTCAAACACAAAGAGAATCCGAAGTGTAGGCTCAGACATCAAATTCTTTTTCAAAGACGTCCAAGGCCACTAAAGGATAAGGCTTTCATGGTCAAAACATCTTTTGATGTGAAAAGCCATTATGGCCATGAAACCAATCAGGAGTTTAACAACTATACATGTGCAAACAATCCACTGACCTTCAATCCTTCTTCAAGCTCCGCATCAAAAATCTTCTCTTTTTTGGACTTCTTTTTCTTTTTCTTCTGGTTGAAGAAGTTTAGGTCATCCAGATCATCTGATGTTTCTGGAAAATGACCAATGTAAAATTAAACCAAGCCAAACATTCTGGATTATATTTCACATTTCAATAAACATTCAGCATAAAAAGAAAAGCAGGGAAGTGTATCGGATTGTTTTTCTATAGTATTTCATTGAACACGTGAACAAGACACTTTGAAATAGGGCTGTGAGCCCATAGTTACATACATATCCATGTGCCTAACATTACGATTTAAGCACTTAATCCAGCATAATGTAAACACCTGTAACAGACACAACAGCTTGCCTAGCAATCGTGACGTTCTGTTCAGCTAGCACTTCTAGCTGCTCTCAAAGGAATGAACTGAAAACACTCGCTCTGCCCCAGTGGACACGCACCGCAAGAAATCATGCACTCTGCGGTTTAAAAAATGTGCACGCGTTTGATTTTTTTACTTGGCCATTACATTACGTAAGCTAGTCGTACCCTGGAAAATATTCAGAACATTGAGCTCTTCTGCAAAATTCTGTGTCGATGGTTTCAAAAAAGGATTTGAGGAATTGTGTCATTTTATTTGCGTATATTGTTATTACTATGCATTGTTATCAGGATGCAAAAAAAGATGGAATGCTTTATTTCGTTTAAAAACATCCCTTCGTTGTGTGCAAATAAAAGTTGAATTTGTTAGTTATTGTGCGCAAAACAAAAAAAAAATTAATTTAGAGCGTTTTAAGCATTTGCTCAAGATCAAACATTATTTTGAATATTTATTAATTGTGTATTGCTGCACACCCAAAGCGATTTACAATCATATGAGGGGGTCTTTCCTCAAGCTCCACCAGTGTGCTAGCCAGGTAACCCATAATAATCTGGCTTTGTGCAATCAAAAAGCACCAGCATTAAAGCAGAACACAACTGTGATGCGATTTACCTTTCTTTCTCCCCTCATCTTCTTCGAGATCAAACTCTTTCTCCTCGGCCCCGTCAAACTCTGTCTCTTTCGTTTCCAACTGTTGGCCTTCGTCTCCTTCTCCACCATCTTCCTCCAGCATGAAAGGCTTCTTCTTTTTCTTCTTCTTCTTGGTCATAGTAGGATCAAATATCATCTGGAAAGACCATAGCATGAGATTAATATTGAGATCAAAAAGAAGCATGCAAGCAAATGTCAACTAATGAGGCAAACCCTAATAAACCTATTAAAGCTCTCTAAGATCATTTGGACCCAATTTTGGTTTGCACAAGAATTAATCACTTATATGAAGTAGATGGAGCTAAGCCTTCATTTACAGCATCTCTTACATCAATCATAAAACAGTTGAACTGTTCTCATAACGTGGAAGCTTCTTTAGACCAATATGACATGTTAATACCACAGTATTTTTACTTACACCCTGGTATTTATACAGTACACAAAGAATATCATGGCACTTTACCACATTTGGGCACTTTTTGCGTGTGATATTGCTTTAATAAATAATCACCATAGTCATATACATGGTATATTTCCATGATTCATCAAGGACACCAATGTAACGCCAAAAACTATTTGTATTACTAGAAATTAGTATTAATTAGTATCATTAAAACTGTATTACCAATGTACATCTTCAAAAACAGACACAGAAGAACAGCACAGGCTAGTATCACAGTAAAAGCTGTAAAATATGGTCACAAGGTACCATAACGAAACACACGTAGTAACTTAACGTTAAATGTTCAAAATAATGTATTTGCAACGTCCAAACAATCATGGTAATACCATGGTAAATGTTCAAATAACACGGTAGCAATTCCTTTTAACGTGTTATGCATAACATTACTACAAAAGTAGAGAAACGTTAATTGTTTACTGTCTAAGTTGCTGACAAATGACAGAAAAAATCTAGAAAAGACGAGCTGTGCACATGTGTTTCCTCGCAGCCTTTACTGGTAGGCCCGATTGTTCTTCTCTTTTGCCCGCTTAAATAAATTCATATTAACAAATGATCTTCCTAAACAACGATTGTTTACTAACCTCGTCTCCTGACATGGTTTCGACTTGTTGTGAAAACGCAGGTAGCAGAAATAAACGTTATTATAGGCTATTCTTCACGAACACCCTTCCTCGATATGAGCGCTGCCTGCGACAGGCCGGGCTGTGCTCCGTACGCATGCGCGTTAAAGGCGCATTGCATGATGGTTGTTGTAGTTTTGGTCTGCACTACGGCGTAGGCCAGACTAGGGACATTTTTGTTACTCAGTGACTCCCGTACTAGAATATTAGCACATTTAGCTAATACAATCGTGACACAAAATGATATGCATATGATAGAGATGGCAGAAATCTATGGCCCCTCCATATCATGTTTGTGATCAGATCATTAGAGCTCAAGTATCAAAACCCTACTGAGCTAACGAAACCTTGGGGGCGTTTGCATGAACAAAGAACAAAGGAGATCGATTCTGATGTGATACAATAAATCTTAAAATAATGAAATAATACCCAAATTGTTATCTAAATCGCATCGCTTAAAGAGGGGTGTACATCATGCCTCTGGAGTATTTTACTTACCCTCATGCTTGGTATAATATTCCCAAACCCTTCCTCCAGAGACAGACCAGACCTGTTGCTTTTTTCTTTATTGTTCATAATGGCTTGGAAACCATTTTATTCCTGTAATCTGTTTAAAATTGCAGTGGGATTTCTGGCTCCCAGGCAGCTAAAAACCCCTTCCTGCTTCCTCAAGGTCTGCTTCTTCATAACAGTGTTATTTGCAGTAGGCTATGCTACAGTGTTACTTCTACAGATCATAGTGCAAATAAATGTAAACTTGAACTTTTTCACTTGTAAGATCAAATACAGCTCTGGGGGTAAATGGTCAGATTGACTTATTTTCTTGCCGAAACAGTACTTTCCTAAAAACCTGTTCGAAGTGAAACGTTTCCTGATCCGTGAGATCACATGTGCAATGAGAGGTTTACAGCCTTTTTAAATTGCGGCAGATTTTTCTTCTTAATGAGGATCTTTTATTTTATATGTATAGACCGCTATGATACTGCACATGTGTGTATATTTGTTTATATTTTGTAAGGAAAGTAAAACCTGCATTTTTGTTATTGTGGGGACCATCTTGCTTTGGGGGAAAATGATTAAAATAGTAAATGATGTTCATCTAGAAGTGTAACAAAGCAGACAGGTTTTCTGTAAGGAAAAGGGTTAAGATTTAGGGGGTTAAAAATATAATTCGGTCAATATAAAAGTAATAGAAGTCTATGAAAAGTCCGTGATTTCTAGCGGTATAAAGCCTAGGCAAGAGTATTCTATACAACAACAAAACCTAGTTCAAAACATTAAATTAAAAAGCTTTTAAAACAAAAGTCCTTGTTGATGTTTGGTTTCAGACGTGCAGTTTTAAAGCTTTCAGAGTCTCCCCTGTTTAATACAGTATATCATAGTATTACATGCTACTGGAGGCCGGCAGTGGATCAGGAGTGCTTTCAGAGTATGTATAATTTACCCAAGGGGTGGAACACTGCTAATGTATGCATTCTCCATACCACATTTGCTCTGAGCAGCTTGATTTTCAGTGAAAGAGCTGTCGCACTCTTAGCACGGCCGTGAAGTGACAGAAAATATATTCAAATCTGCATAGGAAATAAGTTGTTTATGCTCTTTGAGCATGGGAGGGAAGACCATGGGAAAATCCAATATGTGCAGAAGGTAAAAAAAAAGTCTTATTCCTTCTCTTCCTTTCACTCTCTCTGTTATTTGATTTATTTTTTATAGCTTATCATAAGAGTTACATCCATTCAAACGCATATCTCGGTGATACATTCAGTTAATCGCTTCACAAATTTGACATTATTGCTTTTGAGGGCTGTAAAAGTACCAAAGCATTTTTGATGTAATAAATCTCTTTGTGACTTTTGCTCTCGCAGAGCCTGAGTCTTGTTTTCAGACCGGAAAAAGAACATATACACATTACTAATCAAAACACTGAAGCGATGCCAAGACGTCTTATTTTCATTACAGGCCCATTTCGGGTTTATATGTATAGCATTAGCACCAGTGAAGCTGAAAATATACACAGTGTCATAGTCTTCGGAGCACAGAGTGAAGCCTGCAAAACTTTAAATCAGGTAGACATATTTTGACAGATAATGAACAGCGCTGCTATAAGAAGTCTGTGGGCACTTATTCACATGATCTCAGAGACATACTGTTCTGTGATTTCTGAAACTAGAGCACAATAAGGCTTTGAAACTAAATGTAAGATGTTGAAATCAAAGGTTTCTCTACCCATGGTATTACCAAATGACATAATAGCTTCAGCTATATGCTGAAAATGGAAACACATGTATGATCACTCATCAGTTTATTTGATGAGTTCTTCTGGTCAGTTCTTACCACTATATATGTTGAAAATATATGTATTTTCTGTGATGCGGCCATTTCTGTTTCATGTATTTCATTTTCACAAGTGAATAAATAGGCTCTCTCTTATTTGATTAAAAAATAAAACCATTAAAAAGTTGAATCTGGTCTCACAGTAAAGTAAAACGGCAATATACATATTCTGTATTAGAATATCTTATTTTGTATTAAATAGTGCATGTCTAAAGCACATTGTTTGGACATAGAAATACTAAAATATTAAACACTGTTTTTAAAAACTTTCCCTGACAAGCAACAATACGTTATGTTTTAATTCTTATTACTGCGGAAACATATTTCTTGTCCAAAATGAATTCTGCCTGAGGAAAGGGTTTGCACTTTTTGAAATGATTAACACCCTTTTCAATGTACGGTTAAATTATTATTGTAAACTCAAGTTGTAAACTTAAAGCTATAAACTATACAAAACTATACAAAATATAGGAAAAGATCATAAATGCTGCAAATCATTTAACATATGGAAGATCCTTTGCTGAAAATTTGTTTATGTTAAATCTATGCCTGTTTTAACCAGACTTGAATTGTAACCATGTGCTCCATACTTTAGTTTAACGATGGTTTTATAATGCCATATATATCATTTTAATTTAGCACCAAGCCTGTAAAACCTAAGGCATTTGTGACTCACATAGTGAGGCGGATCATAAAAGAAAAATCATTTGAAGCCCATCAGCAAGCATTTTCATTGTAAAGATAAATTTGTGTTTGATATTTTTATAATGATGTAATATTGAAACATCTTTAAAACAACATTAATGTCCTTGAGAGGTAAAACCAAATATGATATTAAGACTTTAGATAAAATAGTTTTAATTAGCAAAAAAAATAAATAAAATGAATTAACCATTGCCAATTCTTGTTTTAAGCATTAATAGGTTTGGTATCACTGAGATTATTCAAGCTTTTATCAATAATGTTCTATTTTGATTTGTTATAGAAATTGTGTTGTGTTTTTGTAATTTTAGTTAATATTTTAAATATGTTTTTATAGTTTGCCTTCATATTTCTATTTCAGTTTTAGCTTTGGTTATTTTACTACATTAAGGTAAACTAAATTAAAATTAGGCAATTTCTAAATATATTTTTCATTATATTTCAATTCAAGATTTATTTAAAGTAACAAAAATTGTATTAAGTGTCGTAACTATAATAACAAAAGTATTAAACTTAATATACAGTCAAGATAGTGTATTCTCTTAAACAAGACAAAAATAGCAATACATTGATTTTGCTTTGTTTTCTTCTTCAGTAAATGTAATTAATTAAGATACAGGTTTTTCGATGCCCACTCTGCTTACAATTTAAAGAAGCCAAAACATGAACATGATAATTAGTGTGAGATGGTGAAAACATTCAACTTTCTTTTTTTTTCTCTCTCTCATATTAGGTTCAGCTTTTATGGTTCTGCTTTGGTTTAGGCACATTTTCTCCATCCAATGTGAATGCTCATGGGGGAGCGTTAAAGGTGGAGCAGCCCAGAAGACAAAGCTGGTGTTAATGACAAAAGTGGCTAAGAAACACATTCTTTCCTAACTTGTCCAGACTCTGTCAATTCTGGCATCTCTTTATTCTGGACAGTTCAATGGTTTCCCAAATCTCTTGAGAGCAATGTTCGGCATTCACTCGGTTGGCTTTTCCACCCACATACCTGACTTTAATTTCACAACTGTTGTCCAAGTCACTAGCAGCATCCAGATGAGTAAATTATCTGATGAGTAATTACCTAATGTACTTGCATATTTTGGCACTGAATATGTGAATGTTATATCATCATATCGAGCCAACCAAAATAAAATAACTTAAATAAGTACCTATTTGTGATGCTTAGTTATTTTTTGTAGAAAGTAATGTATTATGTTACATTACTCATCTGGGCTGGACTTTCTTGTTTGATTTTAATACAGAAAACGAATATTTTGCCAAATGTAAATGAATTTCACACCAAAAGTGATATGAATAAGCGTCAAACAAACCTTTCAGCGGTGCTGTCTTTCTGGATTTCACAAAGAATAGGATGCAAGAGGAGACAGTTCGACACTCTTCAGCAAATAAAAAAGAAGGAAAGGCAAATGTTATGTTCATCTAAAATCATTTTTACTTATGTCTGGATCATCGAAAGTCAGCAGCAAAAACACTAGTAAATAAAATAGGATTAAACGCACAGTATATAAACACATTCCAAGAATTTTGTGCTATTTAACATTGAATTATTGCAGGTTTGCATCATGTTCTAATTCTGGATTACACAGTTTGTATCTATTTGATAAAATACTGAATCTGTTTTTGCCTGAATTAGACCAGTTCATATTTAGTCTGGAGAGCTGTCAATAAATGGGAAAACAAAGTAATCAGTGTTAAGTGTTTGAGAAAGGAACTCATATATTTTCCTTTTAGTTAAAAAGCAATGCGTTACTTTACTATTGATATCTTGATATTGAGCAACTGTACTGAAATTATTGTTGAAGGTGTAATAAAACGGACCAAAAAAGCATGCATGCAACCAATGCATATCAAACAAATGCATGTGCTTTTGGTAATTTGTTTCTGATCTTGTGGCAATCATACCTGCCCTGAGAGGGAAATAAATTAATGTTGTTTTCTGTGTGTAATTATTGATTATGTAATTTGAGCCACAAATTAAAAACAGGCTCTGGTGTGTGGGTGAGTATTGTTCACATTCCCACCTTTTTATTCAAAAACTTAAAATAACTCTCAGGGTTTTTCCTGGCTAAAACGCAGCGTCCTTAAAAAAGTATTTGGACACTTCGGGACGGTTTCCTGGATAGGAATTAGATTAAGCCAGGACTAGACCTAATTTAGAACATTTAAGAATTTTTAGAAACATGTCTTACAAAAATGCATTATCTGGGAGCATTTTATGACTAAACAATGGCAATGATGTATTTTAAGATATCTCAGTGCAAGCTTTTTCCAGTTTAGACAGCTCTTAACATTTATTTGAATCTAGGACTAGTCTAGAACCCTGTTTGGGAATCAAACATCAGATAACAAAATAATCTGAGCCTTTTTGTGCAACTGGTGATTTATACTAAGGTAGTTCACATAAACATAAATATGTTCCATTAACGTTTGACAGCCGGAAAGTGACAAATGCTTAAATTTGAACTGTATATCTACTGTTCTTTTGTTCAAAAAAAAAGGGTTTCTGATATTCATTCATAAGTATGAAGTGCCTGAATATGTTTTCACACACAAACACACACACTTGCTCTGTCTTCATATGCATGCTTATCCTTCACCCTTTCTTTTTTTTTTTTACATCGGCCTCTCTCCCTCTGTCCCGTCTGGGCGTGTGGATCCACCCCTACTTAATTGTATCATTTCGCCCCTTTCTGAATTTCCCGTCTACAAAAGTCTGTCAGACATTTCTCTCTCAGTCTCAGCAGGGGAGCAGGGAATATCTCAAGCCAGCTACACAAAGGGAAAACAGGGGGCCCATTACTCACCAGGACAGGTCAGTTTGTAAACTCCCAACACCGACTCCTGAAGATTACCATGGGTAGTTTCGCTTTTGAATGCACCCTGAAAGAGGATATAAAGAAAACACGAGATTGTCAGAAACAGGAGGTTGAACATGGTGAGACATGATGAATTGTGATCAAATGCCACTAGAAATACTGTGAACTGCAACTGTAGCTTGTACAGAACTTGTACGCGTTTTGTGGGTATTCATATACAACTTATAACAGTCCTTCTTGTTTTCTTGGTACGTGCTATTTTGCCTACAGTACGACAAAAAATGTCTCCGTTGCTTGCTGAAGAAGTGGTTTTGCGCGAAATCTAGAGGTTAATTTTAACTACCATTAAACTGCTCTGATTGATGTGTTCTGTATGTGTATTTTGTGTACGATGGCATAAAGGAATATATTTTTTACGCTTGCGTTTCTTTTATGTGTCATTTCTGCGCATTTACACAACAATTTGAGCCTCAGTTCAGATGAATTTTACCTTTGAAAGGCTAGTTTGGTCTATTGTTTTTTTCCTCTGTCTTCGCTTGTTTGTTTAGGGGTTTTAAAGTAGACTGAACATCCAATTTTGCGTATGGCTAATCCCGTATGTGCATTTGTGTGATTATTACTTAATCTGGAGCTTTTTGTTTGTACTATTGTCTCGTGCAGGGTGAAGTCCTAATATGAATCCGTCATTGTTGCTGTGCTGTGTGCTGCTCTGTTTAGCCTGCTGTGTTACGGTACACACACACATGATTATCGAGGAACAATACAGCTTCAACCAAACAACCAACATCTTACAAGAAAATAACCAAACAGATGCACCTTCTGTGCTCATAGTCGGTAAGGCTTCTTTGTCTTACAGAGAAACATCAATCTTATTCCTGAACAGCAAATCAATTGCTTAAAAATGGTCAACAGAAACTTCTAGCCAAGTGATATTTATTTTAAGTAATTCACATCAGCATAAATGTTTAATTCTCCACTTATCGATGTTAGTAATTTGAAAAGGATACACTTAAATGATGCATGTTCTAATTTATTTGTTTTCCGTTATCAAAGGGCTTTCAAAAACACCTAAGAAGAACAAGAAAATGGAAAAGAAACCAAAAAAGGTTTGTAAAATGAAATACTTTACCACTTTAATACATTTGTTCCATGAAAATGTAATCAGCTGCATAAATAATCACTAAAATAATACAAATCGGTTGCTATATCCAAGCTGTAAGTTAAGATATATACTGTATATGCTCAGTCTACCGTCTAAAAAATACTTGAACTTCAGGATTGTAAATATTCTATATTCATTTATTGATCTGTCTATTTAGAAAAATGAAGATAAATATGTTTATTAAACTTTAAATATCTGTTTTGAGTTCAGTATCATTCTGGAAATATGGGGGGAAATATGGTCCACTCCTTTGTTTTGCTGTGGCCAGGTTTATATCTAGCATTTCACACAATTAAACAACATTCACCCACTTTTCAAATAAGACAGAATTGCTTGTAAATGGTGTGATATTTACCAGGATCCTGTGTCAGGCTGTTTTCTGGCACGTTTGTCTCCTTGTAGCTAACGTTTAATAACAAAAAGTTTATTTACAGACACATTATTGGTGGAAGCGGTGCCTTAACAAGGTGGCATGAAATTGACAGCATTTTCAGTTCACATTAATCATTGGCTCATGTTTGCTTTGTTAATTTTAATGACAAATGTGACCCTGAACCACAAAACCAGTCGCTGGGGCATATTTGTAGCAATAGCCAAAAATACATTTTATGCGTCAAAATGATTGATTTTTCTTTTTTTGCTAAAAATCCTTAGGATAGTAAGTAAAGATCATTTTCCATGAAGGTATTTAGTCAATTCCTCAGCAAAAATCTATTAAAACTTAATTTTTGAATAGTAATAGGCATGGCAAAGATCTTCATGTGGACATCTAGATTTTTCTGTACCCTCAGTTTCCAGATTTTCATATAGCTGTATCTCGGTCAAATATTGTACATCAGTGGGAGGCTTGTTTGTTCAGCTTTATCATATTTATTCAGCTTTAAAATGAACACTAGTGACTGGTTTTGTTGTCCAGAGTCACATATAGACCACATGGGAACTTAAACCTTCGTTTGTTGTGTGTTTCAGAAATTCAACAACCACGTGAAGAGACCCCCGCCGCCGCCGAACTGCGTCCCGCTCTGGAGCAGCTGCAAGACGCCCAACGCGGTGTGCTGCGATCAGTGCGCCTTCTGCCACTGCCGCCTGTTCAAAACCGTCTGCTACTGCCGCATGGGTTACCCGACATGCTGAACACCCCTGCGCTGACAGCGGGAGGATCCTAGAGGCTTCTTTAGAAAACCCTGTGGGATTAACACAACCGGGCATCAGTGCGCTCCGTCATATATTGGGAGATTTCTGGCCAGATATAAATTACCTACAGCTCGTCCCAAGCGCCCGGGAATCATGGAGAAGAGCCACCTGGGTGATTACCGAAATACTCTAAATCACATTTAATTCATTGTAAATGTATATATTTTTTTAAATGTTCGCGTAAATGAGAAGAGTAAGCACTTTATGGAAAAATGTTAAAGCATCCGGTTCTGACCTGCAACCTGTTTGAGCTGCTATTAACAAACTAAACAAGAAAAGGGAAAACCTTCATGACAACCACAGTTGTGCGTTTACTACAGTAAAACACTCCCAACAATAAATAAATATAAACATGTAGTTATATACAATTGACAGATACAGAGAGCTTATTTAATAAAAGTATTTTACAGAAAGAAAGAAAGGAGCGTATCATTTGGTGAAGGCTTTGGTTGTAATGGTAGTTTTAAACAAATGGAGAATATTTTTTTGTTGAGAGCAGATGAGTAAATATAGTTCTTGGGTCGATTTTAAAAATGTACGTTTGTGTACATTCATGTATATATTTCGTCAAAAAAATTGTAGATGCAATGTCTGTGATTATTACTGATTCAAGCAATGAATGACTCAAGACCAATATGCCATTTACCAGGGCATCTCGCGCTTTTCATTGTAAAAATACAACGAAATTACACTGTAAATTAATATAATAAAGAATTAAGCGTGTAATTTGTCTACTGCATTCTGAAATGAAATGGCTAGCTTTTTAGCTGGTGGTGGTGGAGGGCAAAATTATAAATGTGTATTATGTATACTGTGTATTATTTGGGGGAATTATGTATGTGAATTATCTACATATATTATCTATATATGTAGATACAAAATTAAATACATTTGGGAAATTCTGTCATCTAGAATTCTATAATGTTCCTGTAGAAATTTGAAGAAAATACACGCGCACACACACATGTGGTGCTGGCCTATTTTGTATATTTTATATATATTTTTTCTACTTTGTATATATATATATATATGTGTGTGTGTGTGTGTGGTGCAGGCCTATTTTCTCAAAAGTCAGCCAGCGATTGACTTTACTGCATATGGTATGTAGCAAACCATTGTAAAGTCCTTGAATGGAAACAGTAAGACAGTAGGCCATGACAGAATGAAGCCTTTGAGATGTAAAAGCAACTGATAGACTTAATTTAAGTGGGGTAAGCTTAAATTACCCCCACCCCCCCAAATCTGCATGTGTAAAGGAAAAGATAACCAACAAAATGATGTTTAAATAGTTTTAAATGAAGCAAAGCATGGCACACCACTGAGCATACTAGCTTCCCAAAATGATTTGATACAAACTACTATGCAACTACTTTAAAGGTCTTGCTTTAGAGACAACTGATTATGCAAAGCAAGATCAAAGCCTACGAACACCAGTGCCAAACACCTCAAATAATTATCAGTCCAACACAGGTAATAAAACCCACATTCAAACACATGCACAGGGTGACACTAAAGGCTCCAGACGCCACAGCTGGTTCACATTGAAAGGAAGCAATGGGTGAGAGAGGAGAGGAAAAAGAAAAAGATAGGCCCTTGTTATGTCTCTCAGGGGACACTTTGCAGGCATTTTAGGGGTCCGGTACATCTAATGGCCTACAGACTATTTCTTTACCCCACAAACACTAACTACACCATTTTACAGTTTCCAACTAATAAGGGCCAAATTAGATTGAAGCCATGTGTTTGCATGGCAGCTTGAATTACGAAGGCATTGCTTATCTATGGAATAAACCAGTTTGTGTTCATTAGTTACCCAATGAGACTCAATGTTTTTATGGATTCAGGCTCGGCCCTGACAGCGGTTCTGCTATTTTTCATGGCTCCTCTCAGACGCTTTGTCTTGCCGACCGCACATCGTGGCCTCGTTTTTCATTCGGGAAGTTATCATTGTCACAAGTCTGTCAGTGAATGCCTAAGCATGATGTTTTTATCAAGGAATCGTTACAGGACACAAGTGGAACAGTTTTAATTTCATATGTTTTGGCTTGTGATATTCCGATTATTTATGGGAAATGTAATAACTCAAATGCCGCGAAGATTCTTGAAATCGATTCACATCATTCTGTTTAGCATCAAAACGGAGATATTGCACTCATCAAGAACAGCAGAAAGTCATTTCAGGCATATGCGAGATGATTGGTTCACCCTAAAACTCAAGGTCTGTTACCATTTTCTTGTTTGGTGTAATTTTATTTCTCTATGGGAAGAAAACAAGGTATTTTAAATGTCAGTGGGGTCCAAACAACACGGCTTGCACTCTGTGGGAACTTCACTTATTTTTGTATTCCAGAGAAAGTCATACAGTCAGTTGCTGACAGTATTGTCATTTTTGGGTGAACTGCCCCTTTAAGTTCGCATTAAAGCTGTTTCTTAAACAGCCACAAGAATGATTTCAGGTTGCCAAGATGACCTGAAATAACATTTTGAGAAACCACATAATTCTGACATTACAATAATTATGAAAGAAAGAAAAAACCTGACATGGAAAAAGTGCATATTCAACCCAAACCCCCATTTTATTTCTGAATGGCTGAATGCAGGAATCCTATTGCCCATCAGATGAGTTTACATTCATTAACCCACTGCCCCAGTGCTAAAATTGTCTTTAATATGTTGTGATGACTACCAGTATTATTTTACATAATTTATAAACAATTATAGTATAATAATATGATTTGGAATTTTAGTAATTTCAACTATAAACATTTCAAATTTTTTTGTATGCATGTTTTTCTATTTAATGCAGTTCATATAGCAATTTCAGCTCAAATCAGCCGTCACCAATCTTTCAATCAGCATTTCTCGTTTTTGCATTTCCCTCCGACTCCCCTTCCAAGGGGGGCACGCAGGGTTCGAGCCAGACTCCGAGCCACGCCCTCCTTTAGGGCTGTTACTAGGGCTCAGGGTTGACCGAACTCCCGGCTCGCCAAACATGCTTACCCTCTTTGAGAAAGCGCAAACGTGAAATTGTTTTAGTAATTATTTTAGGTGAACTTCAAGTTAAGGAAATATTTCTAATCTTCATTTAAGTTTTCCATGTTTTTCATTATTTCAACAAAAATTACTTTGAGGAAAATGGCATTGGTTAGCGGTTGCTAAAAAAAAGCCCTCCCCCAAATCTCTGCGAGATTTTTCATCAATTTTCATATTTCTTTGATCAATCATTCATGTCTGTAACAAAACAGCTCAACCTTAAAGTGTTCATTCAAATCCTTAAGCTCATGTATGAGCAATAACAATATTGATAAATCACTACTCATTTTTCTTGATCTGACCAGTTAAGAAGAACCACAGTCTCTAAAGGCTGTGCTGAAATGAAGGATTAACAGCTGAACAAGTTACAGTAGACCACCACATTTATTTCATCAGGTCTTCATGAATGGATGTAATAAAACAATAAAAGCGACCTCAAACTCACAGCCTGCTAACAGAGAAATTCCTTCTTTTTCTTTTCTTTCCCATAGTTGTCATTACTTTAACGGGTTTACAGAAGTGTGCATAACCAAAACGGGCAAGCCTCGCTCAATTAAAGTTACCTGATGGACTGGAAACACTTCAAAGTAAAACATGGAAGAGCCAAACCATCCCAGCACGTTCATTTATTGAGGGGCATCAAAAAAACTGACCAAATGGAAGAATTTTGCGTGTTGTTTTTCAACATAACCGTACAATAAAACAGGGAATGCAAACGAGACAGTGACAATGTGTTCACAACTTGATATCAATGCAAAAAGGCGTTGGTGAGAGCTTGCAGGCACTCGTGATGAGAGTGAGACACGATTAAGCACTACTACAGCCGTAAAGCTAACTGGCACAACTGTCAATGTGTAGTCCGTCCTCATCCACAGCTGAAGCTGCAATTGGTCAAAGCTACTAGTAGCGGTAGTGATCCGCTTTGAAGGGACCCTCCCGGGGCAGACCCAAATATTTGGCTTGCTTCTCTGTTAGTTTAGTCAGTTTGACGCCCAGCTTGTCCAAGTGTGCGGCAGCCACCTCCTCATCCAGCTACACATGCACAAAACACATAATGAGGAATACATATACATCTCATATATTCTGATTATCATCCGTTAAGCTTCTCTGCTTCGAATTTCATGCAAAACATCTGAATCTTGTTTTTAAGTAAGCTTAATCATACAATTTGAACTGATAATGTTCATATTAAAATGGATAATACTACCCGTATCTGCAATAAGAGTCCAAATGAAGCTACTGTACCTTCTTTGGCAGGAAGTAAACACCCAGAGGGTATTTGCTGGTGTTGGTCCACAGCTCAATCTGGGCAAGGACCTGGTTGGTGAATGAGTTGCTCATCACAAAGCTCGGATGACCCATGGCACAGCCCAGGTTCACCAGACGCCCCTCAGCCAAAACAATGATGTGACGACCACTTTTCATCCGATAACGGTCAACCTGTATAAAAGAATGGACGGTTAGTCAAAGTCAGATTAGAGCTGACCGTTCTGGGTCAGAAAGCAGGGCTGTTTGGTGATGTCTGCCCTAAATTAGTCAAGTTAAAATTAATACACTAATCTACTGTTAAAAAGTCTTCATAACATAAAATTCAGCTCATCATTAAATATTAAATTATCATTTAATTAATACATAACATTTTAGTGAAGTACTGTAATCTTTTCCCTTAAATGATAAAATCATTAAATATTATCATTTCATTATCATTAATAAATGTGACTTTGGACCACAAAACCAGTAGCAATAGTCAATAATTGTATATTGCATGTTCTTTTTTATGAAAAAAAATCATTAGGAAATTAAGTAAAGATCATGATCCATGAAGATATTTTTTAAATAATACATAAAAAGTAAATTTTGATTATTAATATGCATAGCTAGGGGTTTCATTTGGACTTTAAATGTGATTTTCTCAATATTTAGATTTTTGCACCCTCAGATTACAGATTTTTAAATAGTTGTATCCTGGCCAAAAATTGCCCTATCCTAACAAAATACATAAATCCAAATGCTTTCAGATAATCTCAATTTATGACAGACAGGCTATGATAGGCCTTCATGACAGGTTTTGTGGTCCAATGTCACAAATGAAAAACAAACCATTTATCCAGTAAAAACTTAAAATAAAGTAAAAAGGTCCTTGTTTTAAACAAATCAATCATGCATTACTGTTCAACAATCATATATGTGACCCTGGACAACAAAACCAGTCTTAAGTCGCTGGGGTATATTTGAAGTAATAGCCAAAAAAATTTTTTGGCCAAAAATCCTTAGGATAGTAAGTAAAGATCATGCTCTATGAAAATATTTAGTACATTTCTTACTGTAAACCTATTAAAACTTAATTTTTGATTAGTAATATGCATTGATTAGATCTTCATGTGAGAACTTTAAAGGTGATTTTCTCAGCATTTAGATTTTTCCGTACCCTCAGATTTCAGATTTTCATATAGTTGTCTCGGTCAAATATTGCCCTATCCATCCAAATCATACATCAATGGGAAGCTTATTTATGTATAAATCTTAATTTGGGAAAATTAACACTTACGACTGGTTTTGTTGTCCAGGGTCACATATATGAAGTCATTAATCTCATACCTGAGGTTTGATGTTGATTTTCTCTGCGGCATGTTCATTGAGCCACTTCATGTCAATCTCACAGTCAAAGTGGCCAATGTTGCAGACGATGGAGTCATCCTTCATCTGTTCAAAGTGTCTGTGAGAAAAAAAAACAAAACAAAAAAAACATGACGCTTACACTACCTGATAGAGTGAATGACAAAGACATGCAACATTACTAGTACGTCTAACATAACATTTCCAAGCGCCGTTCACAAGCAAGTAAAAACCAAAACAAACCACTACAAGAATAATAATCAACAACATTCAATACATTTGCGATGCCTGCCATGGCATTTTTTACAAACCACCAACTGTAATATTACATGTGACAAGCATCTCGTCTTGTGTCTTTTATTCTTCAGCCAACGAATGATTCCTCAAATCAAACGGCTTTTTGAGGAGAGGTGGGCGATTATGTTTCCAAGCAATCAAGGCTGAAGCAAAAATGTAGGTTCAAAATATTTCACCTCAACCATCTCTGGACTGCATTTGCTTAACCGGTGCCAGACAGACAAATGCAGATTGCCAGCCTTTAAACATGTCCCATCAGCTCTGAAAACTTCCAGAGAATCTAAGACCCAGTTCTCACATCTGTAGATAATACCAAACAGCAGCTGTGCTCCACTGGCCCCTGCGTGTCCTCATCCCGACCATTTATCACAGAGGCCCACACCCCATCAGAACCCACCAGCCCGCTCACCTCCGCCTCTAACCGTCAGATAAGCACAGAACAGCGAGCATATGCACACGCAACTCCATAATGTAGCGGGGTCGGGCCAGATCTCATGCTGTGCGTGTTTGATCGCAGGCCTGGGGGTCCTTCCACCGCACATGAATCTCCCTGTCTGTTACGAACACAAGCCCCACTTCACCATGTTGAAAGGATTCATTGTTGACTAACTTTCACGCTGTGCCGGATGACATGCTCGTATGCAGTTGGCGTACAGTGAGAATTCAACTCAATTTGTTTTTTTTTTCCTTTAGGCAAGATGTCAAACATGTTAGACCGTGTTTGAATGCTGGAGTGTGAATGCCATGGCTCTAAACAAATATTAACACACTACTTTTTGAGAAATTAATACTCTTCATATGCATATTTCTGTCATGATAACTCTCAGAGGTATTGGCATGATATTGGCAGAGCAAGAGACTTGCTGCGGTCAATACATCCACAACATGATGTTGTTAACGTGTAAGGAATATTGCTGCTTCACCCCCGTGGCATACATGATCACCCCATATCAGATCTATACAGGTGGAGCTGGGGAAGGTGGAGGGTTTCTCAAGTACACTGCTACAGCGAATACTGCCAGGTATTTGAATGCTGAGCAGCGAAGCCCATAGGTTACTGATGCAGTTTATTGTGTTTTATAGTGATAGTTAACTGTTTCAGCTATTTTTAGATTAAAAATTAAAAATTATATAACATGCATATATATATATATATATATATTTTATACCTACTATCCTATTTGAAAAATTGGGTTTCTAGAGAAAACAGTAACAAGTTAGCCAGTTGAGAACAGGGTGGCTTATCACATCATCAAAAACAACAATTAAAAATAATTCATGTGTAATGTGAATATATAACATTTATATTGCTTAATATATAAAATCAAATCTATACCTATATCCGTTTCTGATTTTATACATCTACAATTGATCAGATTATGTAAAGCAGCCATTTCATACCAGAAGACAAACTAAGCCTGAGAGGTTAAAGCAAAATAAAGACATTAATGTTGCTAGATGTAGTAAATGTGTTTGAGTAATAACCTTTTGTACCATAAATATCTTTTGATTTATTACTTTCCTGTTGAAATCAAATGTGACCTCATCATTGGGCAAAAAGCTGCTGAAATTGCTACAAGACCCGTTCTTGAAATATTTTCCATCTGGTCCAGCTTAAAACAACTAAAAGTATCATCATGAAACCGGGAATTGAAATCGGAAATAAAATTCTCTCAGTTCTCGTGGGGACACAAAATGCAGTACAACACGTTCTAGCTTAACATCTGTTAGTTGGTCCATGTTTGATTAATGCTATACAAACCTGCCAAGGATAATGTCCTCACAGCCAGTGGTTGTCACAAAGATGTTTCCTTCTTTGCAGGCCTCATCCATGGTGGTCACCTCATAGCCTGTGTAACAAGAGCCAAAATATAAGGCAATCATACACACAAAAATAAACTTTTCTGAAACCTCCCTGGCATGTAGTTACAACAAATTTCCAAATAGAGCTTAAAAAAAAATAATAATAATAAACTGAAAAAATATATATACATTCACACACATATATATATATATATATACACACACATATACATACATATACACA
>JAUMHI010000041.1:17022109-17050590 GCA_032359435.1 Enteromius unitaeniatus | reverse complement strand
GCCTGCGCGATAAGGCTGTAAGGGATAGCGAGTTCTCTCCACCTGACCTGGATAACCATCATCATCATCATCATCATGGTGTTCTTATCCTACAACACTTTTCCATTCGGATGTTAAGGATAGATTCCCAGCTCTGGACATGGGGATGTGTCACAGCTTCAGATCTAGGTTATCAGAGTCGGCGATCTCGTACAGCAGCGGGCGGACCGGAGCGAGTCCCGGGATAGATGTGGAGTCCGGTCATTTGGACAGTTGTGACCGGCGGGTGGAGGAGAGGGCGCGGGTCAAGGCGGAGAACAAACGGAGTCGAAACATTGACAAGAGCCTGAAGGCGGAGAAGAGAGAGTACAAGCAAACGCACAGGCTGCTGTTGTTAGGTAAGAGGATGGGGAGACCACTTTATCTGCTGTCAACGAAAACGAGAGCAGCCACGAGCCGACGCGACTGGCCCCTTAAAACGCGTTACCATGGCGACCGTCGTTTCCACAGTAAATAATGCGGTGGCTTTTCTGAGCGCGAGGTGATGGTGGTTTTAATGAGGCTGAAATAAAACCAGCATAAAAAAGTTTGAAATGCATGACGTATGTTTTACGTAATCCGCTAACAATTAAAATAATCATCTGTTGAATATGTGGCGTATAAACTTTAGATACAGAAATGATAAAAAAAAAAGTATCAATCTTTAACTAAGTGCAGTTGAAAAGGAATACTTAATGATATTTGCACTGGTTATGGAATTATCACTCGATTCTTGTTAGGTTTGAAAAACAGCAATTTGCAGCTTTTATACTTGCACAGATTCTTTAGTTGTGATGTGTGAGGTCCTTCTCTAGATTAAAGAAATGTTATCTTTCCTGGGATGAAGCAAATAGTTCAAATAATTCATAACATAACATGTTCATGATATGCATCCTATGCAGTATACAATATTAGAATTATGTTGTCATTTATTTGTCAAAGATCATAGAATACCTAATGATAAAAGTATACAGATATTATTATATTTTCAGTGGATTTTAGAAGTTGTATCCATGCATTAGAAGAGGAGTTTATTGTAGTGTCAGTCTTTTAATTTATACAGTTGTTTTAAAAACATTATACTTTGTATAATGAATAAATAAATACAATGTTTTGTATTTAAAAATTACAAATTATTTTTTACCCATTTTCTTTTTCATAGGTTTATTTTATTTAAATAAAATAAAAAGTTTTGTTCATTTAATGATTACTGCTTAACAAAAAGCCACATAAATGTTAAACTGTAGACACTAAACCCATATAAAAACCCATCCTTTTCACTGACCAAGTGATTGCACTTTTCTTTTTAAGTATTAGGTCCTATTTTGTACTTTGTTCACCGAAAGTACTGTGAAAGGTTGTTTTGTGGTATTTTGGTGAAAACTTTGGTCATCCTGGTCTTCAGTCGGACACTGAAAAACATATTGATTGACTGCTTTTCTGAATATGCCCCCGAAAATGTCTACAGTGAAAGAACATTTAAAGTAATTTTGAGTTTCATACGGCCTGAGCTCTTTAACTCAGATCAAACCTGGTTTTTGCGATTGTCATGGATTGTCATAACAATGAAAACATCTGGTCAAGATCTAATCTGTAGCAGGAAAACTGGCCTTACTTGTTTTGTGTGTGTGTTTTTGTCTAGCAAAGAATGAAATTATAACTCAGACATTTTTTGCAGAACATAAATCTAGGCTTTCTGGAGATTTCGGTCTAAAATTGTACAAAAAAGTGAAGTGAAACTGTTTTTCGAAGACCATTTTTTTTCCGAAAACTGCAGTGCTATTCTTGTGGCATACATTTTATTATTTTTTCCTCTTCCGCTTACTTCTGCACTAGTCGCGTGGCTCGACTTCCTCTTTGGATCAAAAAAAAAACAAAGTGTTAAAGAATATTTTCTCTAAACCAAGATGAGATGTATTGCGTCTATGCCCATCGGTCTGGAATACATGTAGACTTTAAGGTGTGATGAATCCCAAGAATTTTTCTTTTAAATTTGTTGACTTCCCCTTTGGCCTTCCTCGGAGGTGTAAACAGCGTTAGAGCAGTCGTGGTTTGATAAAGTAGCATTACACAAGTCCTCATATGCTGCTACCTTTATGAGAGCTGTTTTTCTTTTTATTAACAAGTTACACAAGAAAAGGAGGGCAGCATGACAACACAAACGAAGAAACTGTTAAGCTCTGTGACCAAAATACTCTAGTCATGCGGGTGCTCGGTTCAAAAACAGATGACACACACATACAAAGCTGATTGTTGCAACCTTAGAATGTAGGAAAACGATCTCTGTGTGTTGTGTATTTTGTAGGGCTTGGCCGGTAGTGTTTGTTCGCGCTCGTGTAAAAAGGAAGTCTGGTTATGAAGTGTGACCTTCTTTCTGCTTTTGGGACTTTTAATAACAATTTGTCATTTAAAGGCAGAATCAACCTCAGTGAAAATGTTTGTAGCTTAACATGGTCTCTTTTGATGTGGCCGCTTTTGACTGCTGCCTCTGTTGTTGAGGCTGGATCTCACTGCTCACAGCTGCAAGCCCACAAGTGTAATGTCTTATTTTAAGTGATTGCATGCTGTTATTGCTCACTTAAACAGAATCACATACTCTCACGAAGGATGAAATATTGCATGAAATCCGATGAATGGACTCATAAGGAGTTCACTGTTGATCATGCAACTCCATGCAAGGCATGACAAAAGACATTCAATACATACTGCATCCCATTTTAATAGAATCAGGGGCTTTTAAGCTCTGGTTACACACAACTAAATTAAGCCAATTGGTCTATAATGCATGCCGAAACTTTAGCAAGTTGATTGTCACCAAGAACAATCATATTTTTGTTTGGATTAACATTTGAGGAAGGCATGCAGTCCTTAATATAACATTAGACAAGGAGAAGGTGACTAATTCCCCGAATTACCTCTTTCTTTGAAAGGGGCTCTTATGTAATGTGACATAACGCAAATGGGTTCTGAGTTAAAGGGTGGACTGTATGAAACCACATTGTGTAACAGCTCTATACCTATTATTGTCTGGTAAAAAAAAAACCCATAGAGCATTAAAAATCATCTACAGTAAGTACAGGAACATCATGTCTACGGTAACTTATACTGTAAAAACATGAGTTACAGTTCAAGTTCAAAGTTTGATGAAATGATAATCACATTTTAGCATATACACAAATTCTAAGTAAAGGGATAAGTCAAATTCGTTCTCTGTCAGCAGGTGGCGCTTTCATAACGGCAGAAATACTGAAGCTGGGAATTTGCAGGGCCTGGGTGAAGGTTGTACCCATAGGCCAGGCTTCACCAAATCTTTTTAGCTCCAACCCTGATAAAAAAACTCACCTACCTGTGAGTTTCTAATGATCCTTATACACTGATTAACACGCACAGGTGAGCTTGATTAGGGTTAGATCCAAACTCTGCAGTGCATTGGACCTCCAGGGTAGGATTTCAAATTCAATTTCAAATTCAAATTTTATTTGTCACATACACAAACATACACAGTATGAAATGTAGTGAAATGCCTTATACAACTGCCATTGACCTTAAAATAGAATTAAAGTTTACAAATAAGAAATAAATATAAATAAAAGAATATGATAGAAATTAAATAAAAGAAAAAGTTAAATTAAACTAGGAAAAAAAGAACTAAAAATATAAGATTTGGTGAAGCCTGCTATAGGCCCTCTTTAAAACTGTGTAAATAACACATATAAATAAATAGAACAAATATACAAATTTTGAAAAACGTCAAAGTAATTCAGAGAAGAGCTGTGAGTGATTTTCTCATTTAAATTTGTGAATGAACATTAAGGACACCGACAGCAGATACAGTAGTAAATTAGTCGTGGCCACTTAAAGAAACAATAATGATACACATCCAATTTCTTTCCAAACTGCTATGTTCACTTAACAAAACCTTTTCTGTTTTTTTTTTTTTTTTTTGCTTTTTAAGATTGTCACAAAGAAGGGTATTTTGGGCATCATTTTGTATGTTTGTCAGATCAAGAGCAAGTGCAAAATTCAGAATGGGTGCTGATTCAAGGTTTTTGCACCTTTTTGTGTTTGTATGTTAAAACGGGTGAGGTTTATTTGTTTGTTCAGGCGCAGAAGGAGAGCTCGGTTCGGTGTTTGCTCGTGTCTGTAAAACATGCCTCTCAGTGTGGATGAAATGGCTGGGCCCCCCCCCTTAGCCGTAGGCCCCTATAATCGTCACCACCTTTCACCCCATTAGCAACGGCCCTGGTCCCCAGTAATCACAGCACATGACTTTGAAACCTGCATCTCTCGTGTTTAATGAATGAAATCATAGCCTTTAAGATATTTTGAAGTTCTTATTTCCGTCCTCAGATGTAAGACTTTCAAATAAAAAAAAAATCATTGAACCATTTAACTCTTTTTGGGCTTAAATATGATACCTGTGAAAGCTTTGTAATAATGAATTAGGGCAGGTAAAACAAAGACAAATTTCATTTTAAACAATATCTTCTCAAAAGTCTCTGGAATTAAAACTTAGTGTTTATTATACATTAACAAAGCTGCACGTTGCATCCTGAAAAGTTTTTCAATATGTGACCCCGGACCACAAAAACATAAGGGTCAGTTGGTTTTGTTTTGTTTTTTAAATTGAGATTAATACAATAATACAAATGAAATCTGAACAAATAAGCTTTGGATTTATGTATGGATCAATTGCCTTCAAAGTTGTTCAAATGAAGTCCCTATAAAAATGACTAATCAAAAAGGTAGTCTAATTATCCTCATTTAACTGTTCGGGACACAAATAGTTTCACAAAGAACAAGTCTGCTCAAATATTAGAGAATTGCTGCCACCTTCTGGAGACAGATCATAGTGTAGTGTGCTATTCATCATTCAACTGCCTTATATTATCCATGCATCCTTACATTTAAAAGTGATTACTGGTTTGGTCTCAGAGTGGAATTTAATTGTATATGGATGTGACCACTGAAGAACTCTGCGTATAGTGACTTGTTAACTTAGTGTTGATTAGTTCAGGCTTAAACTTTTAACAAACTCTCAGTGTATAAGCATACTTCACCCTCTGTTTAGTCTGTGCCCCCGAATGCCACACAAAGATTATGGGATCAAAAATAGACCACAGGGTGTCAAAAATAGCTCAATGAAACGTCATTTTCTTTTTCAGTCACTGTCATACAGTAGCTTATATCTTATGTGTTGACATCACACTGACTTTTGTGTGATCTCTTCTACTAAAACCATGTGTCTGGATTCTTTGGTTTACTCTCTGACTGCCAGCATGTCACTATCGTAAGCCTTTGTTTGGAGCAATAAAGATAAATGCATGAGACAAATCAATGACTCAAGTTAACGCATCACAACACTAAATATAGACTTCATTTACATTTAGATTTAGATTATTACTATACCTTGACTGAAATAATATCAGTTCCAGGAAAAGAATAATTAAAACAACTTTACTAAGTACAAGTAATTTTGTATGTCAGTATACATTTTCTTTCTAGCATGTCTGATGAATGTTTACAATGAACAACTAATATTTTGAGTACATGCTAAGTACATATAAATAATAATATAGAAAACCCAACTGTTTATTTAGTTTAACTTTAATTTAGATTGACTGTAACAGACCTCTTAGAAATCTTTTACATTTATTTTGTGTAGCATATCGAATGTAGTAAGTAATTGCCAAAATAGAATATATATAAGCTGATGCTAGATTATTTAGTGTTTCTGATTTATTTTCTAATTTATATTGCACATACTGCATGTCTGTGGAGATTTTCTGCAGGTAGATTAAAATGTATAGTACTTTTTCCAAGCTGAACTTGCTTGCAAAAGTTTACAAAACAGAAAATAATTGTATAATAATTACTGTGATAACAAGAATCACTTTAAACCATTCAAATGATCATGAGTCTGAACTCTATAAATATTTGGCTGTTGAATCATTCTATGTAAGCATATGTTTTATGTTGTATGTTGTTGCCATATTAGAAAAATCATGGCCATAAAATAAACCTTCAAAATATTTGCACTTTGTTATTAAGAAGGAAGTTGTTCTCCTGTTTGGAATTGTGTGTGTGTGTACAATACAGTGAATTATAATTAAGTGCTCTCTCAAACATGTATCAGATTATTAACACAATAATTGTTACATAAAGTTATCAATTTACAGAGGACATCAGGATCAAGTACATATCCACAGACAACAAATAATTAAATTCAAACACTTTTTAAATATCTGCTAATAAATGAAAAATAGTTTCGTCCTCAGACATCTGGTGCCACATGAGAATTTCATACTTACATAACATTTCAGATACAGATTTAACAAATACAAAAGATGTGCTATGACGAGACCTTTTGTGAGGACTTCAGATTGCAGTAGAGTCTAACTAACTAATTCTATTTAAAATACACATTTTAAAAACCACATATCTGTCTTACACTTGTTTTAAGTGTACGCTTTAGTACGCGCTCTGTGCGATTCATAAATGTTTTGATTCACTAAAAGAACCGACTCATTAGAGTCAGTTGTTCGGGAATCACACTGCACTAGTCGCGCTGTATGTTGGTGATTCATTACAAAGAACCGACTCGAAAGAGCCATCTGTTCGGGCTTCAAATCTTAGTGGTCAGAGAATATTAGTATTAGTATGAAAAAAAGCTACGCGCGGAAAACATTAGCTTATTAAACTGATTTAATTATTATTTGGCTGTGGTATGTGTTCACGGAAGCAGCTCTCGGTGCCCAGTCCTATTTAAAACGAGCGTGTTTACATATTTTCATGCTGCGGGTCAAAGCATTATACGTAAAACGTACAATTTGATCGCGCTGTCCTGCACAGAAACAGCGCTGATGGTCAAAGATGGATCGGATGTGAATCGCGAACTTTATCGCGTATGATTCATGTCTTCAAAGAGGGCGCCTCGCTCCGCAGAATCGCCGCTTGCTGACGTTTTTGGGCTGTCATGTGATTAGCAGGGTTCAATGAGAGCTGTTTGCCCCACCCATCTCTTCAACGCTGTCTATCTCAATGTACAATTCACTGAGAAAAGGAAATAATCGCTAAAAATACACCCTCGAAAAGGATCCATTCGCCACAATTGGGGATTCAACGCGCTCCGTCCGTAGGGAATCCATCGCTGTCGTTGCGGTGTCGGATTTATCTTCACGTATCCAAATGCACATGATCTAAGAAGGATTCAAGAAGGATACAAAGCGTAGCCTGACAGCGGACTCGGACTGCCATAACCGGTAAAATATCGACGGAATCGCTCGCGTTTGCATCTGCGGTTGAAAGAAGCGTAGGAATCGCCGCTCGCGTCAAAGCAAAGCCTACGGATGTGAGGAGAAATTCAAATGACGGTAACGGAGAAGACGGGCCTCGTTTGATTTGGACAAGCCGAAAAAAAAAGCGATCAGTCACCGTGAGCAGAACAGGAGGGAAAATATCGTCAATCTGAGGGGAATTTTTCAGCAGCAGCGCCGTATTTTTCTCGCAGACGGCGTCGTTTCGTAACGGAGTTAAAAGGTTCATGTCGGCCACGGCGCAGGGCGGAATGATCCACATGCCGTCATTTTGGTGGAAATATTTGTTTTTTTAATTTCTAGCCACCCTTTCTATCTCGTTCTGCCCGTCTCGTTGCGGATTCGACAGCGAGAAACCGAAAACAATCGCGTTTTCTGGAGCTATTCATGATTTTAATAGGAGTCGCTCGTTATTTCGGGAAAGCGAGCATGGATTCGCGACGGGAAATTTGCTAAATCGCCGTCGTGGGAAAGCCGAAATCATTCATGTAACGTCGAAGGCTTCGCTGGATGCACATCCACACACAGAAATCTCATATTTGATCGCAGCAAGCGCTCGACGGGACTCGGCCGTCTGTAGGCCGGCCTAGTGTTTTCACCACCACCTATTCTCGCCAATACTAGTCACCCATAGCTTTCATATTCCCCCGTGCTCCCCTCCTGCCCTTATCAGCGAAGCGATGTGCATACAAGTATAACGTTAAATGTCCCGCTTTTCCATCAAAGTGTTCTGATCGGAGGCCAATCAAGGAATTTGGATCATTTATTCATACAGTAGATACAACTCCCCCTCCCCTACCCCAATCCACCCCACCCCACCCCAAAACTTTTCTTGGGTTTTTGGGAAAATGGGTTGTTTGGGCAACAGTAAGACTGAGGACCAGCGAAATGAGGAGAAGGCCCAGCGAGAAGCTAACAAAAAGATAGAGAAACAGCTCCAGAAAGACAAACAGATCTACAGAGCCACTCATCGACTACTACTGTTAGGTAGGTCGGTCTGAAAGCCGTGCTTCTGTCACTGCGAACGCTTTCCTGGTGCGCGTGACGTCATCAGGGCCTGTCACATTTCGTAGCGTTTTGTGTGTGAATTTGATTCATTTGTCCGTGACTACATGATTGGGAGGGGGGGGGGGGGGGGTACACGTGTTTCGATAGGGATTCCTGGACCGTGGTAGTGGACACCTCAGGGCCTCATCCAACACCGCTCAATCACTCCATTCATTCCCATCTGATTTATGTTGAATAGGTTTTGCATTATGGAAATATTTGGGCTCCTATGATTTTATAAGTCATTCACAACCATGTCATGGAGATCCCACACTCGCAAGCATTCACTTGCATGTGCCATTAGTGTTCGTGAGTTTAGGGGTGGTTTCTGCACTGCTGTACACACAGATGGAAATATCTGTTTAAGAAGACATTTCTGAATTGAGGTGTTTGGCAGATTGGTGCATCATTTTAGGGTTCAGTTCTGGTAAGGGTTGCTTGCATGGTGCTATTTTTATGGTTTAGCATGCTGGGCATCCCCAAAATGATGATGCATAGCTATTTTTGCGCTTTACATTTGAAAGAAACTGATTGGATCAAGTAATGAAATATTTTTATTGTTTAAATATTCATAGTTTAGTTGAGCAATAGGATGAGGTATCAACCAAACCAATGAACAGAAATGGCCATACAAACAGTTTTTTTTATAAAATTCCGATCATTTATTTATTTATTTTTTGCTGAACTGAGAAATTAAAGTAACAAATTAAAAAGCAATTGAAAGAAGTCTTGCTTGCTTTTGTGAAACTAGTATGTTCATATCAGCATTTATCAGATATCTGCGTTGGAGTTATTGTCCGTTTGGAAAAAAAATATATATTGGTCTACCACCTCACTATCTTGAACCCGATAAAATCAGGAAGTATTTTACCTTCATGGATCTTCCGTAGCATGACATGAAGTTGTTTTAACTTCGGTTGGATTTGATTTAGTCTCTCTCTTAGCAAGACTGGTCTTGCTTATTCTGATAAAACCCAGTTCTCTAATGGCCTATTTGTTCAGATATACACATGGCCTAAAAGTACCCCATTTTAAATCTAAATCATAACGTCTGGTGTTTAAGGGATATTTCTAGATACCCGTGATTCAAGTGTGTTGTAATGATATATGATTTAGGGATGTGTACCAGTGTAATCGGAGCACAAAAGTGGAGTTCCTGTATGCAAACAGGCCTATTTGACACAATTGGAGCCTTGTAACAATATATGTGTTGTGATAAAGAGGTTCCCATCATGCATCTGAACTGAGCACCTAAATCTGAGGTGTTTCGTTGCTTCTGTAGTTTGTGCTTCACATCTGCAATCTCACAATCTCTTCTCATATTTAGCACTTGGAAACATGGACAACCGTGCATTGTTGACCATAAATTGTCGAATCATTCAGCTTTGTCAATGTTTGACAGCTGTGGCTCTGTGGTGTTTCTGGGTAGTTCCTTATGTTTTGTTTTGCATTTCACTATTTTATTTGATGCATAGATAACAAGTTCCTTTTTAAATGGTTTCCTTACAAAAGCATCGATTGGAGTGATATTGTTTATAATTTAGTGAAAAGTCAGAATCAAAGAAGGAAGCATCTTATTGAAATCTCATGAGGTTTGAAATATAGAAGCAATTGTAGAGTATTCAGCATTTTAAAAATCTTCAAATTGGTGACCTTTTATTTGTGTACTAAAGTACAAAATGATGATATTTAATGGTTTGGGTTTTTTGGGGTTTGCCGCTGGTGCATGTTTGCAATAATAATATTAATTTATAGGCAGTTCTGTTAGGCTTTGATTTTTAGCATGGAATTTCTGCTAGAGGTGCATGTTTAGTTTGCCATTAACAAGAAAGGCTTCTGTGAACTTGAATTAGTTATTTCTTTTGAATCAGGTGATATCTGACCCCCCCCCCCCCTCCTCCTTCCCATATCCCTTGTGATTTATATGTTTCTTTTGCTCGTCTCTCAGGGGCTGGAGAATCGGGGAAAAGCACCATAGTCAAACAGATGCGCATTTTACATGTCAATGGCTTCAATGCTGAGTAAGTATTGCTTTTACATCTCTGTAGATTCAACTTAAGTCAAATACGTACTAGATTTTTATTCTGTCCATAAGCACAGCCTGCAGTCAAGTATGATCTAGCGTATAAACAAACCCTGTTTTCATTCATCATCCCATTTTGTTGGCTACGTTGTTTTGCAGTAATGTTTTTCAGTGAAAGTTGGGTTTGGGAGGATGTTGATTTCAGAGTCATTGCGGTGAAGGCGAGCTTTATGTCATTGTGTTGGTCTCTTGATTTAGTAGGACACGTTATATTTATAACTCTTGTGTATATGTGTTTATTGTGAGTGAAATGCAGTGCTTTATTTTGTGTCGTGACAGGGCATTTTATTAAAGCAGCATGATACTGCTCACTGAAAGTCCCATTATAATAAAAAGCTAACTTTCAGTAAGTTTATTCAATAAGTGCTATTTACCGTTCTAAAAATGCTTAGTAACTGGTCTGAAAGCAGTTTGTAATTTAAGTCACTATAATTTACTATATTCTAATTTAGTCCTCAAGTGTAGTAAAATACTGCAGTGGTTACAGAATACAGACCGTCAGTATTTCAACACGGGTTAAAATTTGCTAATATAAGACAAAATAATTTTTGTGTATTAGTCAATGGTAAGACTGTGATTGCAGCGTCTGGAAAACAAGTTCTAATTTGATGATTAGAGAGCAGAAAAAGTCAAGAATAAAGGATTAGTAATGCTACGGTGGTTTATGCTCTGTAATGTTACACATTTATGCTGTGGTAGATGGGATATTTGCACAATGGCCAGAATTATTTTATACAAAATGTTCTGTACGTGCATTTAATACAGTTCATGTAGGGTCACATGCAGGGCCCGAAAACACGCCTTCTGAACGATTTAACACTGATATATCCAAAGCACGTTATTCTGCATATTATGTGTGCTCCAGACCGAGAGGAGTGACAACATAATTAAAACATCAATAAGAAAAACAACTTTTTGGTCATTTTAGATTTTTTTTTATTATAACTTGGAAATGTCTATTACTTTGAAATGTTTTTAACGAACTATCTGATCTAGTCAGACTAAAAATCGCCACTAGCATGAAACTACCACTACATTGAGTGTGGGATAGACGGAAATGACGTGAGTGCGGCGCGCATGCAGACGGGGGAGCATCACAGACATCCGCTGAATCTGATACTGATTAACATTACTGGTAAAAAGATTTACTCGCCATGTGGCGGATGGCGCTTTAAATTTAAATTTGCCAGACAGAGAATTTTCTCGCATTAATTGGTCACATGTTTGCCTACCATTACATTTCAACCATTTCAAGCAAATGCAACTCATCCAAACTCATCAAAAATCAGAGACCTGTCGGTTTTATAATATTAGTTATCATTATTTTTTTAACTCCAGTCTTGCGTAATATGAAACGTAATCATTTTGCATCCATTATAGAGTAGAAAACAGAATGACGATGCGGTTAATTGCGATGATACCTCACAGGATTTTGGAAACACTTCAAAACACAGTTCAATTATTAGAAGTAACCTTAAGTAATATATAACCAAAATGCTTGAAATACTAAAACCCGAAATCTGTTTAATGTTCAGCAAGAATAACTTGTTGTAATGTTTTACCATTATATACTCTGAATCGATTCATACTGTGAAATAAAAATTGGGTTTACCCTCCACCCCGAAGTAGAATTAAGTTGCATAATTCATACTGTTCACAAGATTAGTTATTCATTCATGTTGCCTGAAAATGAAATGATCTGAAGTAACCAAGCGTCAATGTTTTACAGAGAGAAAAAACAGAAAATTCAAGACATCAAGAATAATATAAAAGAAGCTATAGAGGTAAGTGTTTAAGCTTCTGGAGTTGAGTTGAACTAGTAATCAAACAATTATAAATGTGAATGCACTGAAATCCTGATTGCCTTTTTTTCCTTTACAGACTATTGTGACGGCAATGTCCGCGTTGGTACCTCCAGTCCAGTTAGCCTATCCTGCAAATAAGTTTCGAATTGATTACATCCTCAATTTAGCCAGTCAGAAGGACTTTGAGTTCACACCGGTGAGTGTCGTGGATTTTTGTGTTTTAGGCCTCTGTTTTGATGGTTCTCCTCAGTCGTAGGGCCTTCTGTGGTTTATGCAATTATAATGAGCAGGTATTCTTTGCTTAGGGACAACACATAGGTGAATTGAAAAAGCGCCCCACCTCAGGGAAATGTGTGGGTGTGTGAACGTGTGACTCTCAGGTATAATGGCGAGGCGTTCATTACGACTGATTACTTGTAATAACCTCTAAACTCTCCCTTAAGAGGGCCTCACCTGAGCCACACACCTTGTCACCTAGGACCTCCCTGCTCCCTCATCACCTAGACAGGTGCTCTGTGTCTAGGGAAAGAGTGGAAAGCCGCCCTGACCTGCGCCAATGAGCTGCTTAAGATTTAATTACAGGTCATTCAAACTTGGTGGCCCTGTGGACTTAAAAATAGAGAGCATGAACAGCTCACCTGCTGGTTTAGACAAGGTTTTAAATAGAAACCCGTATCATTACATAAACATTTCTGAAATTATTAGATTATGGATACAATGAGTTTTTGAATACTGGATGGATATACAATGACTGTTACGCGGGATGCTGGTTTTTCTGTAAACTATAAGATTGCTAGGAGAGCCGAGTAATTCGGAGTTGGTCGTTAACTGTTAAACTTCAGAATCAAGTGCAGGAAGTGGTTGTAGTTTTAGTATTGCTACAAAGATACTGCCCCACCCTCCCTCTCTCTCTTTCTCTCTTCTCTCTCCCTCGGTGGCCCCAGGGCCCGCTGGGAACCAGTCTGACTGGTTGATTGTGTTGCAAGTAAGAGACAAAAATAAAAAGCAAAAGCAATTATTGACATTTATAACTCAGTCATGCCACTTTAGGATATAAAGACCCATTGAAGTTTATAGACGAATGCAATTTCAGCGCTGTTACATGACTGAGTTGTAATATTTCCATAAAAAAAAAAGCCAAAAAACATCTAGCTGGGAAGCTATCAAGCTAGGAGGAAACTTGTGAAGCATATTAGCATAAAACTTTTTTAACTGGAAAGAAAGACTGATGTAGACAAGCTGTATAATAATAAAAAAAACACTCTTAACACGTTTAAACACATTACCCTTCACCTGAAACAGTGTACGCCAGGACTGGGCAAAGTAGCAAAAAATCTTTATTTTTATTATTATTTATAATTTCTAATTTTTCTGAATTTGTTTTCTCAGTAAGATACAACAGTATTTTTTTTTTTCTAATGAAGGCATTGTTTTCTACTACGGAGTTTTAGTGCCACAAAAAAAATCTAAAACTGAGATTGAAGTCTGTATAAAAAAAAAAAAAAGTTTATTTTCGTAGTTTAAGATTTTTTTGTTTTGTTTTTTTTTGGTGCCACTAAAACTCTGTCGTAGTTTTTCAACCTATTAATAATAGTCATTTTTACATGTATATATATTTACATACGTATCACAGTCAAAAGGTTAGTCATCAAATGAATATTTGGGATAACATGGTTTAACTGATTTACAGTAGTGAATTTGAATGGCTGTTTTAGCTACTAAATGTAAAATTTCACTGTCTTAATGTCTTTATTGCCCAGCGCTACCTTAAGCATGTTGTAGAAAAACACTGAATTGTTTTTATAGTTCCAATCTATGATAATCATGTTTATCCACGTAAACATGTTGTACATACGTTGTTTGTTGCTGACACATGCGGTAAGATTCTGTACAGCGAACATTCCTTAAATACCTATCATTATTTTACAGCAGCTTTACCTTTACACTCCACATTCTGTAATTTAGTTATCTAACTGTAATTATAATTGAACATATAAGTTAAATCTTGATGTTGCTTGTAACTAACATCTCAAAGTTGATCAGCGATGTTTTATGTAAAATATAATTAAGGCCTAATTTTATTATTTGTTGTAAACCATTTCGTAGTTTGCATGTAGAATGATTTTATTTTTAGCAGTAAAATATTTGCTTACATAATAGCATATGCAAGACGGTGTCCTTTATATCACAATATACGGTTATGATACAAAAATTCAGATACCCACAAAATAAATATTTAAGGTGAGAGCTGGTGGGTGGCGTGATTCTCAAGTGTGTGGCTCTTGTCCTACACATTTAAAAGCGTAGTGGCACTCCTTTTTAAAAGGAGATCTCTACCATTTCCAAACACATCAACAAAGATCCAAGTGAGACAAAGCCCCGTTCCCTTTCAGGACCCTGTGCGGTGTGCACAGACCCGTTTGGTGCTCAGGTTCATGCCACCACATATACACAGCTTTGCAAGGTGTGTCCAGCTACAGGTCAAATTGGCTCCGATTGGAAGTTTTTCATTCAAAAACTCATGAATTCATGGCTTTTGTCCTACATGAACTGCGCACGTTGCTTGGAGTTTATGTACGTCATCCAAAAAATGACAGCATATAATAATATCTATCTATCTATATAATACAACATAGCTTGTAAAAACATGATTTAATTTGGCTTTATATCTTTTTTTCTGGTGCATCAAGAGTCCTAAAACAGATGCAGAATTCCTTCTTCGTGTTGGAAATCAGTCGCTTTTTTAGTTTGAAAAACAGAATTTTTGTTGCCAGTAATTCTATACAATTTATCATTCTGTTGAAATATGATGTTTGAAACCAATTGAAATGCCTTAATGGAGCCACTAAGAAATAAAAATCACATCGAATCTTAATTTAAACCAGAATCTGGTACCTTTTCGTGCAAACATCCTGAATCAAATTCACAATATGTTGTTCAGAATCTGTAACTGACCAATCAGTGTTTTAGTTTTTTTTAGACTAGTCAGGATGCACTAAATAATATGCAACCAAACGACAGCGGTGTAAAAGATTTGCCTGGATTCTGACAGCTAGTTTATGGGTTTGTCCCCTCTTCCACTTGTCTTCCCAACAGGAATTTTATGAACACACAAAGACCCTGTGGCAGGATGAAGGGGTGAGAGCTTGCTTCGAAAGATCCAATGAATATCAACTGATCGACTGCGCACAGTAGTGAGTATTCGGTTTCTTTTAAATGCTGGGTTATTAGTATGTGAACATTAAAGCTTTGGAATATTCTTGGAATTGTTGGTCAGGTCGGGTGCACTCTACTCGCTTGACTCGTTTGTGTGACTTCCGTAGCACTCAAGAGGGAGGGAAATAGAAATGCGATGAGTGCAGAAGTGACAGAATGTGAAAGTGACTGATGAGTGCTAGACTGATAGGTGTTGTTTAGAAGACGTGGAGGTATGAATGTTGGGTATACATTGAAAGGCATTGTATGCATGCATGCGTGTGTGTGTGTGTGTGTGTCCTGTCCTCTCCCACAGCCACTGGTGGTTGTTGTGGATCAGACGCTGGTCTGAGCCATTTAGACCGGAAGTGCCCACCCCACCCCCTCCACCCCCATCGCTCCCCGCTGCACGCTTATGTAAACGTAGAGCGGAGAAAGGAGAGAGAGTTATTTTTAACTCGCTGGTTCACAGCAGAAGGAGACAGTTTGAGAGGCAATCCGCAAGTATCGCGAATAATGCATCTCCTCTTTTGAAGGAGAAAAATGAGCTTGAAGTGATAATGGTGGCTACTTGCGACTGTTTGGAGGGCAACTCCCTACCTCCCAGACTGCATGGAGGGACGGAGGAGAATGACAGTGCTGTTTCGAGTGCGCTCACGCACGTACATGCGTTCAGCAAGAAACCAGCGTCGCCAAGCGCTCGTCCTGTTATGAGCTCATTTTTCTGTCTGAACGTTTTCAAGGCTCTTTTTTTCCCCTCTCCTGACTAGTTCTTCCTGCATCTGTAGCGTCACTGCAGTGACAGAAAATGGCTGAGATAGAGAAAAAAAGCAGGGTTATATTAGGGTTATGCTGTTTTCAGTGGAAGCATTTGTGTATCACTGAAGTAAGTTAACTATGTTTGTACAAGCCTTCCTTATTTTACTAAGCTAGAGTAAGTTAAAGTATTTTCAGGGAAAATGTGTGTCAAAAGCAATATTTTGGTTATGGTATTTTGGCAATGTTCTCGTAAAACAAAAAAAATGTTGTATTTATTCTTTTTTTTGTATTTTGTTTGCATAAATTCAGTGTATTTAAGAAAGAAGAATTTTTTTTTTAATGGTATGTCTTTCCAATATCATTTATTTCCATGAAAGCGAGACATGTTCCGTTCCTGTCTGTTAAATCTTGTAAATGCAAATCAAGTACATGTTTCTTTATACCTGACATAGGTCTCATGACAGAAATGTTTGTATTCCTTCTCTTTTGCATTTTGTTTGCGTTTTGTTACGTGCTTTCCCATATTTCCATTACTGTTCCAATTCCATATATTTCCATAGAACTGACAAATGTTTCTATTTTGTAAATGCAAATATTTTTTTTAATTCCTGACAAAGGTCTCATGACCGAAATGTTGCCACCTCAGGAAATACTGTTTTTTTTGCAGGCTACAGCAGTATACATGATTTGTTTTCTTTTGCATTATTTCCTGTATCCAGTGCACCTGCCTGCAACCATTCAGGTGTGCAAGAAATTTGAATAGAGAAACAGGATTTTTCTTTAGGATGCTGTTATCAGAAAGCATGCGTTTATTGTGGACACTCATTTCTTGAAACCTTCTATATTTCTGTAAACCACGTTCTTGTTTGTTTGCATTTCATTCACATCATGAAAGGAGGGTTTAAGTTTAGTAAAAAAAAAACCCAGCAAAACAGGGATTTGTCATTCATAACCAGAAAAAGCTGTTAAAGAAAAATAATAGAAAATAGAAAAATTGGACGATTCTTTTCTACAATCTTATGTTTTTATAAACCAAAAAAGTATTGTGTTCCATTTATTTTTTTTATATTTACTTAATCTTTATTTTCAGGTAAATAGTGTTTGGTACCAAATCTTTTTTGGAGCCGTCTATAATTTTGTAAACCAGAGAAACCTTTTATGTGCATGGTTTGAAAAAGAGTTTATTAGGGTTATATTTTTTTGCTTTCCTTTTGTGCATTCCATAAATGCACAGAAATGTTTCTTTATGCCTGTCTGTTTTCACAAGGGCTTTTCACACTTCAAATAGTTAACCCTGGGTCATTCGAAACCCTGGGTAATTGAGTCCTGGGTTATCTTGCTTCACGTTTCACACTGCTTATACTTATACCCAGGGTTAAAAGTTAATACTGGGTATTCGTAAGCTGCCGTTTCACACTGCACATTCCTAAACCCCGGGTTAAAGTCCTCGACTGAATTGACTTAAATATCTGAATCTTTATTAATCTTTAGTCACATGTTACAATAAGGCACCATTAGTTAACTGCACTAGTTAACATGAAGTGAAAAATACTTTGAATACATTTTATTTAAGAATGATACACCGTAAAGTGTATTTACAAGTCATTGGTGTTTGGTGATGAGTGTTTGGCTCAGATAAGGGCTTTGTGAAGTTCTTCCACAATGACTGATTCAATCATTTCTTTTTAAACCGTGCCTTAAACACAGAGGCATTGTTACGTTAGAATAGAAAAGGGTCCTTCCTAAACTGTTGCTATGAAATTACAAGCACACAATTCCCTGGAATATCATTATATGCTTCAACAAAAAAATCTGTACTCATGGAAATTATTAAAGTAGCCAAACCGGTTCATTAGAAGGGGGCGTTTCCACAACTTTTGGAAATATAGTGTATGATGGCACCATGATAAAAGTTAAAATTAAGACTGTCACATGCCTAATATATACATGCAGTCTAAACAAAGCATTCATATAAATCATTATAAACAAAGTTGGTTTTTTTTGTTTGTAACTTTTGTGTATTCTCCTTATAATATCCTCTATTTTAAATTTAGTAGTGCATTAAAACGCTTTAGGGATACAAAATGTGGGATGCCTCAGTTCAAGAAACATGTGAACGGATCATCTTGTCATATTTACTTTAATGTGCAGAATAATCACACAAGAGTTTATATTTAGAGCACGGAAAGATGTCGGTGCACACACTTTTTCCAGTTTAAGTCCACCGGTTCAGCATTATGATTGGTCAGATTGTTTGTCAGCTCTCAGAAGGGTCAATTCCTATTTTTCCCTCAAACACTGTACTGTTTACACAACACGCACTTCCTCTTACTGAAGTGACATGAGCCATGCTGTTCAGTTTCTGATTGGTTGTCTGTTGCTAAGCATCTAGCATGCTAACACTGCTCCGTTTCACATGGTGCAAGGTTGACGCCGCAGTGCAGGGGTTAACAACACAAAATAGGTGCTAACCCTGGTTCAGAACAAGGTTTCATAACCCTGAGGGAAAAATAGCGCTAACTCCGCTTCTAAATTACACGTGTGAAAGAAACCTTCTTTTACCCAGGTTTAAAAGCGATGTTTAGTACAAAAATAACCCAGTGAGTAAAAGAGAGCAAAAGATTTACCACCTTCTATAAGATTTTTAGGGAAAGAATAAATATTGCAATTTGTTAAGCAGCAATATTTTATGTACAGTATTAATTGTAATTAAGCCGTTATATCCTACCATTTTCTTTGCTGCAATATTTATTGATGCCGTCATTTCAATATTTTTCCAAAATATAGTAGATGACTTGTGATTAAAATTTGGTGATAATATTTTTATTATCCACTTACTATATTGTTACTAGTTAATGAAGTATTAATACAGTTGCTTTGGGTGGTTTTAATAAGCAATTAAAAGCAATGAGATCAATCCAAAATCTGAAAGGTTTGTGTGTGTGTATATATAATATGCACATTTTTCAATCCTAATTCAGATGAGATATAAAACGTTTTAATTGCCCTTTTGTGTGTGTAATGTTTCTATTAAATGCTTTATTTGCCTTTGTTTTTTTTTTTAAAGCATGTGTTTTAGAGGGTAAATTGTTTCATTTAATGTTGTCTGTTTCAAAGAAAAAAAAAATGATTCTCAACAAGAATTTATCCGCTTTTTTTTTTGTAAAGCGGATAAACGTTGCTTGTCCCGCAGTTCCTAAACATAAGGCCAGCGCATGGAGAGAAAAAAATTCCTAAACCATCCGCCATGTTTCTTTCTGTCTCTCTAAGCGTCTCTCTCTCTTTTCTTCCCCCATCCCTCTTTTGCGAAACCAGACCTGTTTTTTCTCTCTTTTTGCTTTCCCCTCTCTTTTTCTGACTGGCTCTTGTCCACCTTTCTCTCCTCCCTCTCTCTCTCTCGCTCCCTCCTTCCCTCCCTCTCTCCCTCTCTCTCTCTCTCTCTCTCTCTCTCTCGCTTGCTCCACTCCCTCTGTCTTTCTTTTTCTCTTCCCTCTTTCTCTTTCTGTCTGTCTCTCCCTCTCCCTGGCCTCTCTCCAGTCACACAAGATTTGGAGCTGATAGTCTATTTATAGCGCCTGTGGTTCTGTCGCTATGACAACCGAGCTGGAGGCCAGGGCGCCAGGGAGCTATTTTTGGAGCGCCGCTGTAATGTCAGACACAGCCTTCTCTCTTTTCTTTCTCTTCCGCCGCTCCCTCTCTCCCAGTTTCTGCTGCTTCTTTACTTTAGCGTTGCAAACTTACAGAAGTGTGTGAGCATTCACATCTAATAGAGGGAAAATGTGTTGGAGGGCTATCGATTAATTCACTATTTAACATATTTGAAGAGAGAAATCTAGCTAGCTTTTTTTTTTCTTGTAAGTTGCATTTCATCAAATGCTGAACTTCATATATGACTGATTCTTTGGAATGCCACATTTTCATCAAACGGGCACAACCAATGCAACAACCTTTTTTATTATTATTTTTTTTTTAACCAGAAACGTTGGTTGTTGAACATATCCGTTAGATATCCTCTGTACCGTATCGTGCCACGCACACATACACGTTTCACTCCGAGCCTAAACCGTGTTTGCCATATTGGCCCCGGAAGCAGCCTAATCCACACTCTTAATACTCTACTGTTAACTAGATGAGCTGTAACATTAACCAGATTAGTAAGCGATGAGGATATTATCAGCTTTCCATGCTAATACACCATCAGCACAACAGCTCACTCTTCATTCTGTAAATAATTTATTCTCTCTGCATGTTTTTTTTTTTTTTTTCTTTTTTCTTGGCTTTTCTTGTTTCTATAAATAATTAATTTATAAATTAATTATTAACTATAATATTAATTTATAAAAAATATTAATAATATTTATCGGTCAGTTGCAGATGCGTCTTTAATGATTTGCTTCCTTGGACAGTCAGTTGCATATTTATGGTTTATTTGCTTTTTATATAAAATGTACTATAAATACATTTGTTTAAATTGAATTAGTTGACTTCACTTCAACCTAATGGGGGAGGGTTTAAGACCAGTCCTAGATTAAAATAAATGTTATGTCTAAACTGGAAAAAGCTTGCACTGAGATATCTTAAAATACATCATTGCCATTGTTTAGTGTTAAAATGCTCACAGATAATGCATTTTTGTGAGACCTGTTTCTAAAAATTCTTAAATGTCCTAAACTAGCAAAGGTCTAGTCCTGGCTTAATCTGGAAAATGGCCCAATATGTTTAAAGAGATTAGTACATATTTCATGATTAAGTCTAATAATTAAGTGCTGATTATCAGTGAAGCTTTTTTGTTTGGCATACCATTTTCCATCTTTTATCAACTGTAAAGGTTTGTTTGTGTAGGTCTGGATAATTTTTAGCATTGTGACACACAGCAACACACCAAAAATATAATATTTTGGACCTTTCCTCTGGATAAATGACTAGATGGTGCCATCGTTGTCTCCCCCTGAAAAGCTTTTTGACTCAAACTTTTAGTCTTTTAGTCTGTCAAGAGCGCACTTGAAACTAAAAAGGTGCTTAGGATCAAACAAATATCTCCGTAGTCACTTTTTGTTACTTGGTTTATTTTGTTTTAACTTTTTTTTTTTTTTAAAGAGTGCAACAGAGACGATATGAAGTTTGTAATTATTTCTTAATTTTCAAGAACATCAGTGGATCTATCATACAGAAACTGTTTTGTTTTAGAGAACTGTTTTAAAGAAAGTATAAAGAGTATCGTAGTTTAGTAAAAAGCAATATTTTATGTATTAGTCATAATAAAGCAGTTACATCCATCCATACTTTTTGCTGCTATATTAACCTTTAATCATTTCAGTATTTTTATGATAAAGTACTTATTGGTTTTTGTTTTGGTTTATTATTGGTTCTGTTTTATCCACTTATTATATTGTTAGTAGTCAATAAAGTATGAATACAGTTGCTTTTGGTGGTGTTTAGGCAGGTGCAATATTGTAGGCAACGATTAAGCATTAGATCCATCCAATTCATCCAAATCATTAGTTTTTGTATATTGTGCTTTTTGTACTATTTCTTAATGACAAAAACATTTCAGGGCTATACTTTGAGGGGAAAGTTTGTTGATAGGACAGAATATGTTTAAAAAAATTTGTTTCTTCACTTTTACTTGCATTTTTACTGCAGTGATTTCTGTAAAAAAAAAAGTGTGAGTGCGCTCCATACTTTCTTATATAATAAATAAAGGGAGCTGAACAGAAATTCTGTGTGGGCCAAGTCATATGACTCATGTGATATGTTTGTGTGTGTGTGGCCAGACCATCCATTTACTGCTTCAAGTGTTTTTACTATTTTCCTTTTTTTTTTTTGATTTTGTAAACTATTATTATTATTATTATTTTTTTTTTCTGTGTTAAAACTGTTCATGCAGACCAAACTGTAAGGCCTAGAGAGCTGAAGCTTTGTTAGATGGTAGTAGTCTGGCTAAGTCTGGTTAATTGGAGGTCCATAGGAACGAAACTCGATGGGTATGTTCGACTCACGACCCTAAATGGCTGTACGAATTTGAAAAGAAATCGGCCACTAGTTGGTGCTAACAAGGTTTTTGGCTCTGTAATCACGTTTCACTCATCCACACAAAATGCATATCATTTGATAGATCTTCTCATAATAAGCAACTTTGCCTCAAGAACCATTGCTGTCAATCAAAGAGTTCATTAATTATTATTTCATTCAATCTCGAACAAACCACTGTTGTAATAATCTGTGGACTCTCTAGATCAATAATTATCCAAAAAAAAAAGTTATTTTGTCCTTTGGTTGGCTATGATTGGCTAGTTTAAAAAAGGGTCTTGGCTGCATGTACCTGAAGGCCTATAAAACGTAAATGAAAACTCAAAACTTTATGAAACGGAGTGAAAACATTTGTCACATGACTCTTAACAATTATCCAAAATTTAATGGAGATTGGACCAAAGCTGGTGCTATAACAGCTAAAAAAATAACCTCAAATGTTGGAACACATTCAAATATTCACACAAACATTAAATATTTATTTGATAGGTCTCCTCACTCTAAGCAACTTTGCCTTAAGAACCATTGCTGTCAATCAATACATTCATTGTTCACAAAAATGTTAAAAACTTTAAACTAGTCACAGGTTTGTCGCTCAATCTGGATCAAAGCAATACAGAACAATTTTCTGGACTCTCTAGATCAGGGGTGCCCGATTAATATGTTCAGGTGTGTTTGATTTAGAGTTGGAACCTTGGCAGACAGTCGATCGTCAGGAGCTGGGTTGAGTACCCCTGCTCTAGATTAATAATTATAAAAAATTTAATATAAATATTGAATTTTGTACTTTGGTTAGCTATAACAGGGTCATTTGAAAAGGGGTGTTGCCACATAAACTCAAAACCCTATAAAAGTTAAACAAAAACACAAAACTTTATGAAACAAGACAGATGAGTCTTAGCAAGCATTCAAAGTTTTATAGAGCTGACACTATAGGTAGCATTATAACCATTAAATAAGACCTCAAAACACAATATTTACAGAGTAAATAACCTTCAATCCCTCATATATTAAATTATAGACTATATCTTCATATGATATTGTAGATAACACTTAAACAGTGTTGTGTAAGAAGTTGCAATTAATAACCATTATATGGCAGCGGAAGACCATTAAGGAGCACAAAAACTGTGCTTTTCATGTTAGTTGGAGACATTATAAAATCTCTATTATAACATTGTAAATCACATTTAAAGTTTACCATTTTTTTACAATTTTGCCATATAACCATTACAATGAAACATGAAAATAAGAAGAGAAGACTTATAACTGCAATAACTGTCGCCTTTCATTTATTTCAAATATCTAAAATTGCCACCGTGTGTATGAATGTATGCCTGTGTCTGTGTGTTTGTATTAATATAACAATTTAATTTCTATGTCTCTGTGCATGTGTGCGTCTGAGCCTATTGTCCATTTTCGATGTGCTTTCGATGTGTCATCCATACACCCAGGTGTCCCTATTTAACCTCAAAGGTCTTAAAAATGCTTGAACCCTGGTAATTGCTGCTTGCAGCTATATTTTTAATTGAAGCTGCTGCCTAATCATATCTGCACTGCATTCTTAGAACAACTCAAAATAATATGCATGCAGCTGATATCCATCTTGTGTGTCTTTAAGACTTCTGACATCTATCGAACATACTTTCAAATGCATTTTCAAAGTCTGTGCTACACACTGTTTCAAACTAGAACCTCCGCAACTTTTGGCAGACACTGACATGGAACTAGAATTTCACAAACTTCCTGCCGTGCGGTCATTTGATTTCTAGAATTCCACTTGAGTTGAGGCTGGATTTGGAATGCAGGCCTAAATATACTCTGTTGCAGCTATAGCTGTCTCTTCTGCTTGGCATTACAACAGTGGAGGCTATATGTGTTCTCAACTATTGTACCCAGAGGGGCATGAGTTGTATTATGTCTGACCAGCGGGCTGGGCTATTGTTGAAAATGTTCTATTAATAGGAAAAAAGGCAATAATTGAGATATGGTGTTAGACAACGGCTGCGGTCACAACACAACTGTCTGTGCGAGCCTCCCCCATCTGTCTGTCTGTCTGCATTTTATCCTGTCTGTCTTTCTTTGTTTGCTTTGTTTTATTTCTGTTTATGCCCCCTCTTCCACGTGATGTGCCACACTTTCATTTGAGCGGCCTGCTGTGCGTGTTGCACACACACACACACACACACACACACACACACTAGTGCAGTCCATGCCGCTGTGTGTGGGACCTATAGCCTTGCTGTCACATTTCAACCCTCTGTGTCACATTCCTGTTGCACTTGGACGGGGGGGATGCACATGCGCGTTCGGCCTGCACATTTCTCTCGCTTTGTCTCTGATTCCCTCATGCTTTGATTTAGGCATTAATCTTTTGCTGGCGTTGGTGAGGAAGTTTAATTATTCTAATTATAAATTCTTCAGTGATTCTTTTAGTACTTTTTGTAGATTCCTTGATCTTTCTAAACTAGTAAACTAAATAAACTAGTTCATAAAAGTAACTTGTTCTGAATAACATTTAATTAAACAAGATTAATTGTACTCTTTTTGTGTCATACTGTAATGTTAAATGTCAATATGTATATATGTGTGTGTAATTAAAAAGATTGTTAAAATGTTATTAAAAAATGTTTACGAACTAGAACTAAGACTAATTAATAAAGTTCATATGCTAAATATATTTATTACTAAAACTACTATTTACAAAACAGTTTTGAAATTTACAAAAGGGTCGACTAGTTGAGAATATATAAACTTTAACTTATAGACTAAATAATACAATTTGTGTGTGCGTGCATGTAAAATTGAAAAGATTAAAAAAATATCTTTTTTTTTTTTGAGTATTAAATACTTCAGAATATTGTATAATGGTGTCAGTTCTGAAAGTGAACTGTTTCAATATAGGCTACATTATATTTTATATATATATATATCCATCTTTTGATTTATAATATTACCTTAGATATCATATATCTATGATCTATATAAACTTGGAGTAAGTTCTGAATGAGAAGCATTTTGATGTCTTTAGATGATAAATATTAATATATGTATGCATATTTATTAATATTAAAAGTTATTAAAACAAACTTAAAACTAAAATAAGTTGAGGCTCAACTAGTTGAATGTACTGTTTTGTAAAAAGAATATTTTATTAGATTGTCCTTTGATTTATAATGTCAGCATGGACATTAATATAATCTAAATCATATTTCTATTATGATCTATGCGAGTATTGAATAAGAAACAATTCATTTCAGCCAATCTTTCTGCATATGTTTGATTCTGATGAGCGTCTTTAAGATCTCGAGCCGTCCCACCATCTTGCAGCTGTTTTTCGCCGGATAGCAGCTTGACTAAGACAGCGTTTCTTGATCCCCCTCCCTCCCTGTTTTGCCCTCTCTTCCCCTCTCTGTTTCCTCCCACTAGAGCCGATCCATTGACTAGAGCAGCGTCTGACTGAGCTCTCTCTGATCACTATGACTCAGAACCCTGCCTGCTTTGATCTCCAGCACAAACATGCGCCACCTGCTGGCTGATTCCGCAGCTGCAGATAGATCAGATGCCATTCTTTTTGTTTGCTCCATGGCTGACTTGTGTCATGTGGTGATTTGAAAAATGTGCGTGTGAAAGTTTTGCTGATGCTCACTGGGGCTGTGTAAGTGCAGAAATATTGACATTTTTATATACACATTTTTGAACATGGGGTTTTTAACAACTTACATTTTTCGGAGGATTAAGGATTGACAACATGACATCATCTCGCAGTACAAATAATTTAGATCACGGTATAGCACAATATGGTTTATTAAGTAGTCATATGGTATCATATGCCTTTTTAGGGATGCTTTCCAGACGTAAGGTGATTGCTCGGCAATGACTAAACTTTGGGCTGTGCAAAACAACGTTCTTTAATTCTTTCTCGTGACTTGTTTGGAATAAATCCAGCTGTCTGTCATCGCATTTATTTGCATCTCTTAAATCAATCTTGTCCTATTAATTAAAGGAAGTGTTGAGGTATACTGGACAGTTGCTAATGCTCTATTTCTTTCTTTTATTTTTAGTTTCCTGGACAGGATTGACACTGTGAAACAGAGCGACTATACTCCCACTGACCAGGTGTGTAAATATCCACATGATGAGATTCAGACATTGATATTGTATTGTATAACTTTAGCTTATATCCTCATTCTTGTTCTTAAGAAGCATCATTCATTCATACTGTGTCTGATTTAAAGTTGTCTTTTATTGTAAATTCAACATTGAACTCTTCCCTGTCTCTCAGGACTTGCTCAGATGCAGAGTTCTGACTTCCGGGATCTTTGAGACAAGATTCCAAGTGGACAAAGTTAATTTTCAGTGAGTTTGACCAGGAGGCCTTCATGAAACTTTTCACAGTGCTACAAAAGATGTCTGCATGTATTTTCATAGCCACAGTTAAACTCTTAATCATTTTTACAAGTTAATATTAGTAACAAGTGCTTGATGGGAACAGGTCCATACCAGATTATCTGTGGCCACGTAACTAATGTTTCCTTTGGTTTTTTTTTCTGCAGTATGTTTGATGTTGGCGGACAGAGAGATGAACGCAGGAAATGGATCCAATGTTTTAATGGTAAATGCTATACTTTTATAATAATATTAATAACAAAGAAAGGTCTGTCCTGCTATTTTATCGATTCACTGACAAAAAGGTTATTAGTCTGGTCAAAATATTGGTTTATAACTTAGAACTAAATTTTTGTAATTAAGGAATGGTTTATGATTAATGGATTGCATTGCTTGTTCAATGTGTATGCTAAACCATTTTCTCACAGATGTGACGGCCATCATTTTCGTGGTAGCCAGCAGCAGTTATAACATGGTGCTCAGAGAGGACAATCAGACCAACAGACTCCAGGAGGCACTTAACCTGTTCAAGAACATCTGGAATAACAGGTACCCTCGAGACGCCTAAAACATGCTTACACATGATAAAAGGAGGGCTTAATGAAAGTATACTTCTACACCAATCTTATTTTTTCAGAAAATGTAAAAAACTTTTCTCTTCTTGCTTTCCAGGTGGCTTCGAACTATTTCTGTTATTCTGTTCCTAAACAAGCAGGACTTGCTGGCTGAGAAGGTTTTGGCGGGAAAATCCAAAATTGAGGATTACTTCCCCGAGTTTGCACGCTACACTACACCAGATGATGGTCAGTGAAATAGAATAATTTTTTAGTCATATAGTTAATTGGAATGCATATCCATGTATTACTCTAATGCACATCAGTGTTATTAAGAAGATACTTGCTTTCTTTCTATCAGCAACACCAGAGCAAGGGGAGGATCCACGAGTTACGAGAGCAAAATATTTCATCCGAGATGAGTTCTTGGTGAGACTGGTTCTTCAATAGCACCCATATCCTCATAGCAACCCATCACCCTGTTGTATTAAATTATAGCATTTTTTTGTATTTAAAAACACATTGCCATTGAATTCAGCATGGATGCGTAAATGCATTTATAATGTTACAGAACATTTCTATTTCCAATAAATGCTACTCTTTCTATTTCTCAAAGTATTTTCCCAAAATTTTCCTTTAAACTTTGATAATAATAAAAAAGCAAATCTGTATTATCAGTAGACCTATATATTATTATATCATAATATATTATGATTTCTAAAGGATCATGTGACACTGACTGAAGTAATGATTTCTGAAAATTAAGCTTTTATTTTAAATTCATAAATAGTACTGAAGTATAGTACTGTGTATACTAGTATGTATGCTCGTATATAAATCGATTTTTAAGTACATACTTTGATTTGAAAAGAATCCTAGGTCCTACTAAAACGACCATCGTTTTTTTGTTGTTGTTTTGTCTATTCAGAGGATCAGTACAGCAAGTGGAGATGGCCGGCACTACTGCTACCCCCACTTCACCTGCGCCGTGGACACGGAAAACATCCGCCGAGTGTTTAACGACTGCAGAGACATCATCCAGCGCATGCACCTACGACAGTACGAACTCTTGTGATCGCAGCAGGGATGACGGGACGCAAATTCACCACCTGAACTTTCTTTAGGCCCCCCTGCCCTACATCACGCCCCAATATCAAACCACAAACTTTCAAACTGATGAGTCCCCACCACTTACACACACATGCATATTATATATATATATATATATATATATATATATATATATATACACACACACACACACACACACATATATGCATATGTC
>JAUMHI010000041.1:16983808-16995073 GCA_032359435.1 Enteromius unitaeniatus | reverse complement strand
ATATGTACTATTAGCGCATTTTTAAGCTAAATCCCTGAAGCATCTATCTTTGATATATAAAGTGGAAAAAATTGGGTTTTTGCCATGAAAATACTGTCATAATGATGTATGATGGTCATGGTATGCTAACAAAGAAGTAGCAGTCACTTGACAGTTTGTATTTTATATATAAAAAAACCTGTCAGTCTAGGCAGCAAAATGTCTTTGATACAGATTTGATGTTCACTGGTGTATGATAACATCCTTCCTTTGAAAGAGGATGTTTGTAGCGTGAGGGCGGAAGGGTGTGACTATGACTGTCCTTGATCTTCTTTGTGAGTAACCCTCCATTTTCATACTTTGCCAAGCACCTGTCGGCAGGTATGAAATGAGAGCGGTATTTTACCTGTTGCTGCAAGATTCCCAAACAGGCTGTTTACCTCCCGTGACCACCCAACCTCAACATCTCCCTCTCCCTTAAAACCATTTTTCTTTTCGTCTGTAGAAAGCATCAAGATTGCTTGCACACAAAGTATTAACCAGAGCACCCAGCTACTTTTGAAATGGAGAAATATGTACAGTAGATGAAATTCCGCCATCTACCAGCAGGGGCTAAATGCTGAAGTTGACCAACAATGAAGCCACACAGCAATTAGCTACAGCTAATTATGGCTTTGTCTGTGACCCCTTCAACCGTCCTTCTGGCTCCCTCTATAATCCGTTAAATTAAAACCAACAGACTGCTGGAGGAATCCCATAGAAATACATTTCTGTGAGTAATTAAAGAAACATTTTTAAGATAAGCAGCATGGTTGAATAGACTCAGCAACACCACTTACACAAGTAAATATCCCGTATACCCAGTTTGTTTACCCTGGGTGGGCAAACAAATTGTACACCATCTGGCATTACAGTCTGAGTTTTTGAAGGCAATTCAGGCATATTAAATTATGTGTATAGTTTAATGCAATAAAGTATAATTTAAAATAAAAAAAAAAAAATATATATAGTAAATCTTTTTGTACTACCCATGAACCCTCATTCACCTCCACTAACACACATATGTATAGTATAGGTGTCAAAATCTATGGGGCTCATGTTACAGGCCACAGAGAGTTCCTGCTTTATTCTGGCTCCTAGGACAAGTGGGAATGTAGTTATGTCAACAGACTTGTCTTTAACTGACATCTGACAACACATACATGGCACAAAAAAAAATAAAAATTGGGAAGTCATTTGGGAATACCGGAAGAGGAAACTATTTTATGTCCATGCTAATATCAAGGATTTCTTGAACACCTGGACAAAGCTGTCCATTAGCATTCCCATTCATCTCAAAGGCAGTTGCTTGGCTGACACAGGACATTCAAGATTGCTTAAATCTGAGCTGTAACTTCACAGCCAGCAGAAAAAAAAAAGAATACTTTTAAACTTTTAAAGAATTCTTCACTGATTAAAGATCTACTGTAATGTGGTAAAATACACAATAGAATTATTTTTCAGAAACTACACCAAAGCTGCTTTTTAAAGAATACCAAAAATAAAAAAAATAAAAAAACAACGAACACAGTAATTTTGTGAAATATTATTACTATAAAGATTAAAATTAAGTTTTTAAACAATTTTGAAAGCCTTTATATATATATAAATAAAAGATGGTCCGTGCAGACATCGCATGGGCCTCAACCAGCCAAGTTCTCTAAGTAGCAGTTCTTGAGTATAGGTTGAAACGAATCAAGAAAAAATGTTTGAAACCATATTAGTCATATCTAAAAACCCATAATATTCAAGTTCATGTTGCTTTAAATAAGTGTGACAACAACTAGGCTTGTTCTTGAACGCCTGGTCTCACTGTTGGGACTGGAGGCAGTTAATTAGTCAGCCAGTGGTATGTTAATCTATGTATCTTCAGAGAGCGCATTGATATCTCCAGCTTTGTAGATGCAGTGAGAAGTGATGTGCTGGAGATACATTCCACTGCTGATATGAGATATGTTTTGAGGTTTCTTTAACACAACAGTCAAGGTCTGGTTGGGCTGGTCTCAGATCAGTGCACAATGAAGTGTTGAGAGTAAGACGCTTTGCATATCAAGCCACACTCATGTCACGAACCGCTAGCAGACGAGAGAGCTGCTGACTTCAGAACAGGCTAATCTTCTCAACCTCCTGGCAGCAAGTCTTATCACTAACACTAGACAGCAAATGCTAGATGGAGAGAGTGAAAGAATGAAAGACACAAAGAAGAGTCAGAGCAAGCAAACATGCCACAAGGGGTTGTATTTTCCAGGCGTTTGCTCACAGATCTGCAGAGATTAATGATAAAGTCAAGGATCGCGGGTTTTACTTTTCACGTGCTCTCACTTGGGGAATGTCTTTGAGCCAAAATGAGGAGGCTCCAACATAATAAGAAATGTATTGTGAATAAAGCTTTCAAAAACATTTCCTTTTTTCCATTCTGCTAATCCCACATTATTACAGAAAGCCTTTGTTCTCGCAGAAAACACGTCCATCACCAAGAACGCTTCAAGATAATCTCCTTAATGATAATGTGTTATAATAACTTAACAATAACAAAAACATAAGTTATGAAAAGCTTTTTGTGCACTTTATTGAACATGTAGCTGCCAGTAGATTAATTTTTATTGCAGATGCTAAATTGTGGTATTATGGAGTATTATTATTTTCTTAAATGCGTATTAGCAAATTTATGTTTTTAATATTATTTTTACATTAAAAATAAGTTACTATTTTGTCTAAGTAAAAAATAAAATAATATTAACTACAATTAATTGCTTTTAATTCAATTAAAGGTAAATTTAGGAATCACAGCATTTTATTACATATAATAATATAACATGAAACATTTTACATTATAATAAATGTATAATATAATAATTAGATAATAAATTAAGATGCATTTGCTAAAGATTACAATTACAGTACTAAAATATTTAGCTTTATGGAAACAAACAGGCACAATTAAATATCCAGTACTGGCTGCTAAATAATAATAATAATAAACAATCCAAAATAGTACCAATATATGATGCATCCATAACTGCATGTTTTGTTAAGGAAAACAACTACATTTAAGTGCTATACTAATTATATATTATCTGCATTAAGCAATGCTGTAAGTTTGATAAATAAATTGAGTACTTGGAATTTTATTATATTGGATTTGAAAATACACGTACATTACACCAAAGTTACTTTTTTATGGATCAATTTCGGTCAAAGCTAGAAGCAAGAGTAGTAACAAAATTTGTCAAATGTCTATTTGTAACTTATTTTTAATTTCCGGATCACTGAAAGCTGCAGCTGTTGCAACCTCTGGAAGGAATAAGCAGGGTCCTGCTGTCTAAACGCCTGTTACTCTGCATGTTTGTGCATACAAATGTTTATTTTTGTGCCTCACACACACACACAGAGCCAAAGAAACACACAAGGGGTCGGAGGTCGGCCGGCTAATGTATCTTCCATGTGGCATCGGAACAGGAATTGAAATATTCCAGGCTATGGCTGTGTGGAATTCTCGATGGAAGAGGGGCAACATTGCCGGGATGCTTCCCTATGCTATGCTCTGACTTGTTTGGGCATCTGTTGTGCTCTGATTATGCAAAAAGACATGCAGATAAACATCAGTGTAGATAGAGAGGCTAAAAGCGGCGTATCAGAAGAGCAAAGGCAAAATCTACTCTGTCCAAGACCACCACTGAGGGAATCCATAGCAGGAGGTCCACATACCCACAAGGCAACTTCTCCCCATCTAGAAATAGGCACTATTAAATGTAAATAGACAGAGCAGCAAACTGTTGACGCAAGTATTTCAATTAACAACCAAAGTGCAAACATGCTAAAGCTAACCGTTTTAACCACAGTCACAGCTTGTTTGAATGTTGAAAAGTTAACCGTGGGTGTAATGCAAGGATATTTACGAGTCATTAAGCAGGCTATATATAGTCTAAACGTCCTGTACGTGTTTTAGGGTTAGTTCTTGTGAAAAGGTTGCCAACTTTTTTATATAAGACGCGCATTTGAGATTGACGACTGCAGCTAGAAAAACAATCACTCCTTGACTGAATGAAGTGCTGAAATGCATACTACTCCATTGCATCAGCTAAAAAATAAAAGTCATAATGACAGTTTATGTCACAATTCATGCACATAACAAAATGTTACCACTTCTTAATATAAGGGAAAAATTAAATAGTGCTCTTTTATAAATGTATACTGATTCTATATTCACAATTATGTAAAATAAAGACTCAAATAATTTTTTTTGTATCAATGCAATAAAAGAACCATAATGGGTTACCCAGAGAACCCTTCAGTTCTGTTTTTTGTGTAAAGAATATTATAATAATTGAAATAACTTTTTTATTATAAAAGGAACTTTTGTGCACGGTAATGCTGCATGCATGTCAAAGACTCTTCAAGTAACCATAGTAATTTTATGAGTGTAATAGATGCTTGGCAACCCTATTGGTGTGCGTTTAAAGTAAGTGTTTTCGTCAGTGTGTTTTTTTTTTTATTTGCAGTCACCTAGCTGCCTGATAGCATGCAGGGATGCGAATGTGTGATGATTAAAGAGTGGATCTTATCTTATGCACAGGGGTACGATTCTGCTTTTGTTTGGGCCAAATCCCCTTCTTACCCACCTGGGCTGGGCTGGACCTCCTGCAGCTTGGATGACCGCCATGTGTTAGACTTCACTGGTTTGGAACCACTGCGGCATCTTTGGTTTAAACTGAGGAGCGAGAGGGGAAAAATACTCTCTTTCATATCTCAAAGCACCAAGACAGAATTACGCACCAAGCCAGCACACACACTAAAGCCACATCTCCACATGATCAAACAGATGACTGATTGCACAGGCCTCAGGGGAATGAGGGGAAGGGGGGGATAAAGAATGAAATGGGTGGCGGTTTTGCAAAAGAAGCTTTGCACCTCAATGACATCAAATCTGTGCAAAAGAGTGTGTGACAAAGAAGGCAGTGAGACAGAAAGGTTTTGATTAGAGAGCTGTTTGTGGTTTTGAGTGCATGGGTGTGTTAGATTGGAAGCTGCCGCTATTATATGGAAAGCAATGTGAAGGGAAAAGTCAGAATGAGAGTGGAAAAAGGAACAAGACAGAATGTTTCTATAAATGTGTGCTGAAACTAAACAGGTCCTGTGGGGGGCGCTGTAACCATGTCTTGGGAATATGATGTAAAACTTATCTTCTTCTTAGATGTGAGCTAAACAGAACAAATTCTTCCGAATGCAAGAATGTTTACATTTTGACCATTAATTTAGCACCACTTAAGTTATCAAAGGAAACTGCAAAAATAATGATAGTTTTTAAACAGGTTTCCCCAAACACGCTGTCTCCCATTGGTTGGGCAAACTATTAGTCCTGCCCCCAAATTCATGCTATTGGTTGAGTTGCATTTAAAAGAGTGTCTTGGTGGGTTTCCATTTGGTCTCCTTTAACTATTCGGATTTGTTTTGCCTAAATGCTGAAATAAGACTGCACTAAATAACTGAATTAATAATTCTAAGTGACTCAATTACGCAGTCGAGCCATCTTTCATTACTAGCAAAACCACTGGTGACCATTATGAAACATGAACTGTACTAACCATTACCTTTAGTTTTGAAATTCAGCTGTTATTTCTTCAAATAAACTCTTGAGATGTGAAACACAGAGTTTGTGCAGCTTGTCTGGCAATTAGACAGTGGATTTTATCATCACAGCAAACCACAAGTGGTGAAACTCAGCAACATGGTCTGGCGTTCCTCAGGGTTATGTCCGTGGTCCAACTCTGTTCTCACTCGTCACGTCTTTACTGCAACAAACACATTACTAAATGAATGACTGATCGACACAGCAGTCACAAACATTTATGAGGCTGTAGCAAAAAATGACATCACAGAAGACCTATCAAGAATTCCGATTCAGAGTTCACACGGCAGTCCATATGATAAATTATTTCGGTTGAGCGGGCTACACATTTAATTTACCTTACCCAGCACAAAACGCACTCTAATCTAACATCTGTCCTGGAGTGCCCATGTCCTGTATAGTTTAGCTCCAACCCTAATCAAACACACCTGAACCAGCTAATCAAGGTCTTCAGAATTACTAGGGCTACAGGCAGGTGTGGTTCATTGTCAGGGTTGGAGCTAAACTCTGCAAGACATCTGCACTCCAGGATGTAGCCTAACCCTTCTCTAATCCATCCAATTTCTATGCATTTCTGGATCCAAGCAAATAACTCCTCAACTTGCCCTCATGAACATAATCCGAATCATTCAGGTCATAAACTTTCCAATGCATTGGCTGCAGCATTGAAGTAAAAAAAGTAACACATTAAACACCATTAATGTCTGACTAAACTTGTACTCATATTTGACCCCACATGCATTAAATCCATTTAATATACCATTAAAGTAAATATTTATAGCTGGTATTTTTTTATGCTATCTAGGGTCATATATTAACCAATTTATTTTGTTGGACTGTACGTTCACTGAGTTATTGCACTTAAAAATCCTAGTAGCTGTCAAGTTATAATTTCAATACCTAAACTTTTTTTCTCAGATGGCACGGTGCCATCACTTTTTAACACCTTCTATACTCATATTATATATGTGTATGAGGTAAATGGAGAAAAGATTTAAAGCATTACAAAGTTAATGCAGTGAACCTTCTGCTTACATTGCATCTGTCAAACTATAGGTGTGAGTGTGTGTTTGATTTACATATTTATGTTTAATCTAATGTTGCGAGCAGGTTTCTCAACTTGCTGGCTTTGATTGTGCCCTTTTGCACCTTATCCTGAGTGCTCCCCAGAGGGTTAATGTTGGGAGGTTACAAGTTCCCTCCTCTTTTCTCTCTCCCCCTCCCTCTCAGTCTCTCGCTCCACTCTCTAACTCCTCTCAAGTAACCCAAAGACAGACGCTTACAAGCACCACACAGGTTTATCATCACCAGAGAGAGCACAGAATCAACAAGGGACGGACTTGCAAGCACCATCAAGAAAGGAGATCTCGCAAACTCAGTCAACGCGTTCTACCATGAATGGAAAACTTCACGTTTGAAGATGAAATTTGGATTAAGTGGATTAAATTGATCTGCATAACTGATAATCTCTCATCTGACAAGCTCTCATTGACCTGAACATCCAGGAAAGGAGCATTTCCAAAGCTTTTTCTTTTTACATTTCTTCTTTCTACTTTCTACATTTATTGTAAAGTGACTGGGAGACTGTAAGTGCCTGATCATGGCTGAGGAGAGACTTATTCACCTGTTGATGAAAACTTGGATGGTTCTTTTCATGCAAGGTTAGTTAACTTGTTGTCTTTTACACTCTTTCTCACTGTCTTTCTAAATGAAGCATTTCAAGACACTATTTAAAATACTAACAAATATTTGAATTAAAAAAACATCATGAAAGCACGAGCGTACGCTTATATATTTGAATCAAAAATGTTTTTATATTGTGACGCCACAAAAAAAAAAGTCATACATTGTGCTATTTATACTCTAAAACAAACTGGTGTTTTAAAAGCAGTGGTTCTTAATTATCTGACATACTCAATTTAGATCTTTGAGCCTCTAATAAGAAGCTGATTATATAAGTCGGGTGAGTTAAAAAAAAGCAAGATATCCTAAATGTGCAGTTCTTCAGGACCACTGCTGTGAAGAAACTAAATATGCTAAACAACCTACAATGCAACTGCATTAAATTCACTGATTAAAAAATCATCATATAGCGATTTAGAAAAACTGCACAGTGAAAAATGTAAGAAAAGAGTTTTTTACTGAACCCGAGGAACCTTCATTTTATCATATAAGTACAGCCTAGATCTGCGTTTAACACAGATCCAACCAGGCAAAACAATCATTATAAATCAGAAACATACGTTTTATGGCACATTTGAATGAATTAATTTTACGTCTTATGGTATTTTTTGTAATGCAAATAATGACGGATATGAATTATGAGAATCTTATGTATTAGCTATCTTAAAAGAATGGCTCATTGTTAATGTGTAAAAGTATGAGGGCTGCCAAGCAAAACACCTTCATTATCGAGACCAACATGTCTGAGCATTTTCTGGTGTATCAAAGTTTTACAGCATTTTTTTGGTCTGGATTTCATAAGAGTAATTAAGATCTAATAGATGACAAACAGATCTCAATGAAAGGTTCAATTAAAGTTTTAGAGGTTTAATTAACCTTAATAAAACTAAACCTTGATAAAACTAAACTTGTCCTTAAAACACATTTAACTCGCCTTTCTGAAAAGTGTTTGGAGCACCTTATCAGCTACTGTATTTTCACTAAGTTCTTTTGACGTGAAAAAAGTTCTTGATGTTACATTTATAGGTTCTTCAGGTCGGCATGACAGTTTCTGGCTTCTTTAAAGCACCACACAGATGGCTTTCTAAAGAAATAAAGGATAAATGTCAGTACAGGAACTTTAAAAGGTTCTCCGATGGCATAAGGTAATAACTTTCACATTTAAGAGAACAGAAATTTGGCTTGTTCTACAGGAAAACCACTGGAAGTTAGTCAGGTGAAGCTGAAAGAGCTTTAAATATAAATAGCAAAGAGTTCGGCTTGACACTGATCTTACTCTCACCTTTCCCCATGCACCGCTCTTTTCACCTGTCAGTCTCCTCCGTGGGCCCCGGACCCCCGTTTTTGTTCCAGCCTCTTTTAAAGTTAGCAGGGGTGTAGAGGAGGCCATTGTTTCCTGTGAAAGCAGATCACAGCCGTGGAACTAATGCCACCATTAAAATAATGATTAGACTAACAGGCCAGCGCCATTAACGACCCCTTCTGTTCGTATGCCATTTAGTGGCTGTTTTTCTTTTACGCTCTCGTTCCTTTCAGTCAGGGATGGTTAGGGTGATGAAGAAAGCAATAGGCTTCTGTTCTCACTATCAGGCCGCCTACAGAATGAGAGAGAGAAAGGGGAAAGACTGGCGCAATTATACCCCCCCTCCCAATGACTCCTGCAGTTACCCATGACCTCAGAGGTCAGTATGTGTTCATTTAAGCGCCTGTACTTTCTCTTTTCTTACAAAACATGGGCTTCTTTCATCAAACTGCGGAACTCAATCTGTGAAAATGAGTAATATCGTGTCCATGCGCTTGAGTAATCTGCCAAAACAGATGTTAAATGCAACGCTGTGTTGTAGTTGGCTGTTACACTTTGTCTACTTTGATTTAAAGTGGAAAATTATTTAACACAAGGAGATTTAACAAGAAGTTACACCTCAACATTGATTATCCAGTATTAAAAGGAATCGCCACCATACTTTTTCCAGCTGTCTGGCATTGTCTGTTCTTCTCATTCCGCTGTTTTAAAAAAATATGTCTGCTTTGAGATGCATGAGTAATATTCATAAGCAGACGACATGACAAAAAGCCTGTCAGCCACTGATAGATAAAAGGAGGCCCAGTGCTTGTCAGAGAGACTTTGACTGATGCACATTTCAAAATCATCAGTCAGCTAAGAGAATAAGATCACACCGGTTACTGTCTTGTTAACTGATTTGGTATGTGGTCAGCAACAGGTTAGATTACTGAATATGAATAAAAAAAATACAAATAAAACTTTTCCACATTTTGACATAACATATCCCATGTACATGATATGTATAATATGCAATACAATTTTTTTAAATTATTCATTTAAAGACATTTATATAGGAAATTAAATTTTTTTCAAGTTTATTTATAAAATGTTATTATAGTTTCCACAGAAATATTAAGCAACACAACTGTGGATAGGAAATTGTTTTTGTTTTTTTCATTCATCAAATTGGCATATTAGAATGCTTTCTAAAACATCCTGAGACACTGAAGACTGGAGAAATAGTGCTGAAAATTCAGCTTTGCATTACAGGAGTAAATTACATTTGAAAAGAAATTTGAAAATTGTAATAATACTTCATAATATCATTGCTTTAGAGTAATTTTGATCAATTACCTGAAGCCTTTGCAAGTACAAGAGAAGAAATATCTCTAAAAAACATTGTACATGCCAAAATCATATTAGACGAAATGATTAAACATCAGTGAAATATCCCAGTTTTTATTAGGGTGGAATTTGGCATGCAGTACACTTACTGAAGTTAAAGTTAGTGTAACACAGTTCCACTTATTTCAACATATATCAAAAGTTGTGTTCAGATCAAGGTCAGAATTTCATAAAGCTAACTGCATTTGTGGCATTATTGCCTTAACACAGTTAATAACCGAATACTTGTTGTTTTTGATTAGGATAGTAAAATTAACTAGATCCAAATATCTAATAGAACTAAGAAAAAAGAGGGATAGGTTACTCAGGAGCTCTGCTGGTTAGTCATTATCAGTGATGTTGAGTTAACCCTAGGGGTAACTGTTAGTTTGAGGGAGAAACTTTCTCATAATCCCTTATCTAAATGAAAACAACTGCTAGATTAAGCAGGTTTAACGTTCATGAAAAGACAACAACGCTGCAGAATTGTAAGGAAGTTGAGTGATGAGAAGAATTCTGGGGGAAAAAAGCACACATACACCCACCATTTTTTACTTAGATGGAGATATAACTGCTTTGTACACAAATTGTATTCACATTCCCTTGCACGTATCCTTTTCATAAACATACGCACATGACCATAAGTGTTCACACACCATTGTTGCCCCTAGCACTTGTTTGCAAGCACACACATGCAGACTTGACTCTCTATATGAAACATTACCTTTCTGTAACTGTACTTCATCAGACAAAAAGATTGTGACAGAGGGAGAGGGAGAGGAAGCGAGGAATCTGAGCTCTATCCAAAGTAAATGAGGTGTAAATGGGAGTTTTTTCATCAGGGAGCAGTTATCAAAGCAGGAGCCGGTGGGAGAGAGAGAGGCGGACGGGTGGCACAAAGGCAGTTAAACATTGAAAAGGGGCCATTTCATGCATGTGGTGATGATGGTATCAGAAGGTGATACTATGGTGCTTTTTTCATTACCGTATTCAAATACCACGATATGATCCAAACTGCTGAAACACTTTCTATTTTAACATAGAAACAATTTAACGTTTATCAAAGTTGATGTAAAATGTTTTAAAGGTTCTAATTAATGTCTAGTATGTGGTACAAACAAATTCTGATAATAATAATTATGTATTATAATTAGTAAATATATGATTCACTTTGACTTTCCAAACTATTACTCTTAAAAAAATTATCTAAAAATCTTCTAGTTGAAGTAGTCTACTAAATAAACGAAAACTATATAACCAAATAAAA
>JAUMHI010000041.1:16966753-16983708 GCA_032359435.1 Enteromius unitaeniatus | reverse complement strand
AAATATAATGCAAGTCGAAATGTGAACATTTTTACAAAAAATAATGTTACTGATATTAAAGTAACACTGGTTTGATATAAATGAAAATGAGGTCAGATTTGATCAATATTTTAAGGTTGTTTGGCACATATAATATTAAGAACGAGACGTTTTGTCCTCTAGAATTACATGATTTGAATGTGTTATTTAATGAGTGATTTAAAATTGAACTTTTTGAACATTCCTGTTATAATAAATAGGCAAATGGCAAATGGAACAGTGGTAGAGAGGAAGGGCATATCTTATTTTTGGCCACTCTTCAGTAATGACGCATTAGGGGTGAGAGAGAAGCTGTCCAAATTGAAATGACAAATAAAAACAAATACATGAAACCGACGGAGGTACTTTTGCTAGCCTCACTTCTTCTATAAATCAATGTCTCCAGTGTGTGTGTGTCTGGGGGTGTTGAATGGCTGGAATATTAGGACAGGTAGTTTACTTTGGCTCACACTAAAGGGAATTGCCTGTAAGCAAAGAGACCACACACATTCTCCCACAGCGCCCTCTGCTGCTCGCTATCATGCACTGCCGCTTCTATAGCATTTATACGAGAGATATGAGATGAGATGAGATCCTCACAGACTTTACACTGCGTCTACACCGAGAGCTAGTCATATAAGCAAACACTACACAACCACAGGGCTCCTATTAACCAATTAAAGGGGCGTTCTCTCTCTCTCTGACACACACACACAGATAATTCACCATGAAAAGTGGTAAAAGGTGTCACTTATGGTAATGACAGCAGCTTTCAACCCAAGTTTCTAAAGCGCTATTCCAGAGGTTTTTCCAACAGGCAACCACTCATTAACTGAAGAAAAAATATTCATGAGCCCTGATTGAAATGGTAAAACAGTGACAAACGCAAATCATATTTTAGGAAATTACAATGTAAGATCAAATCTACCTAGCCATAATAAAGTATTAACATTTAAAATATGGAAAAACTAGGCTGAAAATGACCCTGGTTTAAAAGTGTGCAATGATATGATGTCCCAAGTGATACGCGTGCAGTTATTAACATAAAACAGGCCTGCATTGAATAAAAAAAAACATACAAGAAAACCTCAGCTTGATTAGAGGCTGCTGAACCTTCAGATCAACCGTAAACAGGCACATGTTAACTCTGTAGCATTATCACTTTATGGTGATCATGAGAAACTAGTCTGCGTTCACATGGGCTGATACTGGGAGAGGAAAAAAAACTATAAAAAGCAGAGGCTGGATCCCTCCCAAACAGCATGAGGAAATAATTCCCTTCTTTAGGGCAAACAACTAGACGCAGCCTGACATGCTCAATAAATGCTCTATAATTATGCAATCACAGAAATTTTAGGGCTACAGTTAACAAATGGGAATAAAAGCTTTTCTGTTTAGTGCTTCTCTGAGAAAATCATACCATCTCTGATTTTAAGTTTCATGAAACTGATTTTAAAAAACTACAAACTAATACACTGTGATGTATTCATGTTTAGTTTATTTTAGATTTGACCTCAAATCAAAAGAACAGAGTGCAAAGAAATTTGCATAACCCTCCAAAACCCTAAAGTCTTTTTTTTTTATTATAATACTAGTAAAATAACACTTTTAAATAAATGAATATTATTTTTAAATACTTTTATTCAGCAAGTATTCATTACATGTCTTAAAAGTCACTGTAAAAACATTTATTTCTATTTTGAGTTATTCATTAAAGAATTGTTAAAAAACATATCACGGCTCCTGAAAGTGTCGTAAGAGACTTATTTTGAAAACATTTATCGTTGAAGTATTAAAGTCTTGCAAGGAAATTTGCTTAATTGTTAGGAAAATAAACACACATCAATCTTAAATGTCCTAAAATAGTCCTAATTTTCTCTTGATTTCAGGGTGAAATGTGATTGGATGTGTTATATAACCTGTTTGTATTTGGAATAATTATTTGACATCTGGCACAGGAGTAAATTAATCTCAAATCAAGTTTTCTCTCCTTCCCACCCTTCTCTTCTGAGAAAGTTTAATAGAAGAGCTCATGTTCTGTGTGCACTTCTCAGCATGCAACTTCCTAAAGTTCTCCCTTTGCTAATGAGGTCTACTACACCATATATCTATAATGTTCTTACTCAAGGACAGCTCTGTGGTGAGGCCAACGGCAAGGAGATTTACCGATCAAACAAAGATGCCCAGTGCAATGTTGACAAATCTCACTCCTCATGAGCTGGAACCATGTTTGCTCTTCAGTCTGTTTGAAAAAAATTGTCAAAAATGGTTGTTTTCATTGGCCAGTGCCACATATCCCTTCCCATTCCCTTGAAGATGGTGTCTGATTGAAGTGACATGCCAAACCTCTGGCCTCCCACCCCTCGCCACAAATCGTGGTCAGAGTAGGATTGGGATCTATATATGGCTCTAATAGACCTCATCACGTTTCATTACACGGAAAATTACAGAAATGCAAAATCCTTCAACCACTTCCAGTTCAGCAAAATCCTGTTTATGGACCGTAAAAGACCATGAAGTGAAAATGCTCCTCTTGGAGGGTTTTTTTTTTATTGCTGGAGGTACCAAAGCTTTTTGAAGTGTCTGAGGTTTTTAAAGGTTTAATTTATTCGGAAATGTGGTGACAGAGTCATGAAAAGTGATCAGTATATTATTGCAAACTGAGACCTTTCTGGAAAGATTTCAGCGAAGCCCTTTGGATTTACAGCAACTACACTTTTATTAAAAACATTAACAAAAACTTAACAGGATTTAAAATATCCTTTTTTTCTTTTTCATTACAACTTTAATAATGAAAAACAAACAAACCAACCTGAAGATGTTCACCCCAAAAAATGTGTTTAGCTGAAATTATATTAGTTATTACTATTAGTCACCCTCAGGTCATCCAGTATGTTGAGACATTTAGAAAAATATTGCGTTACATCACTTGCTCACCAATGGATCCTATGCAGTGAATGGGTGCCATCAATTAATGTTTTCTTGTGAAGTGAAAATCTTCATGTTTGTAAGAAACAAATCCATCAAGGCATTTTTAAATTGATTGTTTCTAGCATAATATTGCATTTTCCAGTGAAAAACTGGGAAATATGACAGCATTATTATTGGTTATAGACTCATATTTCGGCAGCTAGTGACAGCTTGAAGTAAGAAGTGCCTTAATGATGAATTTGTTTCAGTTTCACAAGATGTAAACTGATGGAGTAAAGTCCATTTTTATGGATTATTTTGATGTTATCAGCTGTTTGGACTCTCATTCTGATGGCACCCATTCACTGCAGAGGATCCATTGGCAAGCATGTGATGCAATGCTACTTTTTTGTACAGATGAAGAAACTTATCCACATCTAAGGATGACCTGAGGGTGAATTTTGGGTTAACTATTTTCAGCAAGATTATAGGTCAAAACCTAAACCACACTTTCATATAAACTAAGCATGTAATAAGATGTCATAATGCAATGAACGCATTAACATACACAGAGACTAATAATTTCCCTGTCTCTCCTCAGTTTTGTGTGTGAGGGGCAGTAAGCTGTGGGAAGTGCCCACCGCCCCACTCGTACCTCACACCAACCTCAGCACCAGGCTGTTTTGGGAGCCCCAGTGCCAAACTCAGCTACGCCATCTACAGAACGAAGCAAGAATCACAGCCCTCATACCACCCAAACCAGAGGGCCACTGGGTGTCAAGCAGGCAAGAGACTGACACATTATGCTGTGATGCATATTATCAGTGTTGAGATACCTACTCTGTAACTGAAGCCTGTGAAGCAACAAGATAAGCGTCATTTAAAGTGGTTCAGGCATTTTGTCTCATTGAATATCCTTCACTTAAAGGGTTAGTTCACCCCCCCCCAAAAAAAAATTCTGTCATTAATTACTCACCCTAATGTCGTTCCAAATCCGTAAAACCTTCTTACTGCTGATCTTCAGAACACAAATAGAGATATTTAAGAGGAAATTGGAGAGCAATCTGAACCTGAGTAAACAATGTTATTTTGTTTTTATTTGCGCAAAAAAAAAAAAAAAAAAAAAAAATTCTCACAGCATCAGAAAAGTTGAAGTTGAGCCACTGATGTCACATGGACTGATGTATTTACTAACGTTACATTTCTTGAGCTATGTATGTCAGATAGCTCTCTGATTTCATGAAAAAATATCTTAATTTGTGTTTCGAAGATGAAAGGTCTTATGAGTTTGTAACAACGTGAGGATGAATAATTAATGACAGAATTGTAATTTTGGGGCGAACTAACCCTTTAAAAAAGCATCACATTATGGATTTTAAATAGTTTGCAATTGCCATATTAAATGCATTTTTGACTTTAAATATTGTTTTTTTCCCCTCAGATGTGAAGTGCGACCCGGCCCAGAATTCCTCACTCGATCCTACCTATTTTACCAAAGCCCAGCACGTCTCTTCAGGGCCCTCCAGCACTATTACTCTGACAGCGAGTGCCACATCCCAGCCTACTCTCTTGTAATCAGGGGTAAACTACGGCTACGTCAGGCCTCGTGGGTCACCCGTGGAGCCACTGAAGCAGAGCACTACCTCCATAAAGTAGGAATGGTCATTCACAGCCTGAAGGCCGTTCATCATCTATCTACCCGCCTGCCCTCTTCCTGCCTGGGGCTCAAATCTGGAGAACACCTGGTGCCTCATCGCTTCTATGAACTCTTCAATGCCAAAGCAGAGAAAGACTGCCTGGGTGCTCTTGGGTTCTGCATGATGGAACTGGAGTTGCTGCGGGTGGAGACTCATCAACATCTGCACAGCAGGCCGACTCAGGAGCTGTTTTTAGGGGATGTACACACCGACTGGAACGAAAGGGTACACCACAGACCGACTGGTTACCAGGTTCCTCTGCAGAATGCCATGGTGAGAGTCGAGACTACCAGTTTTACGAGTAACATTTCTAAAATGGGGATTTTGCAGCAATGCTATAAAACAAGGGTGCCTAATCCAAGCGCTCCATTCCAACCCAGATCAAACACACCTGTCTGTTGTTATCAAGTGCTAAAGATCTTAGTTCAGTTGGGTCTGATCTTGGGTGGAGCTGCACTTCTTAGGAAAGTAGATCTCCAGGAACAGGATTGGGGACCCCTGCATTTATCAGGTTTTCACATGCCATATAATTAAGAACAATTTTTGGTTCCCCAAAGAAAGTTTGCGTGAACAGTTCTTTTAGAAGAACACATTTAGCGTAAATAACATTTTAATTCTCTAAAGAAACCTTTTTTCTCCGCCCATTATAATTTTTTTCCTTCCATATGAAAATTCATATTTTGGTTTTAGGAGTCCTAAACGACAGGTTGAAATGCATGCAAGGTCATAAAATGCTTTGATTTTCTTGTAATATGCATTTATTATCACCTCATTTGTTCAACAACTCCCAAACGATTCGTTTAACATTCGTTGAATTTTCCAAAACCCTCCAGTGATTGCTCGATTTCCTTTAAAGCAGTGTTTGTGAGCTTTTAATGATCCAAAAGCAGCACCTAGTTGCAAAGAATGAATGTGCATCTTCATTCAATATGCACTTTCAGATTTAAAAGTTTTGCAGGACGTTTTCATTCACTTTCATGTTCACTGCATGAAAGATCATTTTCAACAGGGTCACTCTAATACTACTTTTCCTTCTTAAAAAAGGTATTAATTTAAGAATTGACGCCAAATTTAACAAAATCTTTGTCTTTACTTTCAGCACCACATCCACCCATGCCCAGTGTGTGCCCTGGTATACCGATCCTCTGAACAGCATCCACCCATCCTTCCTCCATCCCCTTCCATCCCTCTGGATCTAAATGGAAACTGGGTGAGTCAACGCTGCGAGTCCCATCCAGCTGTCCTCTTCCTATCTCGCCTTTTTGTTTTCAATGAGGAGCAACGCACTTGGGAGGGGACCTACCAACATTACTCCGACCCAGTGTGCCACCAGGCCAGCTTTACACTGTTGGCATCAGGTCATTATGCTAAAGTCGGACAGTCTGCTAAAGTTCGAGGGGCCACCGAGCTCGTCTTCAAGGTGACACGAGCAAAAGTGATCGTGTATGACCAAGCGCTGCTGCGGGAATTAAATTCGACACAAAATGGAAGATGCGGGCAGCCGGGTGGGTGGGAGACGGGCGTCGAGCAAGATATAACCTGGACGAATGGATGTGACGCATTGGGGATACGACTTCCACACAAAGAGTATGAGCTGTTTAAGATGGGGCTGGATCATAAAGGGCGTCCGCTTTTGTTTAATGGGGAAAGGCCCACGGATGGATCCAGCCCGGATCGACCTGCAAAAAGGCCATCGTCCTTTCAGACACCAATGGTGCAATGCAGCCCAAGGGTTGGGTTGTTGCCACGCTACGGATCCTACAGTGATCATTCAACGGGACCTAAGATAAGCTCCGCTAATGCACTGTGCTCTTCGTTGATTCTGCTGTCTGTTCTAAATGCATGGTGCTGGAACATTTATCTTTTCTAAAATACGACATACCATTCACATTCACAAATTCTGACCCACTTGTTATGGGCATTGTACAATCTGATAGACTGGAGCAGGATTGTTCTTTTCGGTGCTATAACAAAACACTTGCTGCAGATCCTCTGAAATATGACACTTTTTTTAATCTAAGAAATTTTCATACAGCAAACTTTTTACATAGAAACCTCCTTTTATCATATAGTATATAAGCATTATTTTTGATGTCTTCAATTTGGAGCATTGTTTCATATGAACTCCACAAGAATGCTACATGGATATCTACTCAAAACCTAAATGTTGAAAGTATATTTGCCAACATTCCACCAAGATAAACAGTTTCATGTCAAGTATTTCAAATACTTACCAGTGTACAGCCAATGGTGGGAATTTAGGGCAGGACTATCTGTTTCACCGACCAATGGGAGGCAGGAGTGTTTGAGGAACCTGTTTGAAAACAGCCATCATGTCTGCAATTCTTCAGCTTTAAAATCAGATATGGGAGATACATATTCCCTTTTGAATGGGAAGGAAGATTTCCAAAAAACAATACAAAGACACTGGAAGTCAAAATGCCCTTTTCTGATCATGTATGTCCTAATTATTTGATCTGAAGTGCATATATGAACTACATTCAACATAAACTGTATTATTGTAATCTTTTAATATTAGGCTGTTGTCTTCAAGACAAGGAGACAAGGAGCACATTTTTGCCATCTAATAAATTTGATGTAGCTTTAATCTTCTAATAATGGTGAGGGTGAACATATTTATTGCTACCATTAAAGTAATTTTATAAGAAACTGCACTGATGCTTTCTTTGATTCTCTATTAACATGTATAGTATAGTCTCTGACTTTGCACGTTTGGTGAGCTCTTGCACAATGGTTCAATTCACATCCAATGTTGAATACATATGCAAGACATTTGAACAGATCTGTCATATGGCTTCCACATTATACTCGCGCTCGCCAATATCTGAAGCGTACTTTCTCAGAACTCTGTGTACAATTCACTCCCTCTGTTTATTTGGAAGAACAGGAAGTGTTCAACTCATTCAGTCTTAGTTTAGCAGAGCGTGCGATTTTCTGTTTTCACAGAGTGGAGCAACTCTTTAGAAGAAAAAAAACTCTGCAATGTCAAACAGAAAAATGCACGATATTGATTGTTATAGTTTTGACACGACCCTTACAAAAAAGCACCATAGTAGCCATAGTTTCAAAATCTAAAAAAAGAAAGAAATACCATATTTGCTTATATGGATCAGAAACAATTTCTGCAGATGTGTGTTGTTTAGCAATTATGGTTTTAGTACAATTTTAATCAGTTAATCCTTAATTAAATGCATGAATGCACAAATCACAGAACTGACAGCAAAAGAAGTCTTACACTTTCAAACTGCATCCATTTTACATGTATCCAAATATTTTGTAATAATCAATTCCTATAAACCTTGCAGTGTTATAATTCACAAGATTTCCTAGATTTATTATTTTTAATCTATCTAAATATCTATATATATCAAGATGAATCACATAACAATTTTGTGATTTTCATGGGTGGGTGGTTTGTTTTATGGCTTTTCACAATTAAAAAAGTCCCTATGGAGAAAATGAATGGCACAAATACTTGCAGAACAATGTCGTTGAAAAAAACTGCGCTGATGCGTTATGAAGGAAGAGAAAACTGCTCGTATGCAACAATGGCAATCCTATAAAGTCTTATTAATCACAGATGTTCTCAGCATTTGCACTTACAAGATAACAGCCAAAAGCAGAGTTCAAACTCAACAGTAAAAAAAATGAAAAGGAATTGGAATAACCCCTAATTTTGAAATGTTTAGTCTCAATAAGCAATGTCAAATGGCCAGCCATTACCCGAAAGACTCAAGAGACTTCCGCTTTCTACTCGATTTCTTTTTACTTATCTTAGAACTACGTCATTAAAACCATCTGCAGGCCTTTTCCTGTTAAACAACTCTTTTGGAATCATGAAACGATGGAGTTTGTGGTTTTTCTGTTAAAAGTAATGAAATAATGGTCGCTGGCCGAAGGATGTAACGGAAGAGAGAGCGGAGGGCAAAACGAGTCACATCCAAAAGGCAGCAGATTGTTCGTATTAAATCGTGTCTGTGACGGTGGCTCTGGGTGCCATGAGGTAATGCTTTCTGACTGTAACAAGAGTTCCGAAGGTTGGGAATTTGGAAATAATAAATAGAGAGGAGAACAAGTCACCATACTGACAGCGAGCTCGCCAATAACAGCAGATGACTGTAGAAGTCCAGCAAAACTGATAAAAAATAAGTGACAATTTTCAGAGCGGTTACAGTTAAACTAATAAAAGCCAACTGTTGGAAGATCATATTGCAAAAAAGCCTTCGGCTTGTAATCACGCTTCTTGCTCGTCAAAAGAATCTATAAAAAGATTTAACACAAGGCCTATTTTGCACTGTTCAATGAAAAGTTACGAAGCATAACAGCATGACTGTGTCCTAGTTACAATGTCTTTGCGCCGTGCTCTACTGCTCCAGTTATTATTGCTAATGGGATGGGCGGCTTTGATCATTGGCTCTTGTGATCAGAAACAACACACTAGAGCCGTCGTTCTAAACTAGTGAGTCGTGCAGAGTCAGGATGACAAAATAAACCGGCTTATCAACTTTTAAACATGTCTTTTGTTCCAGACATCAAAGGCTGTGAGCATCTGCCACCGGTAGAATAGCGTGACATCCTCAAAAAACGCTAACAAAACTATGCAAGGTGAAAAAAAACACGACCCAGACTGTGTTAAATTCACTACAGAAGAGGACGAACTTGGAAAGTGCATGGTGTGGAGAATTACTGGCTGCTGAGAGCATGAAACCATTACAATTTAAGAGTCAAAGCTGATACTGTTCACTATTCAGTTTATTCTATTTATATTTTTTTTAAACAAAGTGTTGTTATTTAGAAAGGAGGCGCTAAATTAATGGTAATGCAATTATAATGTTACAATATTCTTATTGCACATAAACTATTTTTTATATTCATGAAAGAATACTAAATATCAGTTTCCATAAAAAATATGAAGCAACACAGTTTTATTAACACTAATAATATGTTTCTTTAGTAGCAAATCAGCATATTAGAATGATTTCTGAAGGATCATGTGACACTAATGATGCTGAAAATTCAATTTAGCATCATAAGAATAAATTAAATTTAAAATGCATTCAAATAGTAAACAGGTCTCTTAAATTGAAATATTATTTTAAAAAATGTTATCAAATAAATGCAGCCTTGGAGAGCAAAGGAGGCTTGTTAAAAAATTATCTTGTCAATTAGTAAAGTGTGCATTAAATTAATTTCTATGTAGCTCTGTAATAACACGTTTCAATATTCGACAATTTTTGTTGTCTTTAATTTAATTTAATGTTGATATATATATGCGTGTGTGTGTGTAGATAAAAAGAGTTTGGTTAAATGAAATGACAAAAAAAAAATGAATGAAATGAAATGAAATGAGAAGTGGCCAGGTATGGTTTCCCATACTAGGAACGGTGCCTTGCTCAAGGGTCTCACCTCAGTCGTGGTATTGAGGGTGGAGAGAGCGTTGGTTAGTCACTAACCCCACCCACAATCCCTGCCGGACCTGGGACTCGAACCCACAACCTTTGGGTTACAAGCCCAACTCCCTATCCACAGCTGCCCCCAAAAAAGCCAATTAAAGTCAATGTTGGCCTGCTTGGATTCAGACTTGAATCATGGCATTTAGTCCAATAAATAACCCTTATAACCCTTACTTAAAACAATAGTAATACGTTTTGAAAAACATGAAACAAAGAATCAAATCTACTAGACTTGACATTCACTTGATCCTTATACGGCAGTAAGTCTGCATTTTGCAATCATGCATTCGCAGAAGAACATGTTTCTGGCTGGCAAATAATAATAAAAAAAATTACAATAACACAATGCCAAAGTAGAACGTTTTCCTTCAGCAGATCGATGCGTCCAAACCTCAGAATCTTTGTGGGTTTGTCATAATAATTCCCTAGTAAGGAAACAATGTGAACCAACGTCTTAAACAGATTGATGAAATCCAGCCTTCGATGCAGAAATTATAAAAGTACAAAGATAACATTCCATACTTAACAGCAACAAAAAATCCCCTCGGTCGGCCAGACAACTGACACTGCTTTAGATGTAGCAGAGATGCTTAAAAAAAAAAGTGTTATTGTATCTCATTACAAAAGTATTCTTCACACATGGTAAGGATTTGCACTATTTATAAGAGTCATTATTTGATGGCCGTCTTTCCAAACCATCATAAAACTGATTTCATCCCACAAAATGATACTACCTCTTGAGACCGCACTAGTACAAGCAAGTGTCTTCATAAAAGTCTTCCAGAGTACAGTAACAGACTCAATTCACGAATACTCACAAAGAAGAGTTACGTCAGGGCTGTATTTGCCCTCTTATATTCTGGACTACAAGCTCCATTAGAAACATCCATTACAAGGCTGTACATCTGTCTAATAAAACTTCAACATCAGCTAGGCCCATTGACAAGAGGAAATATTAAAATACATATCTATATCTAAGGTATTTTCTATGGAATCGGTTTTAGAAGTGTAAGTGTGAGGTCCTGTAGTGGATCAGATTACATCCTTACGAAAATCTAATTTTGCTTAGACCGTTTTAAACTTCCCAGCAGGTCATCAATCAAACTTTGCTTTGTGAGATGCCGTTAATTCTCTTTACCTTCGTAGAAACCAAGCAAAACAACTAATTCAGCTATAAAATCCCAATAAAGAGTAAACTTGGGTTATAGACAACTAATGCACATATAAGTGCAACTTAAACATTTTTAGAAAAATATTTAATCAATATAATGTAGAAACTAAAATGCTTCTGTTCAAGCAAAGGCCAACATCTGCTCTGTGCTTTTTCCAAATTTAATAAAAGGAATAAGGGGGTGTATTTTATGGAAAGGACCATACTGAGGTCTGCAATCCTGCAAGGTCAAATGTGTAAAACCCAAACAAGTGTAATTTATAAGCTAGCTGGAACACACTTACTACGTTTCTTTACAGTATTTTTGCAAGTTATGTATACATTTGTGCAGGTGTCCTGTAATTTTCTGTAACTTGACCATGTCTACTTGTGGGTAAGTTAACATCAGAAGCAATGCGGTAGATCTGGTGTTTAATGATGACACAGGTCTATAATTGAGGTTTACACGTTTCTAACCACAGCTGTAATGTTTGAGAAAGAGAAAACTAAAACTCTTAAAAGTGCAATTTCTCAAGTCACACAAAGAGTCTCTTACAATGCAATGCAGTCGACACACAAATCTCCTCAAAAACTTACAGGACGCACATTGCAGGAATATCATCCATCATTTTGTTGTCATAACATAAAAACACGAGTATAACACAAAAAGTTCAGCAAAATTTAATCCAAGATCAGAACAGATTTGCAGAAATTAAGCATTCCATCACTTGCTTACCATCCGCTGCGGTAAATGGGTGCCGTCAGAATGAGAGCCCAGACAGCTGGTAAAACATCACAATAATACACACGACTCCAATCCATCAATTAATTAATAAATGACAAGTATGTTCATAACAAAAAAAAACCATAATCCATCATGCCTTGTCAATCTCCTGTTTTCATGAACTTGCATATGGTGCTTGATTTGTGCACACTTCTCCCCACATGTAGGCTTTTTCAGTGGAGAAAGTTATTTATTCACTTTTTAAAGGCTATTTTCATGGCGATTTCTGAATAAATTATACAAGGTATGCAATCAACAAAAAGTTATAAAAGACGTTTCAGATGTACACTAGACAAAGATTTTAAAATTAGATGCACACATTCTAAAGTTAGACACACCTCTGAATAAAATCATTGTCTATTGACATTAAAAACACAATTCAATCAAATGTTTCCCAGTCATTTTAGTTTGGCAAGTAAGGCATAATGCACCTTTTATTAAATATCCATGTATAATTCTTGTATGAACTAAAAGACTTTCAACGGAAAAAGCATCAGCTTGAAGAATTGGTTAAAATGTAAAACTACTTTGGATTTTTTTTTGTAGATTACTTGTGGTTTATTGTTATGCTTTCGTGTTGTTTGGACTGGCACCCATTCACTGCATTGGTCCATTGGTGAGCAAGTGTTGTGATGCTACACTTCTCCAAATGTTTTTTTTTATCTTGTTTATAACAAGTTTTTATTTTTGAGTGGACTACTTCATTAAGTGCACAAAGAAAACTGGACAAAAGAACAAACATCACAAAAGGTTTTGGTCTGGGGCTTTATTGATTTAATTTATTAAGATGCTACATAGTCCAACAAAGTTGGGGTTTCTTTATATACCATTATAGACTACTTGACTAGGAATATCAACCTTAATTTTCATCTTAGACTCATTATTTATTTATTTATATACATACAAAACGGTCACCTTCATGTTTACATCATATGTGAAGGTTTGGGGCACTATAATAAGGTTTAGGTATAATTACGAGCCAGCTGATTGGCTGATAGGCCCCCAAATCCCTCCCTCTCCATGGCAATCATACTCCTTGGTGAACTATACATAAAGCGCAGTCCAAAAATCACTATACCCTGAACATCTCCTAAAGTTACTTACAAAGCAAAGGTTTGCCGTTTTACAATATCATAAGCTCCTCTGTTCTTAGAAATCCAATATCAGCCAAAGATGATCAACTGAAACAAAAGCTTCTCAAGGAAGAGGGGGGCAGAAGAGAAACATTAAAGAAAAAGACACCCCCCACAACACCAAACTATGACACAAATACATATCAGGTCACAAAATGGTCCCCTGTAGGAAGAGTCTCTTTTCTGACGTCATTTCGGTGATTTCACAAAGATCAGACCATTGTGCATGGGAAGATGACATTCTTTATATGTAGTGCATTTTTTATATAAACAGTTCTGTGCAATAAAAGCTTTATTCATAACTTAAATCCAAACAAAACTAAACTAAATTAACATCAGAGGACAGCAAAGAAACAGAGGGCTCAGGAAAACAGTGCAGAAATGTCAGGAGTGTTTTTTTTTTGTTTTTTAAAGCCTTACGCTGCGAGATAAACCAGTGTTGTGTACATTTCAGACCACCGACAAGGCATTTCAAAGCCATGCATTTATCTGGAAATGAGGTGTAGGCTGGCATGGCTAAAATACAGGTTACAATACTCACACGTGTCAGTTTTTAAGGAAATAGTTGACTCAAGAATTAACATTTTGTCAGTGTTCACTCCCCATTGTGTTGTTTCCGACTTCATTTTTTTCTTCCAAGAAACCCAAAAGGAGACGCTATGCAAAATGCCCAAGCTGCTCTCTTCCATAAAAGTAAATGGGAATTTATCTTCAAAGGTACAAAAAAAGGATAAAAAGCAAGCAAAAACACCATAAACGTGATCCAAACAACTTGTGCACGACATGCTAAAGCCATACGTAGCTGTGTGTAGAAAACACTGAAATGTAAATTTTTTTCATTTACAGCCTTACACCGGAGCTCTCAAATCTCAATGTATACAGTGCACCAAATCAATTGCAAAATATGTCACACTGAATGCCGAATGCAAAAACAAAGCTATTTAAATGGCTTCAGACAACTTGGAATACAGCGCAAAAGATCTTTGAATGAGTTTTATGATACTTATATGATGGTATCCTCTTTCCTTACATATGGAAATAGAGCAGATCTTCCTAACATCTCCTTTTGGTTTCAGAAAAAGAGCTGGAACAACGTGGACATTCTGACAAAATGTTAAAGTCTGGGTTAACTAAACCTTTAACTACTTTTTTGTTCTTTTTTAGAGGGTAAAGTGAGAGGGGGGGTCAGTGTTTATGGACCTGATGGTAAACTCTCCTCTTGGCATCTTCAGATAGAAAGTTCATAGGGAGAGAGACCTTCAACCAGTTGCATGTATACGGTGCATCAAAACTTACGCTTAGCAGCTGCGCTATCACTGTATATAATGACTGGATCAATAAATTAACTCTGGTCTACAGGCAGCAGAATGAAAACAGAGGTGTGATAAAAGGGCCCGAAAAGGACATTTCACCTATGGAGCAGCTTAATAAAATATAAAGTATTTTTTTGCTCTCAACAGAGCCATGCATTCAAGCACATATCCCTTACCAAAAGAAATCGACAATAAAGAAAGGTGAAAAATCTATTCTGATTCTGACAGGGAACTCGGTTTGTGCAAAGCTTCATCGGAAGTGTTGGTTTCAGAGACATCAGCCCTGCGCCTTACCGAAAAACACAGCAGTTCACAAAGTAGTATTGTTTTGGAGCAAAGGAGTAGGTGAATGGCCAAACGCTTTCACCAACACTTCCCTTGAAATAACTGTCACTTAAAGATGTTTGAATTCCAAAAATAACCTAAAAGTCAAATTGTGTCGCCCGAGCCACTAAAAAGTAAGACTTTGTGGTTGTTTTGGCATTTGAATATCAATTGGTAGCTGACTGCAAAGAAAAGAGTCATGTCATTTTACAAAAATGTGAATTTAAGTGAAGTTATCTTGTTTGCCGAGGAACTATATGTTGAAACATAGTACCCGAGTGTACTAGAACATTTCAGTCGGACTGAACAGAAGTGTATGGAAGATTTTTAACACTAGTGAGACTGGGGAAGATACTAGAAGGCTTCTTTTTATCATTTACAGTGATTGAAAATATACAGGCTGAACTTCAGTGAACTGCTGTTTCAATGCAGATGGGTATGCATGAATTAAATGCACATGTGACAATTTTCAAAGATGTTTAGCATTTGTACACAGTTTCAATTGCTTCTGACCCACTGAGGAAAAAAAAAAAAAAAAAAAAAAAGTGATAAAACAACATTCACTCTACCACAACTCAATCACACATCTGGTGTTAGAAAATCCCTACGACATTTTTAGTGGTTAAAATCTATGACATTTGTTATCCATTTGAACTTGCATCAGAAATGCTTAAGGAAGAGGGGCCAGAATGATTTCACAATTTTGAGGCAAGAGCTGTGTCAGATTATTATTATTTTTCTTTTTTTTTATATATATTTTTTTTTCTTTGCACATAACATGATGAAATTCCTTGATCTCTTTATTAATTTTACACACCTCGCTAATCCAAAACTACCCAAATGATATGGCATTCGGATTAAACGAATTCTGCATTGGTTACTTGTCTGTTTTGTTTCAACCGCAATGCATGCTTGTAGCGCTCCCCTCTTGGATTTTACAAGGCCAACTTGCCTATGATGACACCCACGACAAAAAACAGCACAATTAGAGCGATCACCCTGGTGCTCAGCCCTTCCTCCTTCACTCTCACTGCTGGAGATGAGTGCGGAGCGGACATTACTGTGCTCTTCCTCATCCGCAGACCATCATCTTCCTGCTGGGGAGGGGATGGGGGGGAGGGGAGAGAGATAAAGATAAAGACAGTTAGATGGCAGAAATAATCTGGAGAGTTATGAAAAGCGCTTTTAGCCCTGTGCTTGTCTCATTAAACAAGCAGCAGTAATGGTCCCCAGCTGCAGCATCACACAGTGCTGATGAGTAAGGCCAGGTTATCTCTCAGTATGTTCAACATCCTGTGGCCGTTACAAATTTAAACAATATGCGAACAAGCTCGTTCAGTATGGCAATTCTGTACGGTCTATACCTAGAGAGCAGGGAGGAAGATATAAATATGGCATTCCTTAAAGGAACCTGAAGTTGTCACGAAAAATCTGTTTAGGCGCAACAAAAACATTTAATCAAAACGCATCAGAGGAAAAAAAGACAAATTAATGTTATTAAATTTAACACAGCATTTAGAGAAATTGCACCAACATTCAACCTTTTTATTTTGTCTCAGCCTACTGGTAATTTAAGCATCATTTTCATTGCCTCTAAAATCAAGTCAGAAAATGAAGTGATTATACAAGAACTGACCAAAAAGCATATACGAGTAAAACCCACATATAATTTCTATTTCCAGTCATTTATTTATTTAAAGTATAGTTAATCTAAATGAAAGAGATTGCTGTTCTGTATACACTATCAGGTTTTTATTTATGGAGGAAATTAATATTTTTATTCAGCGAGTGCATAAAAAAAACAGTAAAGACATTTATAATGTTACATTTAAAAACAAAAACTATAGAGATCTCTATGTTTTCATTAAAAAATCCAGCAACACAAAAAAGCTTCCACAAAAATATTGAGTTTCTTCTGAAATCAGTATATTACAATGATTTCTGAAGTATTACAGGAATCTAAATATATATGTATATATTAGGGGTGTAACCATAAGCATGTTCGTATTGAACCGGTACAAGGCTTTTGGTTTTATTTTAATTTTATTTTTGCTGTATCGAAACATACCGAACCGTGACACCACTGTATTGTATCGAACCGAACCATGATTTTTATGAACCATTACACCCCTAATATATATATATATATATA
>JAUMHI010000041.1:16950062-16960328 GCA_032359435.1 Enteromius unitaeniatus | reverse complement strand
TGTCTCAAGTCAAGTGAATAAATCATCTTATAACAGGCATCCAATACTGACACGACTGACAAAAATAAACATGTTCGTGCGAGCAGGTGAGAGAAGATCGAGCGCAAGAATAATAATCGCCGGCAGATGACATATCAGCCGTTTTCCTCACGCGGAAATTATTTACTGTCCGCGCCAGCATCAGTGGTGCGCTCGCTTATTAATGCCATAGATTTATTGGGTTTGTTGTTTAGGCACGGAACCTAAATGAGGCAACGAAATCCGCGTTTTGATTCGGTTCGGTACATACCGGTGACTTAGGTACCGGTGCTATACTGGTACCGGGTTTCGGTACCCAACACTGGTTTTGAACGACATGGGAGCAAGTGATTAATTTCTACATTTTAATTTTGGGGTGGAGTTACCCTTTAACAATACTAAATAAACCATATTTACCTTTAAAATCACAGGTGTCTCAACCATGCTAGAAATAAAAAATATATGCAAGGAATAAATAAAATAAACGTATATATAATTTTACACACACAAGCGAGCATGCAGTCCTCTGACAACGCAGAAGCGGACATATACAGTATAAAGAACTTGACAGAGGTAGAGTTTCTTCAATCAAAACCGATTCGCGTGGGATTCAGAGATTGAAGCTGTTGCTTTTGAACTATGGACATGTAACGTCAGAACGTCAGATCTCACTGGTCTGGATAAAAGTCAAAAGCGCATTAAGTGAAATCCATTGTGCATCCTCTGCGATAAACACGCCAGGGACGAGTTAGCCTGTCATTGATTCAAACACCAGTCAAGGAAAACTGTGTGAGTCAGAGCTATTGTATATATTGACAGGGACCAGGCTTCTCACCATGGAGAAAAATCCCAAAACATTGGAATCAACATGGAGTAACGAGAGCAATTTAAGAACGTCCATGAGATTCCAAGAGGCTCTGAGATTTCAAACGAGCGGAGTTATTAGGAAATCTCTCGAAGGTCTCAGACACCAACAACTGTTATTACAAAAATATCTCTTGGTTATGTAAAGGCTTCCGTCATGCACAAAGAGCAGTTGGGTAATAGATATAAAGGTGCTGGAAACGATTCCTCCATATTGCTATCTCACAGGAGATGTGTGTACTCCAATCTCTTCACTCCAATTAGCTAATGTGCAAAAATGAAAACTATTTTCAACATTGATGGACACATAAATATCAACAGTCAACAACAAACTTTTTTTTGCTAATCACTATATGCAAATGTGCCTTCAAATTAATGGTATTTTATCATAATTTTTATGGTATGCATTAATATTTGTAACTATTTTAATATTTTAAGTAGTGCTGTCAAAATGATTAATCATGATTTATTGCATTCAAAATAAAAGTTTTTATTCACATAATGTGTATATTGTGTGTGTGTGTGTGTGTGTGTATATTTATATACACACACACACACACACATATACATATAAAATATACACACAATAAATACACAGCACACACATATTATGTAATAAAATCTTTTATTTTGGATCTGATTAATCACGTTTAATCATTTCACAGCACTAATTTTACATTTTCATTTTCATTTGTTAATGCTTTAAGACTTTTGTTTCGTGCTTTGGTGATTTTTGTCATTTTTTATATATTCCTATATAATATATTTTTATTTGTTTAAATCTTATTTCAGTTAGTTATCAAGGAATATTTCTAATTCTCATTTAAGTTTTTCATCTAGTATTTTTATATTTAATTACCCATAACAATTTTAAAGATTGTATAGTATTTGATTAGAATTCACTTATTCCTAGTACTTTGAGTCATTATCAGCATTCCCTTCAAAAACAACAAAACAAAAGGTGTTCATTTCTGATGATTCCCTGAAGCTTCACACATACAGGCACGTCACCCTTGTTACTGAAACCAGGACGTGTTAAAAAAAAGAAAAGAAAAAAAAAAAAGTGTCTGCGATAAGGGGTAACACTTAATAACAGGGAGAGGAGTCTGGATCCACATTGACAAGACTGCCTACCGATACGAGTCAAGCTGTCAAGCTCACACAAACAGACGTCCTGTGACAGATCAACAGAAACACTCAGATACGATTTAATTTTTAACAATCCATTTCAAAATGACCTAAATATCAACTGCTCATACACAACACAGAACAAGTCTGTAAGATCATATGAAAGCAAATTCAACTTAAAACACTTGGTTCTTTGAGAGACTGCTGATGGTTTCATTTTAAACATTTGTGCTCTATGACACACGACACTGACATCATCATCAACGTCAAAGTGATTCCTCCACAATCTACAGACTTGGAGCAGATGTACTTGACTATGACTTAACGTAACAAAGCATCTGCAACACTTAAAAAAGGTCAAACAGTCAGTCTAGTCTAAGAGAGTGCATGTGAACCAGTAAATGGAGAAAAATGCTTAAATTTGGTTAATTATGCTACAAGCAAAACAATAAATAATGTTGATATTAAAATTAATAAATAACTTGAATGATGTCCATATATAAAGAAATGTATAATAGTAATATAATTTGAATAGTTATTATAAAGCAGCAAAACAATAATTAATATACAAAAAAATAAATAATTGGAACGCTGTCAAACAATTAATTGCGATTACTTGCATTCATAAGAAAGGTTTTTGTTTATATATGTATGTGTACTGTTTATTTATTAATAAATACACATGTAAATATATAAATATCTACATGTATATAAATTTCTATTACTATATTATTTTATATTCCATAAATATATTTAATACATAACCATATCATTTTTCTTAAATATAAACATGCATGCATTTGTCTTTTATACATACAGAAATATAAACAGTACACACTCATATTATGTAAACAAAAACTTAAATTTTGGATGTGATTAATCGTTTGACATCAATAATAAATATAAAAAAACAATTCTATTAATATAAACAATAGTGCATTCTTGTGATTTTGGAAGCATTTGGTGGTTCTTTATGAATCAAAGGAAACCAATGATATTAAAATGCGAATTTGACAAAACATTAAAAGCTCATGGAAAGCTCACATTTCAAATCTCAAACCGTCCTCTACTATACATCAACAAATACTGGGCTTCTGTATTGGCATTTGCATTGCTAGAGTTGAGGCACAGCTTTAAAAAGGCATCATTTATTGTGAGTAGCATCGAAAAGACAAACAAGGTGTATTTACCAGAGACGTTGATCGAGGTTCCGGCATCAATCACTCCACTATTTGGTCGCACACAGTATCGGCGCGGTGCAGTCGTCTTTACTTTAAAGCACACATTTCTGTCTGTGGGGTTAGCAAGCTTTAGGGTGGTGGTCACCACATCTGTAAATGGACCTGAGGGGAGAAAGAGAGGACATTACTGTACATTCAAAACACACTGAACTGATACAGTGTGCCTGTAACAACATTGTTATTCAGATTCTAGCGTGCTCTGGGTGGTGGCTTACTGCACACACATCTCAAACTGATCAAGAGCAATATGTGCAGCCAGACTGCTCTATGTGACCACATCGATTTACAACCTTATAACCGATTTCACCCCACCTAGACATAACGATTCGAGACAAATCAAATTAGTGGCACATTACAAAATTAGCGATACATCAAAGGCCAATGGTATTGTTCTCGACCCTGGCACTCGCTTTATGCTGCGGCAAAGAATAAGACTTATTTTCAGGGAAAAACCCCCCGAAACAAACAGAATTTGTTCTGCCAAAGGCTGATGCTAATCAGTCCACATCAGAGAAGCAAACTATTTAAATGTCTAGAGTGATAAACAAAAAGTGGAGACCTGAAAACAATACGGTGATGAGAGATTTCAAAATCTTTGGGGTCAGTAAGATTGGAGTCAGGTTTTCATGTTTATGTGATGTTTCTGTGGTTCTGAAATAATATTACAATCTGAAATAACTCTTTTATTTGACTGTATTTTATTCCTGTGAAGCAAAGATTTTCAGAATAACTTTAGCCTTCAGTGTCACAAAATCATTCAGAAATTATTCCAATATAATAACAACTCAAGAAACATTTATCAGTGTTGAAAATAGATATGCTGCTCAATATTGATAATGAACAAAAAATTTAAGAACAGGACTTGAAAGCAAAATCCTGTGACATTATAAATGCCTTTTGATCAATGCAAGTCCCAAATTTTTTTCCCTATTCGTCATGATTTCCTATTAAAATACTTACTTTAGATGCAAACAATGCTGAAAATCGAACATGACATACAAAAGATAGGGAGGCAGTGCGTAAAAGTGATTGACACTGCAAAGTTGTATTTATTTTTTAACATGCAAAAATATCGGACAAGAATTTCAGAGGTCAGTGTGCAAAGACCTTAAAAAAAAATAAATAAATAATAATAATTATCGAAAATTAGTCCTAGTTAGGCAATCAATTCCTGATAAAACAAAGTGCCATACAACATAGCATAAGACGGCACTGTATAACATGCATGTTTTTCTTGTTCTGAAATTAAATCAGTGGTGACACATTTCTAATCAGAACGAGCTGAAAGATCAAAACGTTGTGGCTGTTCGAGACAAGCTTTTCTCTGTTAAAACAAACAAAAATGTAATCAAATTTAGAAAAAAACTAATAAATTTAATAATACTATAAATTGCAGCAACACTATAAATCCCAAGTCCAAGGACAACACTGATAAATTTGTTTACCAACAGCTAAATCCAGAGAAATGAATAACATATGGTATGATATTTTATTAAAAGTTTTGAATGGCAAATGATTTGGATTCCCTTTCATGGTGCAGCGGTTTCCGTTCAAACAGAAAGAGCAGATAAAATCTCTGACCATCAAAGATGAGTTATGCTGCCAAGAGTTAGTCTCATTCAAGATTGTAATGTATTGAAGTCAACATAAAAAACTGCATAATTAGCAACATTTGTTATCCAGAATGTGACATATTTACATGTGAAAGGATTTTCAAAGAGAAACCAGACTTTCGTGCAAGTAGTTATTACATGATCAATTACAAAAGGTAGAGCATGAGATTGTGGCTAACATAACCAAAAATAGGCTTGAAAAGGTACATGTTTAATTTCACGTTGACTTCATACATCTGTCTCAGACATCCCTCGGTCTTTGTGATGCAGCAGCACCACCACACATCAAGTATGCAACACCTCATCTGGGTTAATTCTATTAAACCAGTTAAATTATTGAGAGGCTGTGACACTTGAAACCCATACTGGGCCTTATGCTGTTTGAGCCTTTATATTGTGTGTTACAAGGAAAAGACACAGATGAACTAAGTGACTTGGGCCTTTGAAATCTTTATAGAGGCAAAATAGCCTAACAAAGGACTATCCTCCAGCATGGCCAAATGGCTTGCGCTCCATGTCATTTCCATTCACACAGACCTATATGGAGAAACTGATACAATTAGGGAATAAGTGATTGCAAAGCATGAGTCATGCAGAAAGGCATCTTTCTCTGTATTAATTTTATTAGGTAAATCATAACATCACCAATCGATACCAACAGCTTAAAATGAACAAAACACTCAAAAAGGAACAAAACAGTCCTGTATTGTAGGGACTTGCATTTTGAGTAATTTTGTTTAAAAAACAAACAAAAAAAAAAACAAAAAAAGTTATAAGTTAATAGAAAATTATAATAAAAGGGGAAGAAACAAGAAGTATGATGTGCAGTTAATTTACAGTTTTGCAAATGTTTCTAGGCAAATAAAAGATTTGAAAAATAATGCAATATGCATTGATAACATAGAAAATAATATATTATATATATTAAAATAATATAAGCATTTACAAAATTCTGCTATAAAAATAATCCTATTTGCTATAAAAAAAATTATTATAATTGTGTACATAAACACTACTTATAGCCATGTAGTCGCATTTAATGTGTACATGTTTTTTTCTTAAGAGTCAGGCAGATCTTCAAGAAAGTTTTAGGATACTCTGCAGACACGAAACATAAAAAAAAAAAATCACTGTACACATTATTTATTGTTGAAACAGTTTTTCTGCCAAACAAGGTAGAGCGGCGGAAAAGCCTCGAGCGATCCTGCATGCCTTTCATATGGCTCGGAAATACCCCACACATCAGTCTGCAGTGATGCAGCGTTCATCTGCACGGAGAGATACTTGGCATCCGCACGTGTGCAGATGTGACTCGTCTTTCCAATTCGGCATTTCAACATCTGCCTCTCATTTACACCCTGCTTTATAGCCCTAAAACATATTTATTACAGGACCATTTCATGATCATTATAATAATTCAGTTATCCAAGGTCTGAATCAATGAACACTTTTGTAATTTGGCCACGTAGGTCAAGGTATTAGTAGGCCAAAAAGGTGCAGCCCAGCTAAATCAAACAGACATCGCAGTATTTTAACAGCTTTGCCACATTACTACTACAACTGGGTCACCTTAAAATCTCAGAGGGATCAAACTGCCATTTATACTTCCATATAATTATTGGCTGGGGCTACTTCCTGAACTCCACAGATGAGTCTCAGCTTCAGGGGCATGTCCGGTTCTAAGAAATAAGTGCACTGTACCTCATTTATAAAACATCAACCTGCAAATGTGCTTTGGACTACAAAGTGAAGTTGGGATCTCCACAGCTTGGTTAGAATACCTTAAATGTAAAGTTGGCTAATTGAACTCTTGATATAAACAAGTCAAAGTACTGTTCGCAATTGTACTTTCAGCTTTGATTTTAGAATGAATGCTTATTTTACAATTATTCATTTTCATGCATGCATTTAATGCAGTGTTGGGCAAGCTACTTAGAAAATGTAGTGAGCTAAGCTATCAGTTACTCTACACTGAATGTAGCTTAAATACACTAAAGCTACTACCCTGAGAAATGTAGCAAGCTAAGCTACACCAACATGCTAAAAGTAGCTTACTACATCTAAGTTATTTTTTTTAATTGAACCAACTTTAAGTCAATGCCAACTTAGTGATTCAAACAGATAGGCACGCATAATTGTGCAATTATTTATTTAACAATTGTTCCAAACCATAATATAAACATAATAAGGTGTCAAGGGTGTGTATGTACTATTATCTGAATGCATGCATGTGTGTAACTCAGTGCAGCTTAAGCCACAGGACAAACCGCATGAGTAGTATTATAAACTACTCCAAACAGTACCAACATGGCAGAAAACAGAGCGTTGTCTGAGTCAGCGTCATGAAGTTCTCGAGGTACAACCACAGCGACTCTCCCCTCGGGATTAATTCCCCTCCGTCCTCTGCCATCTTTCCAAAAAGTGTTCACCCAAGCATGTCACACATCCGGTGCAGAAGGTGGCGCTAACACCAAAAAGCTCATTGCCAACCGCAGTAAGAAGTCACTGACAGTAACACGGCTGCATTGGCCTGTGTACAGTATGCTGGTGGCGTCATATACTGTTCTAGGATCAGTGATCCGTAGCATTTGTATTTCCGATTTGTGCTTAAGGGTCAGAAATGCTTGGGAAAATGTAACGTTAGCTTGTGTGGATGCTACTTGATCAATAAAAGAGCTTCGCTAATGAAAACCTATTTGATTCGGAAAACAGTGACGCTACAAACACGCTACTGAAAAATTTAGTTAAACTAGTAGCGGCCCTACTTGTAACGTCGCTACTTCCCATCACTGATTAAATGACGCATTTCTAAAACCTACATTTTTTTTTACTTTACACAGCCATGAGACATAGTGCAAGATGACAAAAATGATGATACTTGAGGTGCATTGTCAAATAAATGTATAACTTATCTTCTTTTATGGATAGTGGAAGTAGAAATCAAGACAAAATAGTGAAAATGATTTTTGCAGCACAACCCATAACCTTGCTTGTTCCTGAGGTTTTTTGATTAATCTATCACACTCAGCGTCTAAATGGAATGCAAACAAAAAATAAATCATAAATACAGCGGACCTATAACCTGTCACAGAGCACAGGAGTTCGACAATAACATCAGGCAACGGTTTCCCTGTAACTTTACACTGCCCTTTGAATCAGAACAATTTTAGAGAAGCATTCCCATGTTCCACAGTGGAACCAACGTAGTCTCTTCTTCCTCAATTTTGTGTTCATGAGTAAAAACCAAAATGAAACCTGGAAGAGAATGTGCATTCACGCGAAATGAGCAACACTGAAATAGCATTGCACTCACTTTCAAAGATAACATTAACCAATAACCTCATGACTTACAAAAACAATCATACACAGAAACATTATTGCTCAACAAGCAAGATGACCAAAGGGAAAACTAAGCAATAAAAAGGTGCAACGGCACACTCATTAGCCTTGAATATCAGCGCTAATGGCGGTTTGGCTGTTGATAAGCAAAGATAAGCAACGTGCCAGGGACTTTTTTTCTATGTGAGCTTTTCAGATTATTCAGAATTTATCTCTAACATAAGACAAGCTTTAGACAGGAACCACCAGATTAAACAGTTAGTGATATGTATTTTGACTACAAACTAAATACACTAGGGAGAGCAAGTGGCATCGAGAGTTATCTGGCAACGATGTATATCTCCTGCAGCCAAGAACATGTCTAATATCACTTCACAAGCTGCTGGTGTGAACAAGCAGTAGGAGAACGGCGCTCATTTTTGAAACGTCTAAACAATGACCCAAAGACTAGGACGTCATGATGAACACTAATAACATTTACAATATTAGGCTTACAAAATGTCACAGTTAACCCAAGACAATTCACATGGTGTGTCCTGACAAATGACTAAAAAAGGAAGACTCTATGGAGAAGGAAAACTAATTCACTAACATTGCAAGTTGATTTGCCCGAATTTAGAGCATATTACAGGCAAACCTGCATGTCAACCTGTTGTTTGGGACGCTCAAATAGGGGCCCTTTAAATCACAACACAAGTCAAAGATATTCTGTTTCGAAGCAGAATAAAGCATAAAAGAAAAGGACCTCAACAGCACAATAATAAAAAAGAGAAATATTTCAAGATATGGCATCAGCTAGTGTATGACATACTTATTTTTCAGCATACAAAGTTTCAAAGGCCACTTTTAACCATTCCCAGCAATGCATGAACTACTGTAATAAGATGTATAGATTGAGTGCAACACCAGCTGCTTTGTAAAAGCTTTAGCCAAATGCATGAATGTAAATTTAAAGTTGAGCTCACTATAGGTACAATAAACTCCCTAAAGTTCACCCAAAAATGATTTTGTCATAACTTACTCATATCTTTCCAAAACTGCATGACTTATTTTCTTCTGTAGAACACAAAAATGATATTTTGGAGGATGGTGGGAACAAAACGATATTGGAGCCCAATGATTTCCACTGTATGGATTAAAGAAACGAAGCAACATTTTCCAAACTATCTTATAGTTCACAAAAAAAACATAATAGTTTTGGAATGACTCGAAGGTGAGTAAACGATAACGGAATTTCATTTGCGAGTGAACTGCCTTTAAATTGTGGATCAACAAGGGAAGATCACATGAGAGTTGTCAGTACCTCCACACATTTTCATTGGCTGATTATCCTGTCGATATGATGTATGTTGTGCAGCTTATAATGTTCACAAACTATCTGCAAATCAGTCTCAATGGGTCATACTAGCGGACTAATTATATACCCACTCAGATATTTGTGGAAGAAGCCATTTAAGCAGGTTCACTTCCGTTCTGGAAAACACTGTTAAACGTGAAGTGTATACAGAAGATTTATTGACTAATGGACTGTTTACTACTACTAATAATTTATAAATAGTTGTTAATACTAGAAATGATTGATTGCTGCAGTGTAAAGGTAAAATGCATACACAATGCTTATCTGCTTTTGAAGATGTGATGAAACAGATAACAATGGAGGCAAAAGCTTACATATATACATATTTGTAATCATATAATCAATAATATGCATTTAGAAAACATATTTAATTCCATGCCTATTTCAATAAATGCTAGGAATATGCTATAAACATACAACAACATTGCATTGGTCTGCTGTCAATAGCAATTGCTCATACCTATACCTTTCATGCTAAACTGGGTAAACAATTAATGGCACATAAACACGGACTAAAAAGTCCCCAACTTTCCAAACGCCTATGAAATGACAGTTTCAATAAAAAAAATTAAATAAAAATCCCAATGCAAGTCATTTTTACCACATAATTATATCTAGGTCAGGTGGAACTATGAAACGTGGCAGTAAAATAATGGTTTAAGTGTCAAATCATTATCACTGCTGCCAGAGACTTCCTGACTGGAAG
>JAUMHI010000041.1:16938137-16949962 GCA_032359435.1 Enteromius unitaeniatus | reverse complement strand
AAGGTATCAGGGTTGCCAGATTTTGCAAGAAAAAATACGCTACCGGTTCTGACCAAATAAATAAAAAAACAATCCACTTGCCTTATCAAAAGTAACCAAAATCCGCGTCCCAGTCATTCTGGCTTACGATAGGAACTATTTCTGCCTCAGTTCATCTGAACATGAGGAGAAATTAAGCTCGACTTTGACAGCTTACTCACAGCGGTCATTCAAACTGAGAACTAAAGTCAAGCAGTGACAGAGAAATATCACATTAAATAACGACATGCACACTTTGTATACAAGCTAAACACTACCATACCAAAAAAAAGCTATCTGCTGTATTCAGTAAATAACTTCATAATAAACACAACACCCTGTTTTATAAGCGACTCTATTTAAAAAAAGCAACGCAGCTTCGCTAATAATAAGCGGACATGGCAACACCGGTTGCACCGATTCATACTAACCGAATTAACCAGCCCACCGTATGTCAAGGCCTAAAACAGGCTAGCTCGAGCTAACGTGCTTGTGTCTTGTGCTAAACACTTGATTAACCCGTTGCTGTCACATGAAGGACATTTAAATGGAAGTGTGGAGTCTAAAACGATTCACCATTACGGCGCTGCGCCATACTATTATTATTAACAAGGACTGAGGCCTGTCAGAAGCGCCACCTCACCGCCTCTTTCTGCCCTCAACCCCCCAAAAAACACGTCGGTTGACCCTCCCTCTTGCTGCTGGGCGTTATAGCCGGCGGTGTCCGTGTCTGGGCTCACCTCGGAACCTCAGTTCGTGCTGCGGTTCGAGAAGCAGGACCTGCTCTGGCCTGGCCATCTCCCTCTGCGCTTCAAACGCGTCGACTGCTGCGCTGACGTCCGCTGGAAGTGACGGCGACCGGCTTGACGGTTGAGGCTGTCGATGAGGACTTCTGTTGCATTTATTGAAAGAAAAACTCCACAAGGCAGTGGAAATAGCTCAGTGTTACCCGATCCACTAGCGACTGTTGTGATGCAGCAGGAAGGGACTGTGGGAGAGAGAGAGAGAGAGAGGGAGGCTGGCCGTGACGTCACTGCCCCTGCAGTATGCACTGAGTAGTGGCGACTGATGTGAAGAGAAGGGTGTAGATGGAGAGGGTGGGGGTGGCCTTTATGGGTCATCTGTCTTCAGCCAAGTTAGGGTAACTTTACAGTGGTATTTTCACATACATCTACAAACAATGGCCACTAAAGAAAATGATGATATTTTGCAGTTTATGTTAGATTTTGTCACATGATATGATATTAGGTTATTAACAACAAGGTATGCTGTTAATAACTGTTTAAATATATATAACATAATATAATAATAAAAACAGTCATAACACATAATATAATGAAGACAAGAAAAATATATTTACATATATATATATATATATATATATATTCAATGTCTTAAATATAAGGGACATTAAAAATAAATCTATAGCAAATCGAATATAAAATATATTTAAAAAATATTTATGTATTTTTGCATATTTTTTTTTTATTTTAGCCTTAAATATTTAGAATTATTCTGTACCTCAAAAAGATATTTAACAAAGCAAAAAATTCAAAAGGTAACCGAAAATTACAATTATATACTTGCAGTAGAATATGTAATATTATTTTTTTTATATAATATTAATAATATAACACAATCACACACATATTTAGTTATAATTATATTAATTTAATTAAAACACACCATAATAAAAGCTGGCACAGCCAAAAATCTGAAAAATAATAAGTTAAATATTTAAAGGAAATTTTCATTCCCTTTTAAAAACAAAAAAAATTATATTTATGCCAACTGCCAATGCTCTGATACATGAGGTATGGATTTTGACTTGTATGTAGATTTGAGAACGTGTTTTTAGATTTTGTTTAATCAAGAAATGCTAATCATAACCGGTTGCATAAAAATAGTAATGTTAGAAGAGAAAATAGTAATGTTAGAAGAAAAAGTAACATTAATTACCTAATCCTCAGCTAAGTTTCTGGATCACATTGTATGTGCATCTAGTTGGATTAGGTGAGTTAATTTATGCTAGGCAGTTGAACACAAGCTCTTAGAGGGTCGTTTTACTTTCCTCAGCACAATTAAAGGTTCAGCAGGGACCCCCTGCCAAAGGAGACACATACCACAAGTGTCATATTTATATATATAGCCCATCAGTTCAGGAGGAACTATATCACCTGCTCCAAACTGATTCTCAGTCCCTCTAAACTGCAGACAGACATTTGCTCCATTTTTTATTTTTAACTAAAACTAGAATAATTAGAAGTAACTTGTCCCAGATCACAAACCAATAAAGCTGTATGTTGATTACATAACATTACAAAATGAAAACAGATTTTGTATAATTTTATTACTAATAAAAAGCTCGACATTTCCCTTTTGTACATTCACAAATGAACAAATAAAATGTTATTTTCAAGCCTTCACTGTATGACAAAATAATAAAAGTGAAAAGCTAAATAGCAAGAACACTTAATGATTGGATTAAGTTACTTTTGTATTTAGTGAATTACAATGGTTAGTATGACATTGCCTGAAAGACTACATATCAATTAATTTACTCAATTCAACTATGTGTGGTATATACAAGGACGTAAAGCAGAATTTCACAACTTTCTCAGGGCCAGCCCAAGACTGTTGGCATTGTTCTTCAACCCAAACGCCACCGCAAACCATACCAGACAGCATCTCATACTGTCGGACTCAAGTGTAGCATGTAGTTCCCCTCAAAGGCATTAATGCATAGCCTGTGCTCCCTAGCAAGAGGACAAGCAATTCAGCAAGTCCTTTCGAATTGGCTAAGAAGTCAAGAACTTCAACCAGACTAAATGAGACGTTTAGTCTCACTGTGGATCACAGGCTTTGTACAAGACAAAAAACAGCTATTCTACAACATTTAGTGCTAGTAATGCATTTCCATTGTAAAGGCCCTGCAGTGAGTTTAATAACACGTGACATTAGTTGAACTGTTTCCTTCTCCAATTATTTTGACATTTCAGAAAGAAAATAAAATTCTTTAACGTCGCAGTGAAGTATATTACAGACACTGAAATAACCAATTTGAATGTTTTACTCGGTGTAAACATCAACAGAAACTGCTTAGGACTGTAATTTTTCCAAGTTGTTTCAACTAGGGCAAAAGACACACAGCAAATCTGAAAAAGTGCAATTTTATCCCACAAGTGTTGTTCCAAGTAATCCCTTTTTTCCATTTAACAAGCACTGTCTTCTAAAGGAAAATATCGTTGTGCTAAAATTCGTGGATTAACTACAATTACTGTAATAAGTCTATAAATCTCTCAGCTATTATTACTGACAGCACACATTTTGGAGGGGAAAAGTGTTATTATTGCACTTGTGAATTCCTGAAAACATTACGGTGCATTGGCATCACTGCATATATAATATCACAGGATAAATGACGGCAAAAGAAACGCAAGACTTTGACGATGCCCATAATATTCATTCTAATTCACTAAACACTCCTATATTCCAATATGTGTATGCAATAATTTTCGTGATATATTTTTAAAGTACCATCACAAGACAAACTACAGAAGTTGCAAATTCATTTCTAAAAACAACAGAGATGGTGAACTGATGAGCATGTAGATGAAACGTATTTTAAGCACATTTTATACGCAAAACCATTGTGGGTATATGCAGTTGTATTATGCATATGTATGTATTTATTCTATATTCGCATACATGACAAAACTGTAAAATATAAATGTTCATTCAACAACATTATTATTATGGTCTTGAACAAATAGTGTGAATATTAATCCAAATCATTTAAAAGCAAGCTTCTCAGGTGTTTTCTGCAATTCGTTAAGATTTTTTCTCCCAAATTAAGTGCATTTCTTCATATTATTTGGTATAGCATAAGTACTTTCTTTAGCCATTTTTTCACTTCTTCTAAACGTCTTGTTCTTTCTGAACCAAGACTAGTTTCCAGATATTCTCCTTTTTTATCCCCGTCCAGATAGTAAAAGCATGTTGGATGTGCAGGCCAAAAGTTATTCAGTGAAAGAATGAGAAAGATGAAAAATGTTTATGAGACAATTAGGGCAATTGGCAAAACCTCACAAAATCACTCAATTCAGTAAAAAAAACCAAAAAGTCATAAAATGGAACAGCAAGGGATCTGAAGCAACCAACTGCCAACTAACACGAATGTTTAAAACGCAATTTTAGAAAGTATTCTGACATAATGCACACTTCACAAAGCCTTGGACAAAAGCCTAAATTGCACCGCTTCATGTACAGAATTCCAGCAATGGCTCCTTCCTACTAACATTACAATTCTGATATGAAAAACATGTGAACAGTTGGAAAAGTTATCAAATCTAACACCTTGAATCTGCTATTATTGAAAGCATTCTAGAAAACGGGCCAACTTCATCTCAAAGGGATGAACTTCTCTAATGCAACGGTAATGCTCTGCAAACAGACATTTACCAGTCCATTCGAACTATTTCTCAATCCAAGAACAGGCTGGATCTTTAGCTAAGAATCTGGCAACCCCGGAATTTGGCTAATTAGAGCAAAGAATGTGTTACTACTGTTATCTCGACTTGCAAACTGATTAAATAAGTAGAAGGTTTTGCTGAACACACATGCTGCCATTAGCATCACTGACCTATCGATCTGCTACTACAAGATCCGGCTCCTACTATAATCACAAAAAAGATTTGGCACATTCTTCATATATAACTTCATAAACTCATCTCAAAATAGGGCTGCTGGCCAAGGCTCAGATATCTCTTGCTAAATCCCAGAGTTATCTTCACGTATATTTTTAGTATACCGCTGATTTGAGTTTTGTTTTTTTTCATATACAAAATATAGGTAAGACAGAAGTGCTCACAACCTCATGTCTGGTCCTGCATAACTGAAACGCGAACATATATTGATATTTATAATAGTAAATTAGTGTAAGCAAATCTCACAAAAACATGTCTGTTTCATTTTGCCCTCATAACCACAATAAAAAAGGAGAGATAATAATTAATTCTAGGACAATTAAGCACTGCATTTCTTATTATTAGTTACTGTTTTAAAGTTGAAATTAACTATATAAGGTTACACAATAACAAAGAAAACAACTTATTAGTCCTAAAAATGGACTTTATGCAAGATATTATTTCCTGTTGTTGTTGTTTTTTGATTTGACTGACATGAGAGCTGAATATGACAGCTTTCATGAGATTCACCCATTCACATTTTTTATCATATACATCAAAAATGTGCAAAAATAGAGTGACAAGAACGCTGTGTTGCTTGCATTTGGAGTGTTGCAAATCTTAAAACGTACAGATGGAGCTTCAATTGGAAACTTCATAGGTTTTGCAGAGCTTGTTGCACAGAGATGAGAATGAACGAGAGAGAAAGAGAGCAGGACAGGACAGGATCTGATCTGTTAAGCAGGTGTTTTCGTTGCTGTCTGATTCTGGGCAGTGATCTAGTACAGAAATGGATCCCCAAAGACATTTGAACAGGGGGAGAAGAGCAGGCAAGATAAGGTACAACGACTGTATGAGGGCATTTTCATCTTTTCTCAAGTAAGTGCAGCGGGATTCAGATTATATATCTCATTCCATTCTTAACTGAGCTTCTTTTTTGGCTCGAAAAGGAAGTTACGTAACTTCCCCTATGACATCACATTCTTCATCTGCTATTATCCTTGGTTACTAATGGAAAATAAAACAATAGGCTGGAGAGGATCTGGCCAAATTGTTTACGGCTGCATCAACAGCAAGTGCGTTCCCTGGTCGACTCTGGTTGGCGACGAAGTTTGAAGCCCTTGACTGCAGACCCACCATCCGTGTCTATAACTGGGATCCTTTGACCTGTAAAACATAAAGCAAAGAGTTTCAGTTCCTGCACAAAAGTCACAAGCACAGTATTATGCCGCTGTTCCGCAACAGGGCCACTGCCCAGCTTCATGGTAAAAGATCTGTATCCACTGTAACTCATCCACTGCCCTGAGTCCAAGTGGCAAGAACAAGTATCCACAGAAGAACTGTTCTCTCCACCATCAGGATCAATTATAGATCATGCGTTCATTATCATTTCAATAACAGATTGTGTTGCATTAAACAGCATTTATTAAAACTTGATTAAGAAACGCAATCAAGAGAAGACAAAAACATCTCAAATCAAGGGCTCTAAATGAGTGATTCTGGGTTAATGACATACCACACAGACGAATAGTTAGGATTTTACTCACTTATCTGAATGAAGATCTCATTGACATTAATGGCATTTTTGGCACTGGTTTCTACAAATATGGCATGAATGGAGTCAGCGTAGTCCTTGGCGTCTTTCTCTGACACCTCTCTGGAAAACAAAAGGACAGAGCAGTGAAAAATAGCTGGAATCAATCAATTGTAGTAGCTTATTTACAACACTAATAATACACTAATTAGTCAACAATTTCATAAATGAACAAATCTAACATGTTTAACTCTCAACAACAGTGGTATGTTAGTGTTATTCTGGAGATTTTTCTAACTACAAAGATTTAGACTGACACCGAACATGTGTGGGAGATTATCTGAGTGGGAAGAACCTTGTAAAGCTTGTGTATTTTTTTGTGACTGTGGTGTTTCACCAGTACACAGCAGCATGTAGGAGGTAAACTATTGTTTGCTGGTTCTCTGTGCACCTGTCACCTGATCACAGGAGCTGATCAGATTGCACCCGTACATGTATCAGGCCTTTCACACTGACAACGGATCAATTTTCCATTGACGCTTCGCTCTTGGATCAGCCACCCAGCTGGTGATGTTTTCTCTAAACATTTCGATTAACTTGAGTTTTGTTGGTTGTTTGTGCAAAAGACCCTGCCACCTTGCTAGGAGGGTAATGCTGTAGTGTGTTCTGAGTGATTGTTTACTAGGCATAAATATACGTGGGGTTGTTCAGTGCAGGTTTATGGGATTTGTTCCAATTTTTTTTTTTATTAAAATAAAAACAAATTAATACATGCAATGAAATATTAAGCCCTGAGTCTAAGCATAAGTAAACACTATGGTATAATTCTTACTATTAACCAGCTGCTTATTAGCATGTCTCTTATTAACAAATTGGCTGTTTTATTAGTACTCATAAAGCGTATTCTGCATGGCCATATTTTATATATTTTATATAACCAATACCTAAACTTAATTCAGATTTCTAAGTTTGTGTAATGTTATCAGTAACTGTCTTTCCATTTTTACCTCTTTAAAACTTGGATTAAAAATAAATAAATAAATAAATGTTTAAAAGTGAAGTAAATGCTGGCTGTGGATCACTAAGAACAGGACCGGTTCTGCCAGAAAACGAAATATCTAAGCTTTATGTGCAAGACAGAACAATTGCAAGAATTTTCTCTGATATTTATTGCCTGAATGGCTTGCGGTGCGATCGCTATTCCTCAGATTCGATGTCTCGGTCTTTATGGTTTCGAAAAGTAAAATACAACCGCACTGACAGCCGACGAACACTGCCAAAGAAAGCAATGGTGAACCAAGACATATCATTGGACCTGTGGGAAGAGTGAGGCAATTTAAAGTGGAAAGATAAATTACAGACCGCTGAAGAGTGGATTTCTTTTTCATCACAAGTTATGCTTATGGTAACGGTACGTGTGTGAGCTTGTTTTCAATGAGTCGAGACAAGTTGACAGCAAATATGCGGGTCTTTTCCCGACGTCAAATTGAGTTGACAGCCACCGTGGGTGCATCCCTTCAAGCTGAATAGAGATGACAGGATGTGGAGTCTTTTGTGGCAAGGAACGGTGGAATTCACCTGGCATCGGAGAGATCGCATTTGTTGCCAGCGATAGCCACTACTATGTTGGGTGGTCCGTGCTGGCGAAGCTCCTTCACCCAGTTCTTCAACGTCTGGAATGATTCCTGAGTGAAAGATGGAGAGATCTTTGAGTCAAGCAACATTTCTGAATCACAGGTCTTTAAGGTCATGTTGCTCAAAACCTGCGTGATAACAGTTGTTCCGTTGAACACAAAAGGAGTTGGAACTTGAATGCAAACTAGCGGCTGTCAAGCAGCATAAAAGTAGCCTGTATGACTTGTGCATGATATTTTGTGTCTTCAAAAGCCATATGATAGCCTTGTGAGAGGAACAGGCTGACACTTAACCCACTATTCACTGAAAGTCTTACCTCACAGCCCATAACTTCTTTAGTGTTCCACAGGAAAAAAAGATCTTGCATAGTTGAAGCGGATGATGACAGAACTTTCATTTCTGGGTGAACTATCCCTTTAATAGCTTTACCAGCAGAAAGATTTGTGTAGTAATAATGAAGAAATATTTCAGTACCTCTTTAGTGATGTCATACACAATGATAGCCGCAGCAGAGCCTCTGTAGTACATGGGAGCCAGGGCACGAAACTAAGAGCGAAACAGATAACATTCAGATGTGAGAGAAAAATGACGGCCTGTAAAAAAAAACAAGACTTAATCATCACTGATAATATCCCAACATCCCTTCTTAGGGCCCGAGCAGTGTGATCTCAACCTGCGTATGCTTATTATCAGAGCATTGAAAGAATTTGTTCGCTTTGGCGGAGGTCTCTTTCGAGTTTCATGCCGAATTAAACGGACAACTGAAACACAAACAAACGCATGTTATTCCAACTTGTTCAGTTCAAACAGAACTTTAGGCGGCGGTTAGGGAAAACCACGGTGAAAAACCCTAGACGTGAGCCACTGTTAAAGCGTAAAGGAGAATTGTGTTTCAGAAGGCCATGCCAAGGGGGCTTGAGCTGAGGAACTGCATGGAAAGGCGTATCAACACATGTGGGAGCCATCAGGGGAAAGATGAGCGCGACGTGTCAGAAGAAGTTAGCGCTTAATCTTTATAAAATAGCGTAGTTGGGTTGTTCGACCCCGGTCATCAAAAATAGACCAAAAAGGCTCTGATTAATAAAAACAAGCTGGTTCCAGTATGCCATTCCTTGGGGGGGGGGGCGTGGGGAGCAAAAGAGCTAAAAGAGGGGAAAAGTGCACATGAAAGTGAATGATTAAGAGAGAGACAGGGTAGGGAGAGTAGACATGGCAAGAAACCTTGGTAGTTTAGTTTTTTGCATACTTTCTTAAATTTAGGTGTGAGCTAGTCTGAGAAATAATATTTAAATCAATAATGAATTCTTTTAGTCAAAGTTTTGGCCTTTACAAATCATGAGCTGCAAATTGGTGCACGGTAATAACATGTGTGCTCATTTGTGCCCAAATGTTTTATGAACTGCTAGTTTTCATCAATAAAAGCGAATAATGCAATATGCGTGAACAAATATAGCTTACAAATAATATCTAACTTAAACCTGTAGCTCTTAACTGGATTTGAGATCACATTTACTACTACTAATACTATTAACTACTCTACAGATTCATTTGACACCACTCAAAGTTTCTTATTTAATTCATCAAAACGCTGTATAAATCCAATATAAATTGGATTTAAGTTAAGAAAACAGGTCGGAGCTCTGCTTAATCCATCTTTTCTGCCAATAAAATAAATAAATCAAGTTTGACTGACACGATTTCTCACATTTAGAGCTGTTTTTGGCACGATGCGCTGCACAAGGAAGAGGAAATGCTTCAGTTTAGATTTTGACTAAAATTGCAGGATGTCTCCTCAGACATATCCCAGGATTCCAGACTGTGTGGTCCCTCTCCAACTTCTCTCATCCAACTTCCTCCAGTCACTACCTCTTCAAATTAAGTCGATTTGTTGGTTTTAAAGACGCATGAAACCACTTTGCTAGCTATATGCAATTTATTCTGCCTCTATCTAATGAAAATAAGTTTTGAAAAATGTTTTCAAAAGAAGACTCTTATGCTCAACCAAGGCTGTATTTATTTGATAAAAAAAATTATTCAATATTGTTACATTTTTCTATTGCAATTTATTCTTGTGATGCAAAGATTAATTTTCAGCATCATTACTCCAGTGTTTAGTGTCACATGATTCAGCCAGAAATCAGTCTGAGCTCAATTGCTGCTCATGAAATGTCTTGATTTCTTATTATTACAGTAGCAGTGTTGAAAACAGTTGTGCTTCTTAATATTTTTGCACAAACCGCAAATGCATTTTCATACTGCAATGTAAAGTCTCTTCTGTCACGTTTGATCAATTTAATGCACCCACAAAACCACTAAAGCAAAAAAAACAAACAAGCCATGTTTCTATAATGCTGTTCTAAAACGCAATGTGTCAGATAATTATCTAATCAAGCGGTTGACAGACAGTGAAAAGCCAGTGTGGACAAAACTGTCTCCTCTTCACAAAATCACAATAGAGCTTGAAGTTCGAAAAGAAAGAAGAAAGACACTAAGAGAGAGGAGGGGAGAGAGAGAGAGAGAGATTCTGGCTTTGATTGCTCCTTAAATACCGCTATCTCTGACTTGGCCTAGCATTTTATCCCATCAGGCTCTGGAGCATCCCGAACAAAGCAAAGCAAAGAAAACCTGACCTCTTTAACAACTCAAAGGCCATGATGATGAACTCGCACCATATTTACCGGTGGGAATACATCAAAGCACTAAACAGGACCAGATGAGGGTAAAGAGGCTAGATAAATCAGACTTTCCCATATGCTCATTCTCTCATATGGAGTGGGATCCAAACATTCAAGACCAATTCTTCCCATTTCTAAATTATATTACCATCAACACAAATTGTGAATGTTTATATCCTAAAGATTTAACATAATAAATGATGTTACATTTGACTTTAAAATAGTGCAGAGCATTTTTTCCCCTGCTTTCCTGCATATAAAAAGGTTCTAGATCTTCTGTGTAGCTGCATAAAAAGAGACAAGCGATTCCTTAACACTCGGTATGATACTATTTTTTCTAGCAGCTTGTGTGGGCCTCTTGGCATTCTACATTTAGCATCACATAACATCACAGACAAACATAAGAAAAGATCATATTCCAAACAGCCTCAAGACTGCCGTCAAATCATGAGCGGTGATAAACATCTCAAACGATGCGATGTCACCCATACACTTTAGCCGTCTTGCCTAACGCAGTAGAGCATATTAGAGAAGACCGTAAAGATATAAAGCGTATAGAGATACATAAAGAAGACCAGCTCCTTTGAATATCATTAACCCCTTTCTCTAGAGAAGAGAGAAGTGCATGCAATACTGCCCCCTGCCTGAAGTGCCAAGACACTGCAAAAACAGAAGTGAAACAGAGTAAACATTGTTTTTAATGGCTGTCTGCTTGTGTGTGTGTGTATACTGATTGTTACGGTTTACCCTTTCTTGTCCGGCTGTGTCCCAGATAAGGAATTTGTGAAGCTCATTTTGGTACTGCACAGTCTTCGTCATAAATGATGCTCTGAAAAACAATTGCCACGATCAATAATAACATTAAGCGTACAAATAGAAAGGTCGGCAGGGAATCTGAGACATCTGCTGATCTTGTTTATTAAATATTTTGGCAGTTTTTAAAACGCGTTCAGCTGCCAACAAGTCTCTCAGCTTTCTTTAATGTATTCTACCATATTTCAATTCAGAATAGAAGAAGAAATAAATGTGTTTCTCATGTGGGCTTACTTATACACAGTTATACAGGGTTTACAAGTGCCTTACCAGGTGCAAATACACCTAAAATCAACGCAAGACATGAAGAGTTCCATAATAAGGACTGCCTGTTTGTTTCGATCTCTAGTCCTATTTGTTGTTTTCCCCCAGCAAGCTTAAAAACCACGGGCCTGTACCATGAAGCTGGATTAGCTGGCTAGCCAGGTAAGTTTAGGATTAGTTTGCACCAATCCTGGGTTTTAG
>JAUMHI010000041.1:16925459-16937794 GCA_032359435.1 Enteromius unitaeniatus | reverse complement strand
GTTTGGATTTGTCAACCCAAAACTAATCCTGTAACTCTGAGTTTGTTTAGCCACCATCATGGTACAGGCCCCAGGTTTTGTGTTATGTATTATTGGATGATACTGTATGCCAGAATGTGTGTTAATGGAGGAAACGCATCATTTACAGCTGCTAATTAAAAACCGAATTCATTAATTGTAAATAGTAAGTTTTTAATTTATAAAAAAACAAAACAATATGATCATCCTTTGCTGGTCAGCAGGGCACAAATCTGAATGAATGACTGCCCTGACTATGACAGCAGAAAAATCTTTATTGTTGAGCTTTGAAATGTGTGTCGATTGGATTCAGGCTTATGTAACTCAATTAAAAGGGGTCACGGTTTAAATCTTTAAAAACACTGTGATGCAACATGCATTATTCAATAATGTATATTAAATCACTTACCGCAATCTCTATTACATTCAGGCTAATCAGCATTAACAGCTCAGCTGGTGTAACTAGTTCCAAATTGTGATTTACAACATTTTTATCATAAGATATTGAATTATTATAACTATTATTATTATTATTCAAACAAATAATCCATCAAGTTGTTTTTACACAGTGCTTTCTGACACTAATCCTAAATTTCAACACACTATGTATCAATTTTGCTTGCTTGAAACAGCTTCTATTTCAGTGCATGTCGCCACTTGCTGTGTTTGCTATGTGCCAATCCTTCAGAATCGCATGTTAGAAATCAGAAAAGCCTGCATCACAGTCTGCTTGACCTCACGGTGAGTGTGCTTTGCAGTTTGCTTACCCAATTGTGGGATTAATGTTGGGATCAAAACTATCCTCCACAAACCTCCACACGATACTTGACTTTCCAACCCCTGTATCCTAAGACACAGTATCAAAATCAGTAACAAAATACACAAACTTATACATAAACTATTATGCAATTAAACATAGCTAATACATTTTGTGTCTTAAATTCTTTTTCACTTCTTTTTTTTACTTAATGCTATTCTGTGTTTATGTGTCTACTAAGTTTAAATTGAATGTAAGATCAAACCCAATCAATATCAGATTAGGTATAAAATGTCAAATTGTGCCATATGAAATCCCTACGCCTACAAGATTTTTTCAACACTAGCTGAACTAAATAAATATATCCAATGTACAACTGAACAAAACATAACTTCTCAAACTCTCTAGACATTTCTCATCCACATCTGAATGGGTGGTTTAATACGTCATCTGCCCAAAAATACTACTGTAACGCTTTAAAAGAGAGAATCAAAGCTTGCACAGCAGGTAAAACAACTGGAACACTTTATTTGTATTTATAGCATGCAATAACATTTATGACAGAGCATAAACGTGGTGATAAAACATTAAATGTGCACCCGAACTGCAATCCACGTCAAGTCATAAAAAGCCAACAGAACTCTTACCCCAAGAAGGCATACTTTCAACTCTCTTAGCGACATGTTGACCTCCAAACTAATGAAAACTTTGCAATCATTCCAAACAGTTTCATAAAGCTGATCAGCAACTATTTCTAATTGACGTAAGCTAAAAAAAAACAGCGCCCTAGACACTAGTGTCGGATATCCACTGCTTTAGGGCGGTATGAGACGCGGATTTGAAAGACTGACATAACGCGTACAGCTTATTGTAGTATGAGGACTTAGATGTTATATTAATGATCGATTAGTTGCGATATTAGCTGCTCGCTGATCGCCATCTTGAACTCCGGTTGACGAGTCTAGTTGTGGGAAGTGATTCCGCGAATCGATTCTTTCGAACAGTTCGTTTCATCAAACCGTAATTACGTCATCTCGTGGTGCCTAGCAAAAACGCATACAAATAAATCACATACGGCTGTTTATACACTTTTCTATTAGTTGTAGTGTTATAAAAAAGTGTTATTGTAATTTAATTACATTTCTCCGGCTTTCGATAATTGATTTGAGGGAGTTTATAGAGCACTTCAGCAACATTACTGATTAAAATACCCCATTTACCACTCAAATGAACATTTTAAATAAAGCGTATGCGAATTGCCGCTGGAAATAATTAACATAATCCTGATTCCGCAAATAAAACGGTTTATAATTAAAAACTTGCGTTGACTTTAACTCCTACTAAGTTCAATAAAAGTACGCTTTGGCGTGAAAGAATCATTTCTGACCCGGTTCTTGCGATTCACTGAAAAAGATCCGACTCTGCATAAACAGTTCATTCACGAATCGGACGTCGCTAGACTAGTCACGTGATCGACATTGTCTTATTTTTTTCTCATCGAGCACTCGGTTGAGCGAAACGAATATATTGCGATATTTCCGCGCGTAAAAGTGTTTTGTTTCGATGAGTTTATGTTTGTTTTTTAAGTATTTGATATTCCTATAGATGCCGGGATTGAAATAAGAGCAGGAAATCTTTTGAGGAAGTGGAGTGACAGCCCCGCTGTAAATCAAGATGGCAGGTAACGTGCTTTAGTGCATTTATTTAAAGCTTTATGAGGAGGTTTAAAGGGAATCGGCCTCGTTATCACCGCTGACTTTCATGGCGCTTTATGCCTTTTCGGTTTTTCTCCTGTGTTTTAGACGAAAGGTCATGAGCCTGGTGAATTTTTAAGTAGATTAACACTAGTTGCGAGTTGTGGAGCTAGCAGGACAGACTGGGATATTATGAAAAGTACTGCGATAAAGAGCTACTTTGGGCCAACAAGATACTTTGTGTTGTATTAAATGCTCTAAGATGGAAATGATATGGCACATTTAAGTAGATAATGAAGAGAACACAGCTGAGCTTGACTGTCAGTTTGTTAGCCAACCTGATACCGGATAACACGTTTGGTTAACTGGTCACCTTTTAAAAGGCATTTCTAAAGTGTCATAACTCAAGGACTGTTTGTATGCTGTTTCTCACTACGATACAAAAGGTGTTTGACATGCATCTTAGCCTAGTAAAAAGGTTATTTGATGTAGGCAAACCTGAGTTGACATGCTTGAGATAACAGCTAGCCTTTACACTACCATACATGCCAGTGCTGTGTGTCAAAAACCATGAAAAGATAAAAAAAAATGCTGTCTGGTGAGGTAGGTTTTTAGTAGGTTGTGAGTCAAAGCCGAAGTTTATGTGTCACCGCAGCATGGCTTTAAATTGTCAGCCTGGCTACGATACACTTGTTGGTTTTTGGTCATGAATTTATGGTTTATGTTTTCCCAGGTCTGTCTTTGTATTTTGAAGAAGGCCCTGATGATTGTGATGACTGTGAGTATACAGAACTCTTCAATAACTCTACAAATCAATTTATCTTTATCATTGTTACTGGGTGAATCTTATAAAACCTCAACAACATGTCCATAGCTTCCTGACTCACTCAAAAAATAAACACACACACACACACACACACACACACACATATATATATATATATATATATAATTGGCAATAAGAATAATTACAAAAAAAGCTAATATTTTAATAAAAAAAATGTGCTTAATTCTCAAGACATTCTCTTTCAACAGAAATATCTTAATGGCAAATCCAATATCCAATGTTTTAATGTTTTCCCCCTTTATTTTGGGAAATTTTGGCAGAAGTGGTTTGCATGTTATGGAATCTTTTTGGTGTAAAGTAAATAGTTTCTCATTAAACAAATTCCTTGTGCTATCTGTCACTTTGAATTTCTCTTCATCTTTTAATAAGATCCCTGGTTTGTATTTAAAAGATCTTGCGTTTGATACCACCCGGCTCTACTAACAAACTCAACGTAATTTATACTCCGTCAGTAACTGTCCATATGAATCTGTCTTGCAGTTGGATTCGATGACTATGGTTCAGAGTGTGATAGTCTTCGGATAACAGCATTCCTGGATGGAGGCCAGGATAATCTCACCCCTCTGGGCCGGCTGGAGAAATATGCTTTCAGTGAAAACGTCTTCAACAGGTGAGATGTGAAGCGTGTGGTCTGCAGTATGAAATGAGTAACTATCATGTTTAATGTGAGATGGATTTCAGGCTGTTTTTCTTTTCTCTGAAATGCAATACTGTGTACAAAAATGTGTTTTCTTAGGAGTGGTATAATATTTTATATGTCCTTCTTGTAACTATCACTCAAATATAAGTGAGACTTGATACAGAAAATACAAGGATAACGTTTTTATGGCACAACGGTGGAACATCATTTTAAAAGTTTAAGAGCTTAAAGTGAACCCTAATATGATTGGACCAGAAATACTTAGTAAGGAGCCAAACTTATCATCGTAGAAGAACTTGGCTTAGAAGTTTCTTGGGTGATTTTTGATATTTTGGCTTGAAAACATTATAAACATTAGTCTGGAAAATATATTTTTCTCTATATTTATATTTTATATATAATTTTTTTTTTCTTTGTGCATATAAATTGCAAAGGCCCATGTGATGTGGACTGTTATGGTGTGCATGATACGTTTGATGTTTATTTTCAGGCAAATAGTGGCACGTGGATTACTGGATGTGCTCCGGGAGTTCAGTGATAATGAAAATGAATTTATCAGCGTCATGGAAACGGTTGCCAGAATGTCTGAGGATGGAGGTTTGAATGGCTTCTGATTGTATTTGACTTTTTCAGAGTTGCTGAACTGTGCATAATATTGTGCATACAATGTGATGTTACAGAACCGACGGTGCGAGCAGAGCTGATGGAACAGGTACCAAACATTGCCATGTTCCTTCATGAAAATCGGCCTAATTTCCCAGAAGCCTTCTCACGGTATCTGGTGCCCATTGTGGTCCGGTATCTGACAGACCCTAATAACCAGGTGAGTTTTACTTGGAAAACCAAAACCGCCTGTTGTTTGAAACGTTTATCTGAAAAGGAATTGATGACACATATTTTTGAGTAGGGATGAGTTTAAAGGGGTTAAACTAGTCAACCAATAACTTACTAAGGAGTACTATTAAATACATGTACAAGAAAGAAATATATGCAACTGTTTAAAAGTATAATAAATATATAATTATTACATTTCTCAAATTACATTTTTAATTGTTATTATTATAAATACATTTAATTATAGAGAGAAAGAAAGAGAAATTAAGATTCAATATTTTTTAAGGGAAAAATGTTTTCTTGTCAGAGAAGGTTTTGGTTGCTGACTGCACGCTGGGCTTTAACTTTTACTTTCACTATTTCATCATTTATTCTGAAATACTCACAGAGCCATCTAAAAAACTCTTTTGTAATAGTCACAGTATCAGTATTATCAGAATGCCTGAGTAATGGTCTAATTACCTGTAGGTGCGAAAGACGAGCCAGGCTGCTCTGCTGGTGCTACTTGAACAGGGTCTGATGAGTAAGGCAAATATGGAGGGAAAGGTCTGCCCTGTTCTTCTGGAGCTCACTGAACCCAGCAGTGACGATGACTACAAGATCGAAGCAGTTGCGGTGAGTCTAGAATGCTCTGCTGATTACTGGAGGTGGAAAATACTCGCCATAAAAATATGTAAGCCACAAGCTTTCATAGGACCCGAAAGATAACAACTAGTTATATTTCCTGTCATATAACTTCATTCCATCTATGACGGAATGCTTATCTGTGAACAGCCTGCTTGTTACTGTGCTACCGTGTTAATTGAGTTGAGCTTTCATGTTTTTGTCTCTGGGTTGATGGGGAATAATGTTTTGTTGCAGATCATGTGCAAGCTGGTGACCATGTTGACTAAAGACACGGTGGAACACCTTTTATTGCTGCGCTTTTGTGAGCTCTGTAGTGACGTCAGACTATTTCAAGTCCGCAAGGTAATGATGCTCTCTGTTTTACAGTAATGTTGTGGAAGAACTGTTTTTTGGAACATGGCTTTGTGGAGCAACTGCATTGTGTGTAAAATTCATATGCTAAACATTTCATTTGTTAGTTTGTTTGTAATACAATAACACTAAATTATGAACTACCGTTCAAAAGCTTGTGGTTAATAAAATGTATTAATGTTTTAAAAAAAAGAGACTCTTGCTTAATGCTACAGTTTATAGCTGTTTTCTATTTGAGTATGTTTATTCCTGTGATTGCAAAGCTGAATTTTTAACAGTCTAATTCTTCAGAAATCATCCCAATATGCTGATCCTTCGGAAATAATTTTAACTTGCTGACCCCAACTTTTGGTGGTAGTGTATTTCCTGTATTACCAAAGAATGGAAATACCAGCTCCATGCATTATTATATTATACCAGTATCATGAGACAAAGTAGTAGCAATCCAAAGAACATGGTGATCGGAAATGGCTTCCTAAAGGAAGAAGCGTTGACGCAGTGAAGTTGTGTTTTGGTACATGCACTTGTTTGCGACTGTTTTGTCATTCAAATAACTGCAGTTAAAGCTCAGGCATACACTGTGTAGAAGTTGTGAAGAATGTTAATCTACTTTTGCAACTCGTGCTGGGTTGGCAAGAAGCAATGTTGCTTGAGTTGCAACAGGCCTTTGTTTGCAACATAACAGAAGACTGAATTTGACCTCATTGCAAATGTCTTAACCTTGTATTACTCTTTTTCTCACCGTCAGGTTTGTGCTGCAAATTTTGGCGAGTTCTGTTCGATTGTTGGCCAGGAAGCCACAGAGAAACTTCTGGTTAGACCTTCTTCGTTCCTCTTGTGCTTGTATTTAGAACAATACTGCAGTCACTGCCAGAATGAATGCATTTAATTATATCTGAGCTCCAGACCCAGAAAACACCTTTCATCTTATGAAGCCTGTTTGTGTCTTTGTTCAGATTTTTTTTGACGCGACATGCAAATGTGTTAACCACCACGCTCTCTTTGTCCTCACCTCAGATGCCGAAGTTTTTTGACCTGTGCTCAGACAGTCTTTGGGGTATTCGGAAAGCCTGTGCCGAGTGCTTCATGGTCGTTTCAAACTGCACTTCTCCGGAGGTGCGGCGTACTAAATTGTCCCCCTTGTTCATCAACCTCATTAGTGATCAGTCACGCTGGGTAAGAGCAAGGAAACACGCACACTAACTAAATGTGTAACTGTGACTCAGCATGTCATTTTTGTTCTCCCTTTTTTTGATCAGTGAGATTTCTGACAGTTTTTCCACCTGTTTTGGGAAATCACTACTACTTCTTTTTTTTAAATTAATTTATTAAATAACTTTTAAAGGGAATTGAGTATCTGCTTATGTTCAACTTTTTCAGGTACGCCAGGCTGCGTTCCAGTCACTAGGTCGTTTTATCTCCACGTTTGCCAACCCTTCAATCACCGGATTGCATTTCTGTGAGGATGGAACCCTCTGTGAGATAGCTAAAATCTACTCTGAGAGGTAAATGCACATTGTTTCTTTACTGTGACTGGGTTTGTATAAAAAAAAATATGTTTGTAATTGACTAGTTGTTGTAGTTGGATGTCAATCTTTATTGGAAGCCTTGTATGATTATTATTCTTATAATTATTATTATTTTTTATTATAAATTCTGTTTTATAATATTTATAAAAAAATCAGCAATTAAATTGATCAAAAGTGACAGTAAAAATTTGCGTTTGTTAGAAGTTTAGTTTTCCCCCCTCCCAAATAAATGCTGTTAATTTGGGCTTTGCATTTAAAAGAGATTCCTTAAAAAAAAAAAATTAAATTTAGCAGCACGCTCTTTTTCTAAAATTGATCATTAAGAAATTGTTCAATTGCTTAAAAATATGTAAATATATTTCTTGATCAGCATATTAGAATGATTTCTGTAGAATCATGTGACACTGAAGACTGGAGTAATGTTTCTTTGGAATCACATGAATGAATGACTATTTTTAGAATATAATGAAAAATAAAATTATGATATTGCCATTTTACTGTATTTTTCACAAAATGCAACCTTTGTGAATGTAAGACTTGTTTCAAAAACACATTTTTTTTGTCTCAGTTACTACTACTATATTGCCTTTATTTTATTAATTTTTTTTGCCTTTGTAGCCATGTCCAGGAAGTGGTCACCAGCAACTCCAGTAACAGCCGCAATGCCTCCATTGATGGTTCTCCAGACAGTCTCATACAGCCCCGTTCAGAGCAGCTACAGTCCACACAAGTTCTGACAGATCCACCATCACATCCGTCAGAAAGCAATTCTTCTACCCAACCCAGAGAAGATGGCACCAGCCCATGCCACCGTGAATGCTTATCCCCTTTGTCCCACCAGCAGACGAATGAGTGCACAATGTTCAACTCCTTCAACTTCTGGAGAGCCCCACTACCTGACATCACTCAAGAGCTGGAACTCTTACGAGAAGAAAAAAGTGATGAGGTGATAGAGACACAAGACGAGACCATAAGGGTGACAGAAGGTGAGGGAAAAGACAATGTGCCAAGTTTAGATTCACAAGGCCCAGCCACCAGCTCTCAGATCCAGAAGGTTTTGGACTGTCTTCAGCCTCACATGGATGATCCTGATGTGCAAGGTGATTGCAAAAAGAGCCCATGTTCTTTTGACCATTTCCACATAAGGACTTAGTTATTAATTTCCCTGTATTCTTTCACTCACAGTTCAAGTGAAGGTGTTGTCCGCTGCACTGAAAGCTTCCCAGCTAGAGAGTCAGACAGAAGATGCAGATGATTCAGTTTCAGAGAGTAACGGTTCCACAGGCTCCCCGACGTCTGATGAGCTCAGTGCCATGAGTGAACTCTCACTGACAGATGCACAGATCTCAGACTCACCCTCTAGTTCACCAGTGCTAGTAGATGACTCTGAACACAGCAGTGAGGTGAGAGGACAAGTTTATATTTATACATTTCAAAAAATTCTTTTTTTTGTCTCGTAGGAAAAAGCATGATTTTTTTTTTCACTACCCCAATAATACATGTCTATATTATTATAATAGTATAAATTAAAAAAATAGAAGAGAAGATTAAAAAGGTTGCTACATTTAATAAAATGATCGTTTAAATGTTAAAAATATTATTCAATAAAAATTATTCAACCATTTTCTTAAAAATACAATTATAGTTTACATTTCATTGTTGGTTGGTTCAGTGTTTTTATTTGTTGTTGTTGTTGTTATTGTTATTATTATTATTATTATTATTATTGAATATTTAATCAAATTCATTCCCTAGCAGTATTTGCTAAGAAAAGCTCCCAAGAGAAAAATCCATTAATTTTAATCTAATATTTCATTTAGTGTGTCAATTACTATAAAAGTCATAACAATAATACAATGAGAATGGAGAAAATTTGTGTTTTTTTTTTTTTTTTTGGCCATGCCTTGGCAACTCCTGCATTTTTATATAAATCTTTTTATGCAAATGTCATTAGTAGGAAGTGCTGGCACTAACTCCTCAGTAGAGAATTGAATTCTTAAGCAGTTATGCGTGTTGCACACAGGAGTCAGACCTAATCGAAAATGTGGAGGAGGACAAAGATTCAGACACAGCTAAAACGTGTGAAGAGGAAAAGTCTAAAGTTCAGGTAATGTACTGCCCAAATATGTACGGTGACTTATAAAGCAGAATAAAAAAAAAACTGTTATGTCTTTACATAAAAATCTGCTAGGTTTCCAATGACCTTGATTTTTGAGGCAGTTGTACAAACCGCAAACTTACATTGTGCCAGCTGTTCATTTGCAGCCATTAATTAATTATTCATGACAAAAACACATTGAATGTACAGAGAGACTCCTCTTTTTAATAACAGACTATTTCAGACTGTTGGTAGTGGTTTATTAAATCTATGATGTTTAATAACAATCATTCTTTCTGTCATCTCAGAATGTAATTCCACAGCAGTTGCTGGATCAGTATCTGTCCATGACAGACCCCGCTCGAGCTCAGACCGTAGACACTGAGATCGCCAAACACTGTGCATTCAGCTTGCCAGGTGTCGCACTAACGCTGGGCAGACAGAACTGGCACTGCCTCAAAGACACGTATGAGACCCTTGCTACAGATGTACAGGTATATCATCCTCTCAAATCTACAATGCTGATGTTATTTGTTGGAATGGTCAAACAAAAATGTTTAGTACAGTACTGTAACATCAACTGTAACACCACTTTATACTTGTTGCATATATAAATAAATATAAAAAATATAAATATAAAACATTATTTTCTCTGTGTTGTATTATTATAGATTACTATTGTTTGTCTTTATTCCGCATTTTCGAAATATTTACAAAGTAAACACAGTAGCGTCAGTAGTTGTCAAGTGAAATATTATTGAATGTGTTACAGTGGAAGGTTCGGCGGACGCTGGCGTTCTCTATCCATGAGTTGGCAGTGATTTTGGGGGATCAGCTGACCGCGGCTGACCTGGTGCCCATATTTAACGGCTTCCTCAAAGATCTCGATGAGGTGCGGATAGGAGTCCTCAAACACCTGTATGATTTCTTGAAGGTGAGATTATGAAACATCTTCACTTTAGAAGACAGACTACATGAGCATTTTATGCCAGGAACTTTGAAAATAAATAAATTGCTGAATATTGGAAAAAAAAGCCTTAATTATTAATCATTTTAATACAATTAAAAAAATAAGATTTAATTCTAAATGTTAATTTTAGACTAAGTAATTGCATGTGCTTTTTGTCATTTTTATTCATTCATGTTTCAGTTAGTTGCAACATTTCTTAATTTAAATGTTTGTAATTTTTCGTCTAGTATTTATATTTCATCTTTCAATTACTGAAAACTATTTTCAAGAATATAGTTTTACAATGGCTCCAACAACACTGGCTCTAACAGATCTTTCTGTGTCGTCTTTTGTAGCTTCTTCATGCCGATAAGCGTCGGGAGTATCTGTATCAGATGCAGGAGTTCATGGTGACGGACAACAGCCGAAATTGGAGATTCCGCTATGAGCTAGCAGAGTACGTGTTGCTTTGTTACATGCTTCATTGAAAAAGTAGCTTTTGCATCTCTCAAGTGTGATCTCACTCTTGTGGCATTTGTCTGTGTCTGTGTATTTAGGCAGCTCATCCTGATCATTGAGTTGTACAGCCACAACGATGTGTATGACTACCTCAGACAGATCGCACTTAACCTTTGCTCTGACAAAGTTTCAGAAGTGCGGTGGATCTCGTATAAACTGGTGAGTCATGCTGCCTTTAGCTTGTTTAAAAATAGCAACATTACAATGCCTTTCATTGTCTGTTTTTGAGTTTGTTCTGCTTTTAGTAGCACCACTGGACTGTTTTAACCAGGGCTTATAGGCTGTTTGCACCTGGTATATAAGACATGTGTATAGTGACAAGTTTGGTCTTGTGAATGTGTGTAGGTGGTGGAGATCTTGCACAAGTTGTATGCCTGTGAAGCTCACGATTTGGGCCTAAATTTCATTAACGAGCTCATTATGAGATTCTGCCACTGTCCCAAATGGGTTGGACGTCAAGCATTTGCTTTCATTTGCCAGGTAAAATTTGCATCTGCTTTTGTGTTATCCAGGATTCCCATATATACATTATTTTATCTACCACTGCTTTATCAACCTTTAATGGGGTTTAATTTCAAGTTTCATTAAGTATTTTGCATAGAACAGTTTTTTTGAGGCACTGTGTGATTAATTAGTAATTCTCAAATAGACGCTATCAGAATAACAAACTGGTGTGCAAATAACTTTAACCAGTCAGGTTGAAACATATTTTGTTCAATATGCAACATTCTCAAAAGAGAACCAAAGTCTGACACTGAAGGCTCTTGGGTGTTAAATCTGTCGACGTAGGCCCTTGTGGAGGAGGACTATATGCCCATGGACCAGTTTGCACAGCACCTTCTACCCAGTCTGCTCAGCCTCTCGTCAGATCCTGTACCCAACGTACGTGTGCTGGTGGCCAAGGCGTTACGGCAGAGCGTGTTGGAAAAATGTAAGACACACTCACACATTGTAAAGACAAGAAGATGCCTGTGTTGCAGGATGTTATGCATGCATCCACTTCTTCATTAGGCCAAGGGCTTAAAATTAAATGAATGGACTAAAATATTTATCAGTAATATAATGCACAGGATGTGTACTCATTTTTGTCCTGTGAAATGCTTTCTAGAATGTCCACAATGCAAGTGTAGTTGGAATTACCAGTAGTGCAAAAAAATCGAATGTTTTCCTAAATAGGGCTCTGCAATATGATGATATATACACTACAGTTCAAAACTTTGGGGTCAGTAAGATATTTAATGTTTTTTAAAGATGTTTCTTCTGCTCATCAAGACTGCATTTATTAGATTCAAAATCCAGGAAATTTTATATTGTGAAATATTATTTCACTTTAAATCTATAAATATATTTTCTGTGTGAATATATTTTAAAATGTAATTTATTCCTGTGATATAAAAAGCATCATTACTCCAGTCTTCAGTGTCACATGATCCTTTCAGAAATCATTCTAATCTGCTGATGTTTTATTATCA
>JAUMHI010000041.1:16873408-16925359 GCA_032359435.1 Enteromius unitaeniatus | reverse complement strand
TAAAATATATGAAAGTCTAATGTTTATCAGTACATTACAGAAAATAATGAACTTTATCACAATATGCTAGTTTTTTTAAAAGGACCTGTATAATCCCCAGCTTCTGCTCTTCACTGGCTTTACTCAGTCAATCTTTAGACTGATAGAAGACTGTCAGTGCAGTTTTGAGTTCCAGACAAGACTATTAAGTTAACAGATTTTGGTTATTAGACAGCTTTGCTGTTATTCTGGTGTTGAGGTATGAACTAATACAGTCCTACTTGGGATGTGAAGATGAAGAGAACACAAGAAGTCAGAGAAAATAAGATAAATGAAGAAGAGAAAATGTGGGACAAAGCAGAGCCTTTTGAAGACATAAAAGCGTATACTGAGTTACCGGAGGAGTACTATCATGGGATTGAAGATTTAACCTGGAACTCACTGAACTCACTGAACTCACTGGAGCAGTTACTGTATATCAGCCTACCAGCATGGATACAAAGAGGTGAGAAGCCCAATAATCTACATGCACTTCCAGCTTTAGTTAGACGCAGCTTTCACTGGTGATTCTTGGAGAAATCAGAGCTTCAGAGCTTTATGAGGGCAACGGGCAGCCCTCCATCACTCTTACCCTCATTACGCCCCTTATATCTCATCTCTACACAAAGATCATGCTGGGCAAATGTTTTTGCGGTACAGGCTGTTCATGACTGAAATAAGTATGACTAACAATATAAAGGCCCGAAAAGTATAAATTACATAAAATATAAAGGAATAAAACTTGGCATTTGTAACTTGGCATCTGGACCTTTCACAACAACATCCTGCCCTATCGTCTAATATCCTAAACCCTACTGCCGTACACTCTGCCTGCTTCAGCTGTCATCTCATTCATCTATAGGTCAGATCATTGGTCTAAATATGTTGCTTGTGTTTCTCATTTCTGTGTATCTTATCAGTGCATGAGATACGAAGAAAACTATGTAGCTACCATCATTCATGTTTTATGTATGCAGATTTTTGTGCTGGGTGAAGAGAATTCCCCACCAGGTTCTGAATGCAAGCAGGGAATAACCTGCGGTTAGTCTTTGCACACTTGAGAGGACATTTGCTGAACAGGTAAAACAAGTAGAGCTAAGTTTTGCACTCATTATTGACTTTAGTTCCAGTCAATATGAAATGTTATTTGCAACCCATTTAACTTCCATTATATGACATAACAATGCATTGTAGATTTTGAACTTATTACCATTATTAGATGTTCCTGAATTTTTCTAGATTCCTGCTTTTGCAAATTCCAACTTTGCACACCATGCTTGCTCTGTTTCTCGCACCCTGGTCCTGTTTCCCATCTCTTCCTTTCCTTCCACCATCTTCTTTTGCTTTACTTTCTCTGGCTTTGCGTTTTCTGCCACGGTGTCTCTTCACTTCAACATCGAAGAAGCAGCCAGAGCGCAGGAGCCAGACTCAGCCTCTCTGGTCTAGACAACGATCTCCTTTGCTTCCAGCTCACTGGATCCGTTGGTTTCCGCAGAAATACAGCTGACATCCTTACAGATGCAGAGCCACAATCTTCAGCCTTCCTCCAGCAGCTCAACCTAGAGTTAGAAATGGACAGCCAACCTGAACCACTCCTGCTTCAGAAGGACCGGCTAGATTGTGAGGGAAGTTCATTACTAAAAACAGAAGTAGATGAGAACCACTCTTCTCCTTTGACTATTTCTGACATGGATGTACAAGAAGACTGAATGACTGTGATAATGGTAATGACTGATAATGTTTAATTAAATACAGAGGTGGTCGAAATACACAAATAAAGTACTTTATTAAAAGTACAGATCCATACTATAAAACATTGCTCCAGTAAAAGTAAAAGTTCTCCTTTTTCAATTTTACTCGAGTAAAAGTAAAAAAGTACTTGTTTTTTTTTTTATGTACTCAAGTAAAAAAGTACTGATAGATTTTCAGTCTACTTAATTTTATGTAGCACAATTTATTTTCATAATCTTACTGCTCAAAATACCTGATTTTTGACGAGCCTGATGCATAATGTTTAATGTGAAGCTTACACACTTAAGAGTTTTGAGTGTCTAATCTTCACCTGTGAGAAAAAGGTGTTTTGCCGATTGAACAGTTTCATTAAAAAGAATCAGTAGGTTAATGAATCGCTCGTCTGCGTCTCGCAAGTAAGAAGTATGATCATTTGCTTAGGAATGTAGTGAAGTAAAAGTAAAAGTTGCTGAAAATAAAACGCCAGTAAAGTACAGATGCTTGAATAATGTACTTCAGTACAGTAACGAATTACAACTAATTCGTTACTGTCCACCACTGATTAAATAAAAGGAAAAATAAAAATGAGGAATTCTGCTTTGAGAATGAAAGGAAAACAAGCTAAGGTACTAAAATTACTGAAACAAAAGCTATATGGAAATCATTAAAAAGAAAACAATCCTCTAAAAAAGACAAAATCACATAATGACAATTGTAGTGAACATATAATAAACATTCCATGTATGTGAGACTGTTATAATCTAATAAATACATTATTACAGGTTGGATTGATTTCACTGTGCATATTGTTTATTAAAAAGAAATTAATTAAATTCAGGATGGATCAAATAGAGCAATGAACTAAGTAATAAACCAATAATGAAACTAATATAAAAAATGGGCTCTAACAATATTTTTTTGCCATTATAATTAAATTTGCTATGCTCTGATATATATAAATTACATAAATAATTTAATGCAATACATTAAAAAAACAATCAGGGAATTATAAATGAAATAATAATTAAAATTAAATAATAAATTGAATCATCAACAACACTTGACAAAATGTGTTTATTCAATATATTAATTAAACATTCTGCATATGCCTGCATATACAGTTACAACATATCTAAAATATATTTATATTTTCTGAGTAAAGCTTATACATTTGAGTTATAATTTATAGATGTACATATGTTTTATTTATAAAACATATTGATTGCAAATATGCAAACGCATTACAGTTTATTAGTAATAAAATCCCATTTTAGATTTCTTACTTCTTAAGCTACATAACATTTCACATTAATGTTTTATGATATTACCAACACAGTTCTTTCTGGTGTGTGGTATTGTGCAAAATGAAACAAACAAACTAAAAAAAATCTATTTTAAAATCCTTCTATGGTTTGTTTTGTGTTGCTACAGGTAAATCCAGCAGTAAAACCGTGTCAACTAGAAGCTCATGCTTCTACAAACTTATGAATTCCTATTCAGAGTTCTGTGTTTTCTGATCCTCAGCTTTAATATCAAAGAGATGCGGATGGTTCTCACTCATGTGAGTGAAGCGATCTTGGAGATACTGGTTTCCGAAGCCCATGATTTGGCCCGTGGCTTGACGATGTATATTAGCTACTCTGGCTGTGAAATCCAGAGTGAAGGCGAAGTTCACCAGCTCTGGTGCCACAACAGGCGGCTGGGTTTTGTTACTGGGAACTTCTGACTGCACATATTGATCAGCCATTTGCTGAAAGGATCTATAGGTGATTCCATTCAGGAAAGTGGTCACGGTGCTGTTCTCTTTCAGCTGGGAAAGAGGAGGGGATCAGAAAACATTAGTGAGCTCCTTTACATAACACTTGTCTCAGTAATATTTAATGATTTCAGAAGGAATAAGACACACTTACCTTGATATCCATTAGGTCTCCTTGCCGTTTAATATGTTCTATGATTTTCCTGATAACCTCTTCTCGTGAGACTAGTTTGAGAAACAGAACAGAAAAAATAACAAATATTATAAAATATATTGTTTGTGCTTTGAGCAACAAGAAAACCACAAAAACTTTAGGCTATTTACTCATTACGCAAAACCTTTATACTGGGTTTCACAAAAAATGAAGCTTTTCTGTACAATGACAGATTATGCTGATAACATCGGCCAAACTTTTAAGGACGTCTGTGTGCTGTATGCTGTGTGTTGTATTCAAAGACTTCTGATGACTTTGTGTGGGATTTTGCAGAATGGACAGAACATTTGAGGAAGCAGAAGGTATGTCGTTCTGCTGTAATTAATCCATTGAGACGCAACCATCCAAACCCTATACTGGTTTTTGTTGTTATGTACGTAATCTTTAACCCACCTCTTTTGCATAATTCAAATAGTCTATTATAATAACACTCACCATTTCCACCATTCTGGTCTGTTATCTGAGTGGCACTGTCATCGGCTGGACTGTCTTTCACTTCATGCACAATTTTCTCCAGTTCCTCCGACATTTTCTCATAGTACGAGTTAGTGGGTTCCACCTCCTCAACAGCTGTTAAAAATCAAACTTTATAAGAATCGTTTTACCAATAAATGCAAACTTCCAACTAATACAAAGAACATATACAGAGATACATACATTTTTCAGCGGTCACATCTCCACTTCGCCTCCATTTTAATGATCTCCTGTGCGACGATTTCTTTCTTGAAGATTTTGAACGGCGCATGTTGATATCGCTCTTTGATAGGGCGTCAGCTAAAGGCAAACAAGAGATCTGGGGTGTTGAGGGATGGGAAAGTGGGAGCTGTTCTTCGGTTCTCTGATGATCTTGCTCCTTTTCACTATTTCCTTTGGAAAACCAGCTCAAGAAACTCTTCCATACAGTGGATTTCTTCGTCTTCTTGCCTTCTTCTTTGTCCTTCTTTTCAGTCAATGAATTCCCCACATTTTCTTGCACATTTAAATGCATATTTCCATCACTAACTGTACTTGTTTGGGGAGATAAAGCATCAATGCTTTGCATACTTTCCTCCTTGCCCAAAAATAGAAACTTCTTCTTGGGTTTGCTGTTGGACTTTTGCGATGCATTAGAGCCATCGTCGCGACGCAGACTCCCTTTAACTGTCCACTTTTTGCTTTTCTTCTCAGACAACGTCTCCTTTTTATCCATTGGTGGTTTAGTGTTCGGCTCGTATCTAATGTCTTCATCTGAGATGGAGGCTTGTGTAGTCAAGTTCAGAGACGTGTCGCTGGAATGTCTGCGATGTCTTGTCTTGTGCTCTGCGACGGCAACCCATTTGTGTGATCTTTGCTCCTGTCTCAGAGGACTTTGTGATCCATCGTTAAGGCTGAAACTTCGCTTAACATACACCTCCAACAGCCTTTTCCTATCCTTTTCTCCGACTGATAGCAGCTGAGGGGTGGGCTGTGTATTCTGGACAGTCGAAATGGATGCCATCCTCTCATACTGCAATAAAATGCATCAACATTTGTATTAGTGATTGAATAATGTGTTTTTTTTAATGCTGATATCTAGTGAGGCTAATGGCTAATATAGCCTAAAAAAAACCCAAAACACACAAAATTGCTGAATTGCAAATGAACACTTATCTTACAAAACATTTCTAATTAAAATTAACTAATGAAAAACAGAAAAACTATCTGGAGACTAGAAAATCGGCCAAACGCTGTCCAATTAAAAAAAAAACACCATTTATTTATTTTTTTTGTATCAAATCCTTTTTGTGTTGCTCGGAAAGAAAAGAAAGATATGCCAGATTTTCTTCACATAACATAAAGACAAAAATGTAGATTTTAAGGGAACTATTGCTTTAAGAATCGGCGATCTTAAGATCGCTTTGAATAAGTTACCACGGTAACGGCACGTGTACAAGAAGTTAACAGCGAGAACACAAACCCAAAAGCGGTATTACAACATATAGAAGAAATATAGCAGCTTTGAAGTAAACCATTGACTTTGTCTTACTATTTCTCGCACTCTGCGATGTTGTTTCAATCTCTAGTGCTGGTCGACTGTTTGAGCAATCTTTGAGGAACCGTGGAAGTGTAGACGAAGTTGAAGACGCCCATTGCTGGAAACACCAATCAGCAGACGTTGCAAGGGCTGATGTCATGCAGGTAAAGCAGTCTGGGAAAAGGTTTTGTCAGGTGATGTTTACGGTTTCGATGCATGCATTTAAGATGAATAAGGAAATGACACCACAAATAATTTTAAATGAAGATTGAGTTTGAATAAAAGACTTTTATACTGTCTTGTTCCATAAGAATTATTCCATTATTGTTTTTTGTTGTTTTTATTCCAAGTCATGAGTTATGCATATAGCCTTTGTGGCAGGAAGAAGAGATTGCATCATTCTCCAACCAGTAACTCATTTACTATGTGTCTTATAATGACATGTAGCCTACACTGAACGTTTATGACAGCAAGAAATTCCTGAACCCTCCATTTTGGGGAGGCATGGAAAATCTGGTGCACAAAGAAAACGAGGTCAAGACATGCAGGAATTCAGGTGTTGCGATATAACGAAATTTTCTGGGAATGACATTTCTCATTTTGTGATAGGTTATTAATATCAAAGAATGCATTAAAATACAAGCAGACAAAAAACATTTAAGTGTCATTCATTCATGGCCATGAATTTGACTGACTTCAAAAACATTAAGTCACATGTTTTTGCCTCAAAAGGAGACAAAGGGAAAATCAATTTAAAGTCAAACCAGTTTGTCAGCTGAGTTATCCACTTGTTTACAGTCTGCCTGCCGCCAAAAAAGGACAGCTCATTTTTTAGCTCATTTTACTTTCACTATTCAACCTTTCACTATTGTAGACTTAAATAAAGAGATATTTGTACTGTTGGAGGCTTGTGAGGTCCAGGAATGTATGAAAGACATCGTCAGAATACTCCATCTTCCGTCAGTGGTTGAATCTGAATACCATGAAGCGAGAGGATACTTTTTGTAAGCAAAGCAAAAAAAAAAAACAACAAAAAATGACTTTATTCAATTATTTGTCTCCCTTGTTTCTATCCGCAATCACCACAGCATCATATCAGAGAAAATCCATTTAATGCACAACATGCCAAAGCACAAGGATGCACTGTTTTAGTTTAAGTCAAAGTTTAAGTATGTTTAAAAAAACATATCGCAGTTGACAGAACAGCATACATAGTTTGTGTATACATGTTCTCCAAAATAGTGATGCAGCGAGACACAGAGGAGACAAATGATTGAATAAAGTTATTTTTATTTTCTGCGTGTGCAAGAATTCTAGTCGCTTTATAACATTCAGTTGAACCACTGATGGAAGATGGACGTTTCAAACGAAACGACATGGGGGTAAATGATTAATTACAAAATGTTCATTTTGGGGTGGAGTATTTCATTTTGCCTTTAAATTTATTTCCCAAAGCAGACACTTTTTAACTTAAAAAAACATGCTGTGGGAGTGCATAGGTCTATATTGATGTTAACAAGAGTACCAAGGTGATTGTTTTTATTTTGTATACAGTACTAATACAGACAGTGTAGGTGTACATTGCAGCGGTATCCAGTAAATGATGACAGATACACTTTTTCGTAGCATATCATATACAGTACTTCCTGTATGACTTACATATGCCATATCCTGTAAAGATATAGTGCCATTCTGTCTTGATTTATTTTTCTGCATATCACATACATCTATTTTGATATATGTAAGATTGTATGTATTAAGTAATGCATCCCTGGTGCATTTTCTCTATGTGGTCCAATTACACTAAACAGTTCAATAATATGACCACTAGAGGTCATCTGAAGGATGTAGGGGTAGGATGCTTTACTGAAATTATGTAGACAGTTTCCTGGAAAGAAGATGATTGACAATTCACCTTGTTTTCACTGAATGATGTCTGCATTAGCACGCACGTTCCAGTTTTGGAAATATGTTTTACATCACACACATAATTCAGAGGAGAGACATTTGATGAATCACAGACACAGTAATTGCGACACAGCAAACCAGATTATGCGGTTTATGGGAAATGCACCATGCATATCAGACAACACTGTATAAGGAAGTTCCTCTTTCCATATTTTTAATTTGATTTATGACTATTGACTGTGCCTTCATATCTTGATGAAACCTTGACCATGTAATTATTTTCTTCTTCTTATTGTCCCCTGTAAAAACAAGTACATGATCTAATGCAAATTCTGGTATCAGTTAGATGTTTTATTTACTTATTTTTAAATATGACAATCTGTTTGAAGGCACCACATGAGAACTGTTGTCAGTTTGGCCTCCAAGTGACGAGTGGTGCCCTCAAACTAAATGGAGTGTGAGTGCAAACAGAAAAGCACATCTATTCTCATTATTCTACACACAGTGCGTTTGTGATTTGGAGGTTTCAGTGTCCAGGCAAGGACATGTAGGGACATAAAGAAGATAAAGTATCTCCTTGGTTAACAATGCACAGCTGGCAAGAAGCTCACCTTCCAAACACACATATGTTTTCAGACAGATGATTAATGTTTGCTGCATATTGCTTCTAAAAATACACATGCTTACTAATGCTTTTCTTTAAACCCCTGTGTAATGAATCTGTGTAATTTTTATCGCTGGACATGCTACGGTATGAAATTAATGTTTTTAATACACCTTAATAATGCAAACATTACTCTTTTTTTATTTGGATTGTCACTGTCAAGTCAACCACAAGAGTGTCATCATAGTAATGATATATTTTTTTATTCTGAACTTTACTCCAGTTATAAGACCATCATGTGCCCATTTTGAATTATTGAGTGAGACCAAAACATCATCTAAATAATGAATGAAGAGGGTGTAACAAAGCTGGGTAATAGAGAGTTGGAGGGACAGACTGAAGCAACAGGGGAAATCCCTCATGGGATGAGTAACATTCATCATCAATTTTACAGCTTAATCGAGGTATGAGAAAGAGAGAACCACCACGTTCAGCACGTGAACACAGGTAGAGGATATTCCCATATTAGCCCTAGTTACATGCAACACAATCTATATCGTAATATCCATCTACATTTATGCTCCAAACTTGCCTGAGGAAAATTTCTCTCTCAAGATATCAGGATAAAATGTATAGATAAATATACAGCATATATATAACTTTAAGAGACAATAAATAACACAAGTATATGAAAATGTCTGTATTTTGAATGGGTATGGCTCAACTTTATTTGCGTTGAGGTAATGACCGTCTCAGACGCGGTGCGCATGCGCATATTAGGTGTACCGCGTGCGCGTGACAGAGGTAGGTCAGTTCTTTGTATGTCAGAATGACTTTGAGAGTTAAAGTACAATTCCTGCTAATACCGAAACATTTGTGGGGTGTCGTGACTCATGAGACACTTTATAATCTCTCCAGGACGCAACATTAGTCTAAACTTTCGACACGACCTGAGTTTGTGACTGAACTGCAGGTGATGCTAGCAGCGAAGGGCTTTATTATTGAAAAAACCCAACAAAACCCTGTAGTCATTTGACGTTTCTTTAATGTATAGGTTATGCATGCAAAATGGTTGATAATTGAAATGTCATCAAACTGTAAAGTGTCATTAATTACCAAAAACAAACAAACAAAAAAAAAACCTTGCTTTAATTTTAAGCTGGGCACTCTTTGCAGTTCAGAAAGAGAATTAAGTGTTTATTCAGCAAGGATTCAGTGAATTCACATTGAATTGGACTTTACTGGTATTGTTTGTGTTGTGACAATTGTTTCATACTAACAGTATCTTTTAATAATGTTAGGCTTTAGTCACCATCTGCTTAGGCCATTATTTATGATTACATTTTCTGTAATCAGGTCAACAACGCTGACAGCGACGACGCTGTTATCAAGCCATTTTGAGTATGAACATTATAATGAGTCAGACATTACTGAAAGTAGTGATATATGAGTATGTTATTTATTTTATAATTACTCATGTGATGTGGAGACAACACTCATCTAATATTTTCCCCTGTATATTGCTAATGAGCTGAAACTGTCCTCCATACTGAAATGAAACTTTTTGTCTCTTTTTTTCATTGTTAGACAGTGTTATTACTGGTTTACACAGTTTTCCACCATGCTTTTAAGCCATGCATCTACACAAATGTCCTATCGTCTTAACAGTATATAAATTACAATAAATTCACAGATATATTATGCATAAATTGGACATTTATAGATCAAATGTGATTTTCTCATTTTAAAAAAATCATTTCACTTTATACATTAATCTAAATTCAAGAGAGAGCTCATGCAGCGTTACAAGTTGGCTTGCTGATGGTTTCAGGAATGTGGGGTCCAGCTGTACAGGGCAGTGTCTCACTGTTTGGTTTTTCATTGGTAGTTGCCAGGTTTTTTTTCTGCTTATTTCTATGAAGTTGACCTCTGTTTTGGAGCCAGTGAAACTGAATGAGGACAAATAAAAATGCCTTATTGATGCATCACTGCAAACCTTTAAGAAATATTATTGCAGTTTAAACAGTGGCTCATGGCATACATTGATACAAAGTATACCTGTAGTTCAATGTAAGTTGCATCACCTGCGTAACCAAATGTTCTTAAATATAACAAAACAAAACAGAATTGCATAGCAGTTCTAAATAGTGCATTCAAAACCCATACGCTCAAAAAAAAGGTACAAAGCTGTTATTTGGATTGTACATTTTTACTACCATAAACTGTACCTAAAGTGTACATATTAGTGCTTTTCGAAAGGGTGCTGCCTCAGCAACAGTTCTGTATGCTTTTTTTCTGAGAGTGTGGAAATTAAACCTCTCACTTTGGCATTGCAAAGTACAACCACAACCAAACAATAATAAAAAAAAAAAAACTTGCAGAAAATGTGAGGCTGATAGTTGTAAGTTGCATTAAATGAAATGAGATTTCCAGTGAAAATGCTGGAGGCTCGTAAGTAACCATAATCCCCAAATTAGTAAGTGTCACCTTTCTTTTATTAAACCTGCAATCACCTCAAATATCGTCTGGTCTGCATACTAAAGTTACCACAGTAATCAGGATTGCGTGAAAGTACAAATCGAGCCACGCTCGGGTTATAGGGGTCAGTTTCTTTCACTTTCTGCCTGTTGTAGATGTAATCAGTCTTACCCAGCTTTAACTTGTTAGTAAAGTTTTCCAGCCGCAGAGCTAGAGAGATCTGAACGGTCTAAACAGTGCAAGACTAGAACAAAATGGCTGGTCATTAAATGTTTATAACCACGTCTCTCTCCATACCCTGTTTGACCTTACCATGCAACTGACCAGTTAAGTATATATGAGACCGAGGGTATCTCCAGGGTATTAAGGCCATTGCCGGCTTTGTGTGATTTTTCTTTCCCCAATCTCCTAATTGGTCCTATCAGGGGTTATCAGCGTAGTGTCGGGTTCTAGAGATAAAAGCAGATAAAATTAAGACACATCATTAGGCACCTAGTCTGGGCTGTGGTGTGACCGGTGTAACTGCTGAGGAGTTGTTAATGTTTATTTGTATATTTAATTGTTTTTGTTTATTTAAAATATGATTAAATTATTTAAAATGCAAAGTGTAGCATTCCAAAAGAAAAAGTGCGCACTTTACGCAAATAGTGTTTACCATTCGCATAAACTATTTGCTTAAATGAACATATATGAAAATATATGATGAAACGATTTTATTGCTTTGCCTGGAATCCGCATGTTCGCACGTACAGTACCTAAAAATACACCGAACTATATTTTTATAATGACACAAATATTGCGATATCATACTTCAGTAATGACACCACTCAAATAACAGTCATATAATACCTAGCATTCCTCTTACATAACCACAAAACACTAACAGCATTCTCTTACATACTATATACATAGTTCAGTATTTGGTTACTTTGCTGTCTCACTGCTCAATATTTTAGTGTCTCAACTGGACTCTCACCTCAAGACGAGTACTTCTTATGACTGCCTGTCAAACGACTGAAATCAATCATGTCTTGAAATAACTGTACAGGCAAAGCAATAAGAACAAAATGCTGATTCAATGCAATTAAAATGGTGAGTGTGTATTCGTATACTTAATTAATTCCAAATTTAGGTTCTCTTTAAAAACTTTTAAGATTTTGAAATATTTTGATCTTTTGAAATTATTTAAAGCTTTAAAGGTTATTTCACACAAAAATGAAAATTAGCCCATGTACTACTCGCCCTCAAGTCATTTATACATTTATATTTAATCATTTAGCAGACACTTTTATCCAAAGGGACTTCAGTCAGACCACAAAGCAATCAGACCAACTAGAGAACACATATGAGAAGAGAACCTGCTCTTCCAAACTGTAGAACGGCAGCGGAAGAAGTCAAATAGTCTGCATCCATCCATAATAAAACGTGCCTCACACAGCTCCAGGAGGTTAAAGCGTTACACAAGGCCCAGACAAGCATGAAAGACATAATCAAAAATTGTCTATCTGCCATCAGTGGTTTGATCTGTATTTTATTAAACAATGAGAATACACAAAGACAAAAAAAACAATTGTTTAATCTATGTCTCTCTGTGTAACCGTAGTGGCAATTATGGAGAGTATCCGCTGAACGCAGACTGCGTATGCTGTTCTGTGTCAGCTGCAACACAAGGATGCATTTTCTATGTGTATTTACACTTTGACTTGAACAAAAATAGTGTATCCCTGTAGCTTGGCTGACACAGAAGAGCCTACATAGTTTGTGTCCAGCGGATCCTCTCCAAAATGCCATTATGGGGACAGTGACAGATGACAGAATATCTTAAATTGTGTTCCAAAGACAAACAAGGCTTTAAAGGGGTTGGAACAACATGGTACCCCCTAAAGTGATAAATGACAACATTTTCATTTTGGGGTGAAGTAACCCTTTAGCGCAGAGTTTCTCAAATCTTATCCTGGAGGTCCAATGATGATGAAAGTAAGGAAAGACATTGAAATGACTGAGGAATGGCCAAATTGAAACGGCTGCTGCATCTGCGTACTTTACGTACAAACTATAACAACTTGGTCCACATAGACTGTAAGCTGTAATGCATGCACACACACACAAACAAAATCTCCTTAAAGATTAATGTGCTCTCATTATGGAACTTGCACTGTCTCAGGGACCTGAGATGAACTTCAACCTCTCTAATACTGTATTAAAACTTAATGAACATAATAATCATACCACGTAATCATAACACGTGATCATACAATAAGAATGTATTTGTCCTTGTCAAATCACACAAAGCTGGAGCCAATAAATTTAATATATATTTAATAAAAGGCACTCAGAATATCATGAATAAAATATAGTGCTTAAACAATCAAAATATACAGCCATAGCATACATTCATGAGATGCTAAATGCCATAATGACCACATAACACTGGCATTATCACCTTCGTCGGTGGGATAATTGTAAAAAAATCAAAATAGAATTCTGAACAATGACTTTCAATATTACTATTGACATTACACCATACTATGACATAAAATGCATGCACAAGGGAATATACTTAAGATTTTTCCATTGACGCAATGGAGGGATAATTTCAATATTAATTTTCTACCTCTAGTCAAACCACAGTCATTTTTTAAATCAAATTCTTTAACCTTTGTTTTCATGCATCTTTTAAAATTGACAACAGCATGATAAAAAGCATTTCAAGATCTATATTGAGGTTATACATTAAGTGTCTGAAAAATGCAATGTTACCTGCTGGCATAAGTTCTTTTCAAGCTTATTGGAAAACTTATTTTAGTTTCCCTGAAAAGTGCTGTATTGCTTTGCTTTAATCAGTGCTAAAATGCTACAATCAAAATTTGCTTTGGAAACATTTGTTCTCTATTTTCTTTCTCAACTTTGCTTTTTACAAAAACATGCAAATGTGCAATATTTCTTAATGCAAATACAGCATGAAATATTCTCTCATAAAAGGGAATACCTGCAATAAAGAACATAGCATAGTGAATTCACTGAAAATAAGAAAAATGATGTCATGTGATGAGCATAACACATCTTACTCTTATTCCAAAGAGAGAAACTGGAAAAACAATAATAAATGATAAATGAAACAAAACATATAATCTATTACAATCATGGGGAAAGACTCGTGTGCACTTATTGCATGACAAAAACTTGTAATGTGTAGTTCCTTTCATGCTTATGAATGTTACTAATATGCTTGTAAGATAATAATTCTTCCTGTTCTGTTTATAAGATAAATCCACGAGAAATGTCCTGATGTTGCGAACATTTACAAGTATGTCGTTAGGCTGGATTAGATGATGTATTTGCTGCAATCTTTTCTGTCTTTTGCTGTAGCTGATCATTAATTGGTTTCACTGTACAGTACATGCACTGCATGATCATGCTCTCTGCCTTCATTGGCTTTTCAAGTCAGCATAAATTAGCATGGGAATATGCTTCTAAATAACATTTATTACTTCCACCAACAGAACTGGTCCAAATTAAAGCTTTTTTAATACAGTATGTGCTCCCTTGTTTTCGGATAAATCCATGCTTTAAAATCTTGTGCGTTTTACAGCCATACATATCCATGTGCATAACAAGTAAGGCTGATAGTAGGCCAATGAAGCCTGTAGGTAAAGAAGTGCTTTGTATCCTACTAGCTAGTCAGAGCTTTTTATATACATTCGGTCAAACAAGAGATATGATGTAAAACTACTGAATGAAATTGCCAAGCAAAGGTGTGTACCAAAACTCAGTACAGAAAGATGAATAAACAAGAAAAATCTCACCCTAAAGATAGAGGTCTGGCGTCTCATTCTGTGTGTATGTTGACAAGAATAGAAACACCAGAAGAAAATGTGGGACGAGCAGCAAGCAGATGCTGACACAGCACGGCGGGTCATCCAAATATAACATACTTGCATGCGTAGGATACTGTATTTAAATTCCAAACAGGCCTGATTATGTATGACAACTACCAGGGCTGTTAGAGGAGACATTCAGTGACATTGAAAGATGGATAACAGTTTGGCATAAGCTTTTTCTCTCACAAGCAGCAGGGACAAAAGGTGATGTCAGTGCAAAACTCTAAAGGAACGACAACATCAGCAAAAGGTGGTGCCGGGTGGATGCTCAGAGTGCAGATTCATGATTCCTCGGCATTAATTTGAGGGACTCGACAACACAGGCACTTAATCGCGATTAATTAAATGCTTGTTTTGACCTCAGTCAAACGCAGCCGTTTGCCTCGCAAATGATGACATGAGTACTTTTTTTTGGTCTTCCCGAGTTTCATATTCCTTTTTCGGTTCAGTTTGTATTACGGTAAGCCTTAAAGGGATGTTCCTTACAATATTTTTTGCTTCCTTTTAGTAGATAGCGCTTCTGAGGTTTTATAGTCATCCATCAAATGTGTTTTTAGCAGCCTTTGGCTAAAACAGTGTCCTGTTTGAGGTCTCCCTTTGAAACCGCACATTCTGCAAAGGTACTGTTGGTATATGCATAGCATTAGGTACATATTGTAGAACTCTTAATTAAGCAGTTGTCAAACCATAAAACCGAGAGTTTTTAAGTGCATTGTTGTACAGTCATTATTGCTAGTCATGCGAAATATACCAGTCCTTTATGGAATGCCATTTTTCCCCGTCTGCCAATTCCCATTGCTCTTGTCCAGCGAGTAATTGCTTTCATACTTCTCTTCAGAACTGCTTTTCTGATTTAGAGCTGCCTCAGCAGCAGCTTCAATCATCTGTTTCTCCGCCTGCTCCGTTTCACGATGGTAGAAGTAGTTGAAGTTGGAAACGATGACAGGAACAGGAAGTGCAATGGTCAGCACGCCAGCGATGGCACAGAGGATCCCAACCATCTTTCCCCCCAAAGTGATGGGGCACATGTCGCCGTAGCCGACCGTCGTCATTGTGACCACAGCCCACCAGAATCCTTCCGGGATGCTCACGAAGTGAGTATCAGGTTCGTCAACCTCAGCAAAGTAAATGGCACTGGAGAAGAGGATGACGCCTATGAAGAGGAAGAAAATAAGCAAACCCAACTCCCTCATGCTGGCCTTCAGGGTTTGGCCTAGAATCTGGAGGCCCTTGGAATGGCGGGACAGCTTGAAAATCCTGAAGACACGCACTAATCGGATAACACGTAGCGTGGCTAGTGACATGTTCTGGTTGGCGGTGGGGTCTTGATCGTGGGCGGCCATCAGTTCTGTTATGACTGTTATGAAGTAGGGCATAATGGACACAATGTCAATGACATTCATGATATTGCTGAAAAACTCGCTCTTGCTGGGGCACACGGCGAAACGTACTCCAAGCTCAAAACAGAACCAAATTATACAGATGGTCTCCACGACAAAGAAAGGGTCAGTAAAAGCAGAGAGCACGGCCTTCGGATGAGGAGTGGGGGAGAGAAGCGTGCCATTGGCATCTCGGGTTAAGTTGACAAATGAAGGCATAAATTCACGCTCATCCCGGAATTCCGGGAGTGTCTCCAGGCAGAAGATACAAATAGATATAGTGATGACAAAAACAGACACTAAGGCCACTGACCTGGCAGCACTGGAGCTCTCTGGGTACTCGAAGAGCAGCCAAAATTGACGGTGAAGCTCACTGGTTGGGAGTTGAGGCTCAGGGTCTTTGATGAAACCTTCATCCTCCTTGAACTGTTCCATGACCTCATGTCCCAGTCGATAGAACACTATCTCATCCGCAAACACATCCAATGGCACGTTCGCAGGCCTCCGAATCTTACCTCCGGACTGATAAAAATACAAGATTCCATCGAAGCTGGGGCGGTTGCGATCAAAGAAATACTCGTTCCTCATGGGGTCAAAGTAGTCAATCCTTCTCATAGGGTCTCCCAGCAAGGTATCTGGGAACTTATTCAACGTTTTAAGGGTTGTCTCGTACATCATCCCTGAGACATTGATAACCACTTTTTGTTCACCCTCCTCAAATTTCTCCTTTTCCGCAAAGTAGTCCTCGCAGCAATCCTTGGCTACTTTTCCTAGGAGAGCTTCATTGGGACTGCCCTCGCTGCTCATCAGAACCTTCCAGTTGGAGATCAGGCTGTTGCAGCTTGATGTTCCTTTCTTGCTCAGTGTTGGTGGAGAGGCCGGCAAGCGCCTCGGCTGTCTTCCTCTCTGAGGTGAGTGTGTGGGTGAGTTTATGCCACGGGTCCCCTGGTTTGGTTCCGGGGCATCAGAGGTGGGTGAGGTTGGATATCCCGAGTCACTCGGGTCTCCCAGGTTGATTCCAATGTCATCCAGGTTCTCAAAGTTGACTAGAGGAACCTCCATGGCCTCCCTCCCCTCCCTGGGGCTGATCACAGACTCCTAACCCAGGATGAAATGACAGACGGGCAACCAAAAGCACAGGCCAGCCCACTCTGCACCGCAAAGTGCAAAGAGATCAGAGAAGATTCAGGCTGGTTCTGTAGCACAGAGCCCAATCCCAAGATACTGTCACCTGATCTGCAGATAAAAACAAAGGGAACAAAACAGTTGTGTTACTGCATGGAAGGTAAGGTTGCACCTTGAGCAATTAAAGCAATTTAAAGTAATATAAACGCTACCACAAGACAATAAAAAAGGAACAAACTGATTTTTTTTAAGCTCAATTGTTTTACTCAAAGAACAAAATGCTGGCTAACACGATGCCTGCAATTGCAGTCCATTCAAAATTAAGCAAAATTAAAGGTGTCATTATTTATTTACCCCTTTGCTATTTCAAACATTTATGACCTCCTTTTCAATGCTATTAAGATATAATGAAAAATGTGCTATATTCCAATTCATCTGATGCTATACGACAGCTTTGTATAAAGAATAAACTGACATTTAACAGTGAATCTAAAAGTTTTAACAAATAATTAAAAACTGTCTTGTTAGCTAAATCAGACAATTCACTGAAAATATTTAACCTAAAATGGGACAAGATGAGAATGAATCCAGCCAATGACTTCATTTTCTTACAAACACGTCATACTTAAAGTGACATTTGTGATAATTATTAAGTTATACAAGCTTGGTATGGTCAATATCCTATAAGGACATGTATTACAGATTGCATTTAGTTTCTCCTTGAAAACTCCTTGAATATGCCTAAACAAACATAAATAATGCATTCAAATGGAACATGTTTTCCTGTCCTCTCTATTTACTGCCAAGTGTGCTTGAGAGGTAAGAACTGCACTTTATCATCATTTGTCACTTTTGGCCTATTGTAGTGACACACACACATTTTAATTCACATCGTCTGTGTTGTAGCATTTACATCAATAGAGCTATACTGTTGCATTGCATATGGATTTAATAATGCTTAACAGAAAGTCCAGAAATTAATTGCAGACACATTTAGCATGATTTTTGGACGTATTAAAAGTTTAAATCTTCCAGAACCAAAAAACTTAATGTGTAATATGTGTAATTTCAGTTTAACTCTATCTGACAGCATCTGTGACAAAACAATTCCCACAGAAAGTAATTTTAACTCGTATTCAGTTTTTACAAATTCTTGGTTTATTTATAATTAATATTATTATTTAACAAAAGTTGCAGATAGATTGAATGGTTTCCAAAATCTAGTACTCAAAGCTGGTTCAGTCATCCTTTCATCTGTGGACAATACTTTACCAGGTAGATTAACATCTAGTTATCTGTTAAGGTTGTAATTCCTTTAGGTGGAGTTTCAGATAAGCAACACATTGTTACATCACTTCCTGTTCTTTTATCCGTGCACATATAGAGTGAAAGCTACTCAGAGCTTTATATTTGGACTTACACCAAATATGTTTTGGGTTTTAATTTGCACAGTTAATGTAAGTAATTACACTAATTCTGTGCTACACTTGTTTAGAAATTATTCTATTGCTATGCTCCATAAATTTCCATTTTAATTATGTTGCATTGTTCTCTCTTGCACAGAGTAGCACTCGACTGTTGCAGCCAAATAGTTCATTAGGCATGTCTGTGCAAATGGTGGGTGTTTAAAATTGTTTTTTATAATTAATATTTATTACAGTTCACTTTTACTATGCTTACATTATTTAAACGAATTGGAAAAGACTGTATTTTTTGCAACAGTACACTATTACAGTAAAAGTATCTTGAATTTGTTTGAATTTCTGTATTAATCAACAACATCTGTGACAGTTTAAGATTGAATATTCTCTTCATATACACATTTAGCGCACTTTATTACAAATCCAACTAAAGCAGCTTATAGATTCCAGTTTCCCTGTTTCTCTCTGGGTCAAAGGTGCAGGTCAAAGGTCCAGTTCGAGCCTCTTATCTACAGCGTTCTATTTACCAGAGAGTTTAATGGAGACAGGTAACCATAACCTGAACAGAGCATTTAAACAGCTACCCCTCGTACCACTTGACACCATAGAACCCACAGCCGCCAAAAAGAAAAGCTTCTGGCTCCATGACAGCGTGTGTTGCTGGACTGGAAGGTAACGCACACCTCTCACCTTCGCTCCGCGTTATATTCCATTGACCCTATTAGTATACAGCAGGGCCTATCTTTTCCATTGTCAGAGGAGTATTGTTGGATGGGTGGGTTACACGGGCATTCTGTTTCATGTGGCCACATTTTTTACAGCATTTTTTACATGTAAACAGTGTTTATTAAGGAAAAGTTGACCAGTTCCCAAGGAAGAATAATAGCATCATAATGTTTTAATTGTTAAATACCGAGCTGTCTGGCCATATGCAGTATAATTCTGTACAATATCTACATAACTTAAAGGGACAGTTGAATAGTTTACCCCAAAATAATAGATTAATCCTTATATTGTTCCATATATGTTTGCATTTTTTCTGATTGTTGTTTAAAGCCCAAATGTCTTCAAAATATATTCTACATATAAGTGTTTTGGCCAACTTTAAGGTGAATCAGATCATCTGAATTTCCATTTGCGCGAACTATCCCTTTACATATATTATATTTAAAATAAGATTTTTTTTACCAATTTTGCATCTCAATTTTAAGCCTTCTCTTCTCAGAAAGACTATAATTTTTTACACTGCCTTTGTTAACTGTATCCCATGCACTCTGCACCTTTTGTTTATTTATTATTTATTGAACTTCTTTATATTTATTTATTTCCTACATTATTCAACTGTAACCGCAACGACCTTGTGAAAGAAAAGGAAACTAACCTCATTATGCCTGTTCAATGACAGTAAGAAGCTTGACTTATCTGCTATATATGCTAAGTATGCAAAGTAACTATATACTCTAGACCTAAAAATTAAGTGCGTTGTAAATGTATGTTTTTCTACATTTAGCATATTATATGCAATTTTTTTACTCTCAATTTCTGAGCGAAAATTGTTTCTACACCATTTTTTTAGTGTGTGTTATTATCTATGGGTTTAAAGATCCATAGTTATGTAGCGAGGGCTGGATGAACAAAGGTTACAAGTGACAGAAGCTTCCGTCCTTATCCTGCAGTGCTTCGTCTGGGGAAAATGCTGAAGATGTGAAAATGCACCACAGACAGAGATGACATCTATATCCTTCAGCTGTGTGTGTGTGTGCGTGTGTTTGTTTGCGTGTGTCTAGAAGATTGATCACCAACGTGTGGGAAAGTTTCCCTGCATGCATCACAGGCACAAAGCCATTGTTTTACCATTGTGTCAAGCACCTTAGGGGCAGGACACTACCATGTGCACGTGTTAAGACAAGTTTTGTACTGTATGTGCTAGATTGTGTGCATAACTCTGTGAAAATGTGGTTTCATATATCTGAGTCAGCACAAACCTTTCCTCTGGCTTGAATCGCAGAAATATTATTAGACAAAGCACAGAAAGTCTAACATATACATTTTCAACTGTGGAAAGTTTTTATATATTTTTTGTCTATAGAATGGAAGTCAATGCTCAGAGACATTCTTCAAAATATATTTTACGTTCCATGAAAGAATGAGTCATGCAAAGACAAATGGGTCAGTAAATAATGCCAGAATCTTCATTATTGGGTAATTATCTCTTTAGATTGAAAATGTATAACTTCTGTGCTACTATGAAGTTGAGAATACAGTGATTATAATGAATCATAATTCAAAGGTGTACTAACACAGATATTTAAAATTGCACAAATGCCCACATACATATACTGACAAATTCTATTCTATTCTATTCTATTCTATTCTATTCTATTCTATTCTATTCCAAAGGTCAATATCATATGACAGAATTTTATAGTTATTAGTCATTTATAGTTAATTATCTCTCTAAACTGAAAATGTATAACTTCTGTGCTACTATGAATCAGGTAATATATCTAACAAAGAATGACCCTTATATCCCTTTAAAATATTTAAAGAAACTGAAATTCAGAAAATAGTGATTATAATGATTCACATAATTTGAAATTGCACCAATGCCCACATACGTAGACATAAACAAAGACAAATATTCTATTCTATTCTATTCTATTCTATTCCAAACGTCATTATCCTATCATGACAGAATTTTCATTCAAAGGTAATAATCTCTCTAAATTGAAAATTATAATGTTACTATGTTTCAGGTATATATCTGATAAAGGGTCACTATCCCTTTAAAATGTTTGAAGAAATTGAAATTGAGAATGCAGTCATTGTAATGAATCATAATTCAAAGATGTCCTAACACAGATATTTAAAACTGCACCAATGCCCACATAAAAATACTAGTCATAAACTACATTCTATTCTATTCCAAAAATCAATATCATATCAAACAACAAACTATTGCTAATGTTTATCTCCTCAGTTCTTAAAGCTAAATACAGCCAGAACTAAATTGATTCTTTCAGAACATCACGGCTTGCCAGAGAACACAAATAACAGCATCTTACTTTATCTTTATGAACTTCTGTAACAGCTTCATTCTCTTCCAATAAATTAATTTTTGATCCAAATTTGATCCAAGTCTTTTCTTTCTTAATTGTTCTTTCTTAGATCCTTTTAAAACCAGCATCCAAAAGACAGAATTCACGTGCTTAACCCCATCTATCAAACCAAACACAGACAAACGCTCAATGAAATACCCACCAGGGAAAACCTCTGGAGCAGGACGGTCCTTCTGTGAACGCTATGATCCAGGAAGAGTGGGGCTCCTCTTTTCGCTTCTGTCCCTCTCTAGCCTGGCATTACAATCAGATTTCTGCACACCCTTGTGTTCTGTTTAAGCTCTCTCTCTTTCAGTAATCTTATGCCTCCTGAGTAACTTGAGACCCACAGCTGCCATCAGGGAGACGCACGCGCTCACACACACACACGCACACCTTACCTTTCGCATCTGGCTTGGCTTTTTAAACCTTAGACCGGGTTCTTCTTTCTCTGTGCGTCTCTGTGGCTTTCTGTCTGTCTCAGGTGCTGAAGTGTTGGGGTGTTAGAGGAGGACCCCACGACGCCAGAGCAGACAAGAGCTCTGCGGGGCAAACAGCGCTGAGTAAAGGACGGCAGGACCTAAGCTCCTGCCGAGTAAGCAAACAGAGCAACATCTCCAGAGCGCACACACACATACACACACTCACAGACTTACAATTACTCTCACTCACACTTGCAAGTTGCGCAGACATATGCAGTTACACAGACACTAATCTATGTTTGGATTAGCGTACTATTAATGCTATTAGAATATATTGGATATAGAATATTAGAATAGTTGGAGAAACATGAAATGTTGAAATTGTGAACTTTGTGCAAAGAGTAGTGCTTTTAAATGGCACTCAGTGTGAACAAGTTATTGACTTTAAAGCAAATAAATTGTGTTAATTTGTTAAAATTCATACTTCAGATGATATTTGTAGAGATATCAAGTAGGATTATACCATATATCTTGTTTATTGTATTTTATTTATATTGTATTCCTAAATGCAATGTGCTTTTAAAACCGCTATGACTTTTGAAAGTAGTCTCATGCTCACCAAGACTCCATTTATTTGATTAAAAATACAGTAATAATTGTAAAATATTATTATAATTTTAATATAATTAAAAAAATACATGTTTTCTATCCTATTATTTAAAATGTAATTTATTTCTTTTATGCAAAGCTGGATTTTAAGCATCTTTGTTTCACATTATCCTTCAGAAATTATTCTAATATGCTGATTTGCTGCTCAAGAAGCATTTCTTCTTATTATCAATGAAACCATTTCTGCTGCTCAATATTTTTGTTTTATTTTAGGATTCACTGATAAATAGAAAGTTCAAAAAAGCATTTGTTTGAAATTGAAATCCTTTGTTAAATTACAAAAACATTTTTTTTATATTTTCACTTTTTTTTTACTGTCACTTTTGATTAAATTTTACATCCTTAATAAAAAAAACCCCAACATTTATTGAACAGTATTATAATTTCGTTTTCTAAACCAGAAATCTTTACCTAAAAGTAATGCTTTTCTTCAGGATTCTTTGATAAATATATTAATCATAACAACAACTTAATTATTATTATTATTATTTTTTTAATGACCGCAGATTTAATAATGGTAATGTATAACTGGATTAAAAATTCCAAAAATTCTACTCACTAAATTGAACCTAAATGTAAAAGGTCATGTGACACAAATGTTTTACACAATTATTGTGGAATAAAGCTATTTTTTCACTCACAACAAGCAGTATACAGTAGTGTTCTGTAAGTAGTAAGCTATATTCTTAGCTGAACATTGCCACATATGTTCCGGCCTGTTTCCATCATATCAGCTCATGGGACCTGAATTGGCATCAATGTCAAACACATAAGCACACATACTTTAACTTGTATTGAAACGCACACAAATCACATCACATTCATCTCGGGCTCCTTCCTCCCCCATCAGCTCAAGAGACCTGACTCGGCACCCAGTATCGCTGTCAAACACACACACGCTCTCGCACACATACACACACAAACATCTGCAGCAGTGCTCAGCAGCGATTCAGCTACACGGCGTAGTCCAGAACTTTAAACTGCTTATACAGGAGATCCAGTGCAATTCTGTTTAGGGTCCAGAGGCAGACGTGAAAGGGGCCATTCATCAAGTCTTCTTTTAGCCTCTTGCTGATGTCTGGCAACTGCAAATGAGACATACAAAAAGGTAAGAAGGTATCTAAGTGCTGCAGGACACTGATTTGGATCCAGAGAATCTGCGCATCTCTATAAATGTTCAGCAGGGCCTGAGTAAGGGTTTTGAGTAGGTCGCAAAAGTGCTGAATGATCCACTGTGGAACTCAAACAAAAGGTGAGGAGAAGTTGAATGTCACCCAATTATTGATTGACGGAGGGCCACGAGACGTTGGTAGCCGAAGTGTTGGCTGTATCAGTTGATTGGTTATGTGCTAACCCATCATACTTTGAACAACGTGAATTCATGTCATGCTTTAGTTTCAGGGACAAGACATCCACGGATCGTTTATCAACCGCCATGCATGCTGCACACAACAATGGCTGGCTTTTCACACTGTGTGAGAGTTCCTGCACAGGTTTTTTACGTACATAACAGGATTTCAGATAATTGGGAATGTTCCTTGAACCTATTCGAAAAGTTATGAACAAATGTTCTTCCAGTAACATTAAAAGAATGTTTGTTTAGTGTTCCATGGTACTTTACAATGTTCTTGAAATTATATCATAAAAACTTATTTATACATCATTCATTGAACGTTTCTTTCTTGAAACTCTTAGACCTTAATTTTGTTAAACTATTTTACTTGTTTCTCATTTTCAAAGAACACAAAAAAATAACATTCTCATGATGTTTGCAAAATGATAGAATGGAATCTTCCCTTAACATTCTCATAACCAATAAAAACCCCACTAAAGCTGATGATACACTGGGCAAATTTTTTTGTTACCCATTATCAATTGAAAAGTGCACAAGCAACATTTCTCAAAAAAAGTTGCCTGGCAAAATTAACATTAACACTTCAAAATGCAGATGCTTTGAATGTACATGAGCATTCCGAAGAAAACATTTGGGAACCTAATGGGAATGTAAATGGGACTAGTTTATTTTTACAAAATACACTAATTAACAATTGTCTTTTATAAATGTATATGCAAATTTGAAATAATTGCTGAATAATTGAAATAATTTGAAATAATTGAAAAAAAAAATCTTTTTTTTTCATTATAATAATATTTCACAATTTTTAACTGTATTTTTGAATGACGAAAAGTAACCTTGGTGAATTTAAGAGGCTTCTATCAAAAAATCCTGCTCACCCCAAACAGTAGTGTGTTGTTTTGTATAGCTCTAGCTGATACAGCAAGCACTTTTCAAGTGGCATCTTTAAAAAAGTTTTATTTGGGTCTAAAATAAGTAGAATCCAGCACAGTTCAGCTTTGTTTTCAAATTAAAGTAGTTTTAATGTAGCAACATTCTCCTGTTCTTCTTTTTTTGTATATTTGTAAGTTGGGTTGACTGGTCCAGTGCATACTTTGTGGCATGATTTTTGGGGCATGGGCAGTTCAAAATGTGAAACTTTTAAAATCCATTCTGTTGCACAGATGACAAAACATTGTCTTAACAGTTAGTTTTAGTCTTGGTGGTTTTGGACCACCATTTACAAAAATCTCTCTATGCAAAACTATGTTCCTCAGACTTTGGGGAAACATCAAAAAAATTACAATCAATATTATTAAGAAAATTTGTTGCCCACTGCATTTGATAGACCACCCAGGCCTAGAGAACTGATCCTTCTGCCGCCTCACATTTTGTTACATAACACCAGAACTGATTCATTAGTCTTGTACTATCTGCATACGGCTCAGAAAATTCACTGTAAAGCTGAGGTTTCCAATTCTTGTTGTCATTTTTAAAAATACATACAGTATGTGCTTTAAAACAACACATGACTTTTGTTTGCTGCACAATAACCACACCTGGGAAAAACAGTCATGAATCACATTTCGTCTAAGCTGATTCAAACACAGTTGGCAGTTTTTATGTCAACTAAAGTAGCTACTGAGAATTCATTTGAGCTTGTCTCTGCATATGGTAATGGCATATAGAGGACTGTGAGGTGCAATTAGTGCAGTGTCATATTCCATATAAGAGCAGAATCCCTCATTCTACATCCCATGTTTCCTCCGCCGGAAGGCTGACTGTAATTCATTCTTGACATCCTTGCCAACTTAAGCAGAACCGGTGCCAGCAGGCAAGGGTTCGCCAGATTAACAGAATGAACGGCCAGCCATGAATTTGAGATGGGAGACAGAAAGAGATAAAAGCGAGAAAGAGTGTAATCGTAAATCTGCAATCTTGCCGACAAAAACAGTTAATGGTGAAACTCCTACATCATAATGGGAAATGTTGTAGGCCGACATTTTGTGAGTGTTAGTGTTTTTATGTTTTCCTATCTTGAGATATGTAAAGGATTTAAAAAATAATTATTTAATTATATATTATATAATATAATTATTATATTTCATTAAATATATATATATAGTGTGTGTATATATGTATATCTATATTTTCTGTCATATTTTATATAAAATAAAACGAACATAAACTTATATATATAAAATATTCTCATGATAAACCACTCTAGAGGATGGTATGGTTTTATATAAATGTCAGTAATATATCTCAAACAGGCCTTTTTTTCTCATTAACTTAATTTTTATATTTTTACAATTAAAAAATCGTACTGTTTTTACAGTATTTTAAAACCACTAAATAGTTAGCATAAGAGACTTCACATTTTATTTTATTTAATTTTATTCTGACGCAGACAACCCTTTTTCTTTTTAATTGCCTTAAGTAACGAGGAGCCGGCTACAGTTGCTTCGTTTGCATTGCTGCATCACACCCATTAAAGGATTGAGCAGCGGGTTCTCGATGAGGTCAGAAACGATCCACTCTCCCAGAGGGATCGAGCCTATAAAGGGTTCTGGAGGTAGTCCAGAGCATCACTCAGACAGTATAAATTAGCAAAAGCCCCTATAAATAGAGACAGAGACTGTTTTCACGTAGCGATTGTGGGACTGTCCTTCGAATTTATATGAGAGACACTGGCCTGTTACAGTAGAGTCATTCTCTCAGCTGAAGGTTTCCCAACAAAACACACCATATCCACCTAAGATACCCACCTATTTTTGGAAGCGATCTCTCCATACCTGCCAGTTCTGGAAGCAGCCTGTTAGCGCAGCCACCTCTCTTAATTAGTTCTGCAACGGCTCTCACAGGTGCGCGCCAGCTCTCCGGAGTCGTTTACACTTATATCAGTCTCACACTGTGGAGCCATCTGGACAGCCTATTGTACAGCAGCAGAGTCACCACACAACACCGGGGCTGTTTGCGTTGGTTAAGCAGTAGCAACTTGGCATGCAAAAAAGCGTATTAGAGAATCAAGGTTTAATCTTTAGAGTTACATCTGAAACTAATGGGGCCTGAAGGTAGCCGTGCCCCTCCTGTTTGATTATTTATAGCTGGAAAGCTTGTTTTGATATTTTTAGGGCACATTTCCCAGAACAAGCTGTTTCACACCAACTTGCCTGTATTGCAGTATTCTTTTGGACTTTTTTCCATATATAAACTTTTTAACATTTGTATTTGTGTACTCATTCTGTCCTTGGAGTTGCTGTGTGCACAAGGAGTGATTAAAAAATGTTGTGCCCAAAAAGTAGTTTATTTAAAAATATATGAATTTTACTCCATTGATATCAAATAAGATAGTAAATACATTTATACCGTATTCTATTTCAAGTACTGTTATGTTTAATGTTATTTTTTTATCAAAAAATCATCAGTTTAAATGAAAATATGAAGCATATTAGCTGTTTTACACATTGCTAATAAAAAATATTTCTTGAGCAGCAAGGATAATAATGTGACACTGACTTTGCATCACAGAAATAAATCATATTTTAACCTATATTCCAAAACTATATAATATTTAACAATTTTCACAGAATTTTTATTAGGATAAGCACAGCCTAAGAAACTTTCTTCAAGTAATCTTACAGACCCTAGACATTTGAATGATTTGCATACTGTATATACAACATGAACGAGCATTTCATGAAAATGTTAGGCTAAATATAAAATATTACATTTCATTAGTACATTAGGCAGGAATATTTATTGACATTCATACATTTTTAAAGTCTGGTTCAAATGTTCAAATACTGTTTGCGGCCACTGTAATATGGCTATGCTGTGGCATGTCAAGGGTTAACTGTCTCTCACCTGTCTAGTCTTACATGCGAAATGAGACTTGGCCTATTAAGGCCTACAGTCTGTCTATAGTATTTCACAGACCTGCCCACATCGAGGCAGACTGTCTATCACCTTAGCAACACTCTCATAGACTCTCATAGACTTAGGGACTCCGTTTAACACTGGCCAGCCTGCTCCTTTCTGCTGTATGCGATCAATAGGGCTGAGAGTAATGGAATGGCTCCATTGATTTTATGCAGTGCAATTCACTTACAACGAGATGATGCCTTCTATAAACAAATGGGTTTTAACATTTACACCTCTTGGGTCTTTAGTTTTACTCGCATCGATTCTTTAAATACTAGTTTGTTTACTGGCTGGTTATGAAAATGGATCTGAAATTGAATCTCTTGCTCGTTTGAGGGCGGTGTTTGTTATATTACATCATTATTCTGTGTTTACTGTACATCTTGTTAACTAGAGAGCAGCTACTTGAGAATAACCTCAGGGTTAAGCATCTCGCTCAGGGGAACAGTAATGGTTGCTTATAAATCGGCCTTCTGAGGTCTGTAATCTTTTGCATTATATTAGGTTATTATAGGTTTTGGAGGTCAAAACTGCAAATACATGAAAATTGAATATCTTGAGTTGAACAAAGAATTTTACTTTTGACCTCCAAAACCTTTTACAGTGAAGAGAAAACAATAATGAACAGATGTATGCTTTTAGATGTACATGGAGTACAGCTTTTGGTATTTGAAGTCAGGCTTAGTGGAATGGCATTCACAAAGTTCCAAAAATCCACACATATGCATAAAATTTGGCTTATGAAAGGTTCATATTTTGTTTTTGGGAGTCTCAAACAACAAGTTGACATTTTTTTGACAAGGTATGTAGTATGCAGGCATGTGCGCAGGTAGGGCTCAACCTGTGAGCACATGCCCTTTTTGTAATTACACTCGGGAGTGTCCTTTTTTGGGGGGAGTTTAAAAAATTTTTTTTTTATAAATCAACACTGTTGGTAACCCTTTACATCTGTTTGTCTTTTTAACAAATAATTAACCAATAAAAGGCATTAAAAAGCGTATCTTTTAGAACCGCTCAAACTGACAATCAAACTTCACAACTGACCCCCTGAGCGCAGATCAGTCAGAGTCATAGAGCAGAAGCAGAAGAACGTCTTCGTCTTGTAATAGTAAAATATCTTGTTGTTTGAATAAGTGCAACGTTGTCTTTATATGAACCTAGTATGTCTATAAAGGTTCATATAATGCATCACCACACCAGTGTGATGTTGACGTAATGTGATGTCGTTGCTTTAATGATGGACAACTTGAACACATTTGCTGGTCAAAAACCCGCGGTGTAACTGCATTTGAGTTTGACACAAAGCAACCAACCTTGGCAAAATATATTATAAGAAATTTCTGGGGGTCTTTGGGGTGCCCTTTTTTCAGTTTCAGCACATGTCCCTCAAAAGGTCTGTGCACGGCCCTGGTAGTATGCATTTATTTATATCTTATTTGTTCAGTGATTCCCAAACAATTCCTTCAATGATTAATTTTTTACAACGCAAAAAGACCAACAAGTGGGTGGCAATATGCTAATGTTTCATTTTGACATCAACACGAAACTGCTGTACTGAGTACTGAGAGTACTCTTTCTTTTGAAAGAATAATGCTTCCAGATTGAAAACTTTGTAGGATGTTTTCATTCACTTAGCGCTGTGTACAACCTGCATGAAAGCTCATTTTTAAAAAAATCTATAACAGAGGCACTTTAAATATTTTGCATAACTTAATTTGATTATTTGTTAACACTTTTTATTTATTATTTTACCTGAGAATACAATATGTTGTTGGTAGGGCAGAATTCCCTAAATTCGCCTAATTTGAGAGTTTAAGCTAGCCTAGGGGTCTAGGGGTAGGTAAGTCTAGGGGTCTAGGAGACTTCCGGGGAACAAGTGCAATAAACAGTACAACTGTTTGAACCACAAAACAGTGTGTTCATAATTAGGATAATACATTAAAATAATATTGTATATTTATAATATTGTATATATTTATAGTCAACAATTATTCAAGAGAATTTTAAAATCTTCTTTTAGGAACTGAAAGGTGTTTTGGGGAACCCAGTATGATTCTTCTATGGTTTCACCGAGAAAACGTATTTTGGAACTTTTATATTTAAGAGTTTTTGATACATTCATATTTCTGTTGTTTCCCTCTAGTGACGTTCCTTCGGTAGTAGACAGGCAGCTTGCACAGATAGTGTGTGTGTGTGTGTGTGTGTGTGTGGTGCAGAAACTTGATCTAAGGAGCGCTTGTGTTGTTTCACACTGCCTCTAGTGGACGAGAGCAAAATCATCCGCTTACAGGAAAATGTGGTTCATGTCTTGAAATGATGATAGAATTTTTAATAGCATTATTTTAGGTAAATAATCTCTTTAATATTTATTTAAAAGTAAAGCCTCTTAATTGCCAACTGAATAACTTTTAACATTAATCGAATGCTTCTATTCTTCTAATGCACAAAAGGTATGTGCTACTAAAATAAATGGTTCTTTTGAAAACTGTGGCATCACTGTGAGAACCCGTTCTTGAAACCTTTGTTACCTGTGTTATCTGTGGCATTTCTGTCGGTTTTTAAACACAGGGAAAGATTCCCCGTTGAGAGAGGGCTGGGCTTGCAGTTAGTGATTAAATATTAACTCATGATGTGTATTTTAAGACTTCTCATATCTCTGGTAAGTAACGAGAATCACTTTGCACCTCACATCAATAAAGCTTACACCGTAAAACCTAAATAAAAGAATTCAGCTATAAAGAGGCTTGCATAAATGTATGATAGTAACCCTGGTTTATGCCCAATGTGTCATATTGACCCTATTGAGTCTGGGAAAGCCCTCAACTCTTTACAACATCTTTTGCTAGCCTTTCTCATATTAGTTTACTTGTATTTGTTAATATTACATGCTCAGTGGACATTCTCTTGACATTTACATATCCCTGATTTTTCTAATAAAATAACTGACAGAAGCTGCTAAATCCAACAGTGTGTGGCATATATGTGGTAAACAAACACAGCCGGTTAGGGCAGTGTGAGTGAAGTGTGGTTTTCCATCTCTCAGGGTGGAGGGTGTGGCTCAGGAGCCCGTGTTCTTGGATCTGAGTCCAGGCCATATGGCAACTGAACACTTGGGAGCAGAAATGAGATTTGAAGGCTGAATACTAATGATGTTGATGGACTGCATTATACAATAAAATATGTGTTTTCTAATCTAGGTTACAAGTGGCTACCAGTATGCTACTTCCAGGGTATAATTACACAGCATCCACAGAAAAAAAACTGTCAGAGTATGTGTTTTGCAAATAATAATAAGCATAAAATATGATGTAGCTTGTCAAAGTGGTTTTCGGGAATTGCAAAGCAATGTGTTAAAGCATTTTGCAATGGCTGGGTCAAATTTCACAACTAAACCAAAAGATTAAAAGGAACAAATTGTACTGTATTTCTATAATGTTCATTATTTTATAAGAATAATAATAGTTTATATTAATATATTAATATGAATTATTTTTATATTATCTACTTTTTGCATAATAAACAATAAACTAAGATTTCTGTTTATTTATCTATTTATTTTTTTACATTGGGACTTTATAAAGTAAATTAATATTTAAATGGTTTAGTAATTATGTTAAGTACAATCATATTAATATCTTTTATCCTATGTTTAATAACAAAAACAATCATAAAAACAATCTGGGGAAAAAAATATAATTGTAATTAGCATTTGGGTCAAGATGTGCTTAATTATATAATAAAAAAACTATTAAACACAAATAAACATGATCGTAAATTGGCTTCATTTTCTAATGTAAACCTTCATTTTTATCTTTCAACTTTCTTTTTTCCCTAGATTTTGTAATGAAACATGACCCAGACATTTCCCTGAGCCATTCATCCATGCAAACCAAAAATACACTCTTAGACAGGGAAAATATATGTACCTTATATTTCAGGGCACTGCCTTTAGAGGGCATCTATGCTCTCCTTTTCAATGAAACATTACCTCGAGCAGCACCAGCACACTGTAGGACTCAAACAAGCGTGTAGAATTTTCTGGTATTCGAATCTGTGTTTGTACCCTTACAGCATTACATATTGAACCTTGCACTGCCTGAGAAAAATGAGAATATCTTTTTATAGCCTATGCAAATAGAGCCTGTACCTTCCTGACCCCCAAATGAGCATCAGAACTCATTCATATAAATGATAAACCCATGCAGTTCCGATTTCTAACAGCACAAAGAAAATGCATTAGAAAGGAATCATTATTGCTCAGTGTCCTACAAGCTCATGGTATGGTGATATGAGAGTGACACAAATATAATCAGTACTCTATGAACATAGGATGGATTGAAGGCATTTGCCACTGGAAATCTTTTGCCTATCCCTAAATATTTCAAGGTGTCATATTTGATCCCACACCTCCCGCTCCCTGTCATCTATTCTTGTCTCTTCTGAACAGTCTGTCCTCCTACTATTGTCACTCAGACACATTCTTCTTTCTGGCTTCGCACGCCTCGAACTCCGCAGAGCTTACGCCGATATACATTGACAGTCTTTCTGCACCAGCCTTGTCTATATCCTCCTCTCAGACACTCATACAGTTCCCCATCTATTTTGCTCCCAAAGAAATGGCTATTTTTAGCACAGCCTCCTTTCTGTGAAAAGTGCAGAGGACTATACGCTGAGCACTTAAAGTGGCGTAAAATCAAAGATGTCAACAGGCACCTCTCCCTGAATGGTTTGAAGCTACCAACCTTTTCCTCTGGATGAGCTAATAATATCGACATCAAAAAGCTCCCTGTGTTTTGAAACGGCGCGATGCCGTCATTATTTCCTTTTCTAAAATTATCTGCCAAATACTAGCTCTGAGCATCTCTGTGACATTTAGACAATGCAAGACAGCATCAAAAGGAACAAGTAACACAGCTTTCAGGTTTCGTATATCATCTTTGTTGTATTTGCAGTATTGATCATTTGGAAGGGATATATGCATGTCTCGGTCCATAGATTGTCCACTGGTGGTGCTTGTAAAGTGCTTTTTTTACATCCAGTAACACTGAAGACATTCTGTTTTTCAGTGCGTACATCCTAAAAAACATGGCTGCGTTGAAGAGTGAATATTACAGACTGGATCTCACTAGTGGGAGTGTAAAATGTTCAGTGTCTTGGGGCTTGTCCTTTACAGCCAGAATGGGTTGAAACAGACTCAATTCAGCTCTCTGCCAATTGAAGTGTTTGTATTAGTCTAGACATCCCTCGGTCTGGCTGTTGAGCACAGGCTATAGGGTCTGAAATGCTTTATGGATATACACACATGCCTGAACACACATATAACACTGTATTGCATAAATAAGCAATAGAAGAGACTTTCTTTCATTCTTTGTAGGCTCAATAACATGGAATGGACAAATAAAGGGCTTGTCTCAATCACCGCAGCCTACTCATGTTCTCAAGGCCAAAGGCAATCAAAGTATGGTACAACAGTTCTTGCAACTTCACTGTATTTTAAACCTATATGAGAATTTGTTTTGATTTGGCAAACTTGCAATCTGGGTTTGGATCTTTAAAACGCTTACTTTTCATGATCCAGAATTTTCCCTCTCATTGAATATGTGAAAAAGTAGTCATTTAATTTAATTTAATTTAATTAAAATATTACTGCTCTAAATCTGTGATAAACTGTGATATATAGGTTTACTGGAAGGTTATATGGTTTTGATTGAATTTGGCCTTTAAGCCTTTTCTCTCCCAGTCACTTTCTTTTAACAAAACGTTTTGTGAAGACGAAAAAAAAAGGTTGCATAAGTTGATGCACATCCTTCTAAACCACGGCAGTGGACTGGTTATAAGATGCTACCAAATATGAAGTTGTGACATTCAGAGCTGTCATTTAGCATTTTAAATGACATTTAAAAAATCAACACGTAATTCAAATGTGATACGAGAAACTGGTGCACCTGCAAGCAAAGCAGTGACTTTCACAGACATGCCTGTCCAATGAGGGAAAAAAAGAAGGCTTCAAAGAGGTACTGTTATAGCCCTGACATTTAACACTGCCAGGTCTAGCACCAAAAAGCATAACATATGTTATGGTCACACATTAAATATGAAGTTACAGTTACATTGTTTATGTATGTGGATTAGGATGGTACACGTGATTCACCAACAGCATACTGTCCAATGTCATGCATAGAAAACCTGCTGTTTGCCTGCATTAGAAGTGAAGTGTGTCCTTTCTGTTCACCTAGTGGAATTACAAAAATGATTGTTTTCATTATTATCTTCCACTACTCCTATATAGTTTTGTCCTAAATTTATATAGTAGGTTGAGCCAATGCTGCTGTGTTTTGCTGCGTACATATCAGAACAATGATTTGTGTTTACATTTATTTGGGGAAATTAACCCACAAATGGATTACAAAGACACACTTCAGATTTAAAGCATCCAAACATAAGTTTAGTACATTTCTTAGGCACTGGCTAATCACCGTGGGGCGTCAGTTTGGAAAGATTGGTTTAACATTCTGGCTTTTACACACTGTTAAACCTACGCGAATTGTGCGTGTTACAGTGATGCCTATATTCTGAATTAAAAAAAGAAAACATAATTAGCAGCAGCTGTGAAAGCAGTATCTGCTTCTAAATTAGCAGCATCAGCACATAAAGTTTGCTTTAAAAAAAATGACGAAGACAAAGGCACCTGCAGCCCAGGTGAAATATTGAAATAGATGTGGGTGAGAAAACGTCTAACGGTACACAGTCGTCATTCCCCCCATAAACAGTCTTAGGATTTTGTGTCTGAAGAGTCAAGACAATGAAAGCAATGGGATTTACTGCCTTGAAAATGGATATACTATTAAAATTTGTCTAAGCATTTGTAGAAAGTCAGTCAAAAGAAGCCTATATTGACTTCCATGGTTTCTTTCTGTTGATTCATTGTTGTTGGCGTAATAACATCTCTTCATCAAGAGAGGCATGTAAGCCAGTAAGTCTAGATTTCAAGGTCACCTGAAGCTAAGGCAATCAGAGTCCCAGCAATCAATGCCCTAATGCTGCACTGTCCATCCAAATGCATTGCAGAGTGTCTCTTTATACTTTCACTTGCAAAACTAATCCTGAAAACTGAAAACAGCACCTTTGGATCACAATAAAACTTTGCTGATAAAAATAGATGTATTTGTGTATATATACAGAGCAAGATACATATTTTTGTAATAGTCTAGCTAACTTGTTTCTTTATATCGCTTTTCTTGAGTTAAAATCCATGCCATTAGGATTGGTTTTGAGGCCATGCAACACTATAATGCCGGCGCTTTTTTCAATCAAAGGCAGTAAAAAAGACAAAATGTCTAACAAGTTCTAGCAAGGTTTTTCTAACATCTGAAAATGATTTCAGGATGACAGACAAGCCAGTGATTAAAATTAATCTGACATCATTGCTACAAATTTGCTAGGGGACATTTAAGTGTGAACTACAATATGGCTCATTAAGTGACAAAGTAATTTGAATATCAACTACATTTTAAACTATCTCTGCAGCTTGCAGCAGAAACAATGGGAATATACACTGAACAGTATGCTCTTACACAAAATACATCAAGCATTTTTTTTTATTTCTGTGGCACTAGGGTGTTATTTTGCTTATTTTTCATTTAACGTGTTATGTATGCTCCTTATCCTGAAGAGGTTTAAATAAAAACTGATATGAGATGATAAAAGGAAAAGCCATTGAAGGACAGTGGACACAGACACCGTAGACTATAAATAACATGAAATATAAGATGTAGAGACATTCATCTTGTCTTCAAAAGCTTTGCAGCAGGATAATCGTGAAGAGTAGATACAAGTGTTGTCCATACATACGTATTTTGGGTCCAAACACACAGCTATCGACACAAAAAGCAGGCAGTTTTCAATGACATTCCCAGCCTGATCACTACAATATCGCTAAAATGACAGACAGCTGTCTTGAATCGAACTGAATACTGGTGTTCCTGAACAAGCAGCAGGAGAGTGGATGAAACTTCTGTGAATATTCTTAGCATCGAATACATGTACTGCATGTGACCTTTTTAACAGCGGATGAAGCACACAAGTGACGTTTCTTTGGCGAAGCTTGGCTTTGAGAGTAAGATGTTGATGGAAATACTGACTCATGTGTTGTTAATTTATGTTCCACAGTTCCGTAGTAATACTTGGCTCCTGATCCGGATAAGGTGTGATAAGGATGGTATAGACGACTCCATGCAAACACTGATGAATACTTTGTTTGTGGACGGACCTGGATGTAGGGTTGTACTTTGAATAAGGAACTGGAGAATGGAAATTTCATGACAATAACAGAGGTGTTCAACCTCACAATCCTCCAACGAACATGGCTTACTATAATGCTTTTATAATCCATACCTGCTCCTTGAATGACTAGACATCTGTCAGCATTTTTTTGATATTAACATAATTTGTATTAGCTAAAGTGCAATTGGGTGTCTTCAGGTTTTCTTCCTGAAAGTCCTCGTTGCTGTTGTTGACCCCTTCTTGAATTTCCATGTAGTCCGACTTGCTGATGGTGGATCCACTTCGACTTCCCTTCAGCTCTTCTTGCGAATCGGCTTTAGGGACGTTAACTTGGAGGTACTGCGCCTGCTCCTCGCCTTCTGTTTCTCGATGGTAGAAGTAGTTGAAGTTGGAGACAATGACGGGCACAGGAAGGGCGATGGTCAAGACGCCAGCGATGGCACAGAGGGATCCAACAATCTTTCCTCCAATGGTTGTAGGCACCATATCTCCATAGCCAACGGTTGTCATTGAAACCACAGCCCACCAGAAGGCATCCGGGATGCTATAGAACTGCGACTCAGGTTCGTCAGCTTCTGCGAAGTAGACGGCGCTGGAAAAGAGGATGACTCCGATGAAGAGGAAGAAGATGAGTAGGCCTAACTCTCTCATGCTGGCTTTGAGGGTCTGGCCAAGAATCTGAAGTCCCTTTGAGTGCCGGGAGAGTTTGAAGATTCTGAAGACTCGTACAAGTCTGATGACCCTCAGAATTGCGAGAGACATGGCTTGTTGCCCTTGCTGCCCTTCCTCTGCTGTCTCAGCCAACTCCGTCCCCAGCGTGATAAAGTATGGAATGATGGCCACCACATCAATCATGTTCATGATGTTCACAAAGAAGCTGGCTTTACTAGGGCAGGCAAAGAAGCGCACCAAGAACTCAAAGGAGAACCAGATGATGCATAGCGTCTCTAGAATGAAGAATGGGTCTGTGAAGTAGGTAGATGTGTAAGTGGTTGTGGAGTTATTGACGGAAACTGGGACTTTGTGCATCTCCTCCTCATCGCTGCGAAAGATAGGCAAGGTTTCCAGGCAGAAGCTGACGATGGAGATGAGAATGACCATGACAGATATGATCGCTATAATCCTGGCTGGTCCAGAACTTTCTGGATACTCGAACAGCAACCAGACTTGCTTTTGAAACTCATTGTCAGGCAACGGCCTCTCCTCTTCCTTGATAAAACCCTCGTCTTCCCGAAACATCTCAATTGCTTCCTCGCCGAGCTCGTAAAAGCGGATCTCCTCTGAGAAAATGTCCAAAGTGACATTGACCGGGCGCCGCAACCTTCCGCCCGATTGATAGTAATAGAGGATGGCATCAAAGCTGGGGCGGTTTCTATCAAAAAAATACTCGTTCCTTAGTGGGTCAAAGTACCTCATGCGCTTCTTTGGGTCCCCGAGCAATGTTTCAGGGAACTGCGAGAGGGTCTTGAGCTGCGTCTCAAAACGCAGACCCGAGATATTGATGACCACTCGCTCACAGCACTCCTGCTCCGTTCCGGGGTCATAGTCCTGAGGAAGACCAGGGTGTGTTGCCGCCTCATCTGAGGGGTCGCCCGTGGCCACAGTCATTATGCAGGAGGGTGAGGCCTGCACTTTTCACGGAGGGAGGGCACCACAGGGTGGGAAAATGCAAGGAATCCTCACGGAAGGGGGCTTGACACTGTAGAGCACTAAGGGCCACAGCGTGCTACCGGGTGGGTCAACTGAAAGACAACAAAAGATGTTTGAAAACAGCATGCAGAGAAATGAAATATTGTGTCTATAGCACATGTTTCAAACTCTGGTCCTAAAGAGCCACTGTCCATCAGAGTGTAGCTCCAACCAGCAACAAAACACATCTAGTGAATCTGAAAATTTTGATTTGCTGTTTCGGATTGGATTTGGCTCTCTAGGAACTGAATTTGACACCCCTGGTCTAAAAGCTTTCTGCAACAAAAGTAGGGTAAATGCAGGTAAAGCTGGACACTTTCTGATAATGTGTCACTGATGTTATTTAAAAATATGATGCTAATGACTTACCCTTTAGATAATTGCCTTTTAACATAGATAAAATTAGATTTAATAATGCATCTTCAATATAGCATATTAAAAGGATAAAAACAAAAATTATTAAGTATATTAAAAAAACTTCTGTGTCCTACTTTGCTGGCCAACAACTAACGAAATGGGTAAACCTTCTGCATTATTTCTGAATAATGTTTATCATATTATAAGTATATCCCTAGTGTAATATTCAGAAGAGAGACCACGCATGCAGTACAAAACAGCAAAGCTTAGGCAGAAAGTAGATCTTAAAATATAGCACAATTTATTTAAAACAGCATATTTAGTCATGCATTTACATGGTCTTCTTATAGAAAGCGCCACAAAATTAAGATCTTCGTCAAGCCCTGCCAGTTCTTTCTGGTGCGCTGCAATGGACAAATATCCATTCACATAAAACTGCATGTCTCACAGTGCACTCATGTGAAAGAGGCCCTTCTCTATGACACATGCACATCCTACATAACCATGCTGTATCCATTCAGTGCATTCCATATCCCTTCCTCCCTATCCTTTTCCATGAAATACCTGAACGTTCAAAGAACCGCATATGCCATGCTGTTCATACATATGTGTTGGACGCATTTCAGTGGAATGTTTCTTGTCCCAAACGGTGCCAGCATGCTTTAAAATATTCAGCAGAAGCAGCCTATGAAATATTAAACTGCAGGAAAATACATTTTAGGCTTAGCAAGACTTGGTGGTCTCTCTCTTTTTACTCTTTAGATCCCTCCACATTATGGTCTACATGATGCATAACTGCATATAATAGAATGCACACACAAATACCAAAAAAATTAATAAAGCATAATCCATTCATGCATAATCAGCAATGAGATATTATACCTGCTAGGATAAACTTCTAAATCACCCCCAGGGTTCCTCAGGTTCCCAGAAGTCACGACAGCCGCCTCGAAGTGTGGATAGCACTCCGGCGACTGAGTGGCTGTGATGAAACGGACAAACACACATCTGATTCCTTAAATCCCGGCTGCCACTGTCTGCTGTAGCTCTCGGCGCACCGGCGTATTGTGCATAACGGGGCAGGCAGGGAGGAGGGGCAGAGAGGTACAGTATGCGGGTGTGTCCTCGTCTACCCCAAACCTTCCATACAGCAGGTTGTTTGAGAAGGACAAGGAGGGAAGAACAGGAAAAAAAAGCGTATGATGCAAAGGAAGGAGGGTCTCTTTATTCCATATTTAAGGAGGCATTAAGCAATCCATACAGTTCACCACAGTCTTTGCTAGAAAGGCTGCAACAAATGACAGTAGAGATGAATGTGAAACATCTGCAGTAGGCACAGCATCAGGCTTGCCTATTAGGTAAGTATTAGTCTTTCAGGGATCACATCAATTAACTGGACAGTCAATTTGTTACATTAATGGAAACACTCTTTTAATCTACTAATAACTGTGCAATGTGTCAGGGTCAGTGACAAAGTATGTCAGACATAACCTAATAAAAAAACCTTTCTTTGCATATAGCAAACATCAGATTTTTTTCATGCTTTAGTTTTTTTTTTAAGCAAAAAACAATTTTATTTATTTATTTTTTACATTTATGAACAGTCAATTAACCTTTCCATTTGATGTGATCAATATTTTCTTTATATATTTTGGTCACATGATGACAAAATGGCTGACAATTATTACAAATTATTATTATAAAACAAAACCATTTTTTTAAACAAAATACATAATGATAAAAGAATATACTAATATTGTGAGAATTTCAACATTTCAGCCTTTTTTAAAGCGCTTTTTATTTCTCTGGACAGTTATGCCACCAAGACATTTATTCTGTAAGTTCCACAAAAATATCAAAATTACATTTAATTATTTGTGTTAATTTAATGTATGATATATGTCTGTATAATCCCCATTTTAACATTAAACATTAATTAAAAATCTAATATTTAAATTATAATTAAACAATAATAATAATGAAAACATTTTATTTACATTAAATATCCAGACTAAAAATAAATAGTACACCAATGACCCATGAGCCAGTCTACTTAAATATATATATAAACAGTATACTGTATATTGCAAACACATGTCCCTTTAATGATAAGTGACAATACCACTATTAAATATTACCCTAAATGCATCACTGAAGAAGTCAAAGTTTTTTATTTATTTTTTTCAGCTGAATCAAGAAAATGCTCCTTTACCACTTTCTACAGTGATACAGTACAAACGCAAATTCTATCAAGATGTCTTGTTGACATACAGATGCAGAACATCATACATAAGAAGTCTGCAGCGACAGACGTCTCGAATCTCTTCCTACCTGTCTGTCTACCTCGCCTGCCGACGTCTCAGTATTTGTTGCATTATGTTCACGCAACAAGCCATGAGTCAGTTAGTTAAAGCGTTAAATTGAATCTGCAGTCAATCGTTGCTGTGCATACCAAAAGACTTCTGGGTTACAGACTCGCGCTCCGTCCGCGCTACCACTCCTCACTTTATCCGCAGAGTGGGCAGTTTAAAGGGGACGCGTCACGAGTGATGGAGCCACAATTAAATCACTGAGGGTGCTTCTGACATGAGCGGAGGGTTCTCCAGACTTAATGCACACATATTTCCGCTTTTATTTTTATCCTGTCCATTGCTATGTTTAGAACTATGCCAGCCATTGCTATTTCGAGAGAATCCCCCATAAATATGCGCATGTCATTCCCGAAACGTTACAGCGTGTATGTGCCAGAAAAGGGAGTTTCATCTGCCATATTTTTGAACACATAAGTAAGGTGCAAGTAAGGTGTTTTTTTGTGAATGTGCAAGACTTCCACTTCATTAGCCTCTTTAGGAAAATAAGAAGAGCAATAAAGTGCAGTAAACTGTAAGATTGTTAAGCTAGAGTGCTTATAATTAAGGCACATTAAAATAACAACAGAAACACCAGTTTGCAATATCAAGCAGCAAAAGCTTTCTGGAATAAGAAAGAAATTCAATATTCAACAATATTCATGCAATATTCATAATGTATACAAACTATTCCTGACAGCTAGAGTACATATTTGACCTTTCTGTCTGTCCATAAAGCTGTGGCATTTTTACACTGATTGGATCTGAAGGTTGAGGATATTAAATTCAAAGACAGAAAACAAAACAGTGCAGATAAATCGTCTTCCTTCTAACAAAAAGCAACAGATTTGGCCGCTTGCTCCACCTTTTCCTTTGGCACCTTTACTACCCCATAGTATCAGCTTTCAGCTCATGCTTTTCACTGGGAAATCTGATTAATTAATATAAATTTGTTGCATTTAACATTCGATGTACTAATGATTAAGCTAGATGTCACGGCAAATTAATTATTTGTTTCATTTCATTGGTGGAGTTCTGTGTGCTTTCAAGGGATGATTTTGAATACAAATTGTGCTAAGGGGGTTTGTGACAGGCTGTTTGTTTTATAGCCAGAGCTGGGATGTCAAACATGCACACATGTACAGGAAATCTCTCTGACACCTCAGCCGTTATTCATGAGAGAAGCGGTGTTCATGCACTTAGCCTTGCATTAGCTCACACTCTTTAATTAAAATTGGGAGGTCAGTGGAATTCTGGGCTTGGGTGAGATGTGTGTGTAAGTCTTGCCAAAGAAAGGAAATGGAAGCGTGAGCCAAGCCCTATTGATCTTGGGTCTGGAGGCACACTCATGGTCACGCAAAAATACAAGTTCAGTCTCAAGGGACAATCTGGTCAATGTATAGTACTTAAGAAGAGTGGTAAGGAAAAGCTTTTAAGGCCATTAAAAAGATTGTCTAGTCCTGTCCTGTCTGTGTGGTGTTTTGTGTTGAAAAACAGAACCAGAAGTGAGTCTTTACCTTTAGGTTATTGGTTTAATGGAGAGAAAAACATATTTTTTTTAGTGCACATGTTAAATAGTAAGGCCTTTTAACAAAAAAGAAAAACGTAAACACTGAAAATAAAGAAATGTTTTAAGTTCAGAATATGGCAATAAAATATGGCCTGTGTTGGATATAATAAACACTGGAAACAGTCTTTTAAATTTTTTTCTAAATGGTCTGTGTGTCCAAATCCATTGCTACTACACAAAACAATAGTGTAGAAAAAATTCCCTTTTAGAGGAAAAAAATTTAAATAGTATTTTTTTTTTCTAACGGTGTAGCTATGTTTCCATTAAGGATAAGCATTTAATTCATGCAAAAATAAATAAGTAAATAAAAAATGAACCTTATGTAAATAATAAATAATGTCCAAATAAAAATCAATAAATTAGTAATGTCACATCATGTCAGTCATTTCACACAATGAAGGACAAAATATAAAGCTGTTTGGTTCATTTTTAAGTGGGTCTGTCAACATTAATTTTTTTAGAGCGTACAAGGCTTGTTTCAGTAGCAAATGATTAAGTTTTAAACAGATCAACAAACAGATATAAAACTTGCATAAAAAACATGTGATCTGTATAAACGATCATTGAAATACTAACAGTGGGTGGAATTTATTGAGTAAATGTATTTCCATCTTAGTTTAAGAACACTAATTTTTACTTACTTAAAAATATCCACCTTAAGTGGGTGTATAAGGTTTTTAAGTTACAATTTGGATTTTTCTAATGTTAATGGTTCAATCCAACATTTTTAAATATCAAATTAATATCGAAATATATCAGTACAGTGGTCATATTCATTGATTCTTAAGCAACAGGTTTTATGCTCGTTTTAAAAAAAAAATTAACCAATTTAGCTAAAATTCAATAATTCATAATTTCTGAAATCTTCTTGAGTCTAAATAATTTTGCTTTTTTCAGCGCTGCCTGAGTTTGAGGCAGGAGGTAGCAGACAATTGCAGGAAGCCAACAACCTGAAGCAGCTCAAGGTCATTTACTCACTGCAGCAGATCCATCTCAACCTGCAGTGACACACACACACACACACCATAATGACATTATGACTCGTCTGAATGCATATAACAGATAAGAAACAAATCTCCTGTACATAATGGAATATTTGATTTAACCCCATGAAATACACCTGATGATATCCACTATCCAGTCACCTTAAATTCCCATTCATACCACCATCCAGACACTGTGAATAAAACTAGACTTCCAACATGTAGGCTACTGTTCCATTCTGCCATCGCTGGATGGTGCTCCTCTTGTTACTATGGTGACAAGCACCTAGAGCCCCTCCGCAGGCAGATTGGAGGAGATGAGAGCTGTGATGACATCACACAGACTGAGGAATCACTGGCGTTGGGCCACAGATGTTATGTCATGCCTGTCGGCTTTTCTAAGTGATCCACAACTGAGCTGGAAAGAAAGGCATGATTCAGCATTTACTGGACATCCTCTTGAAGTAAAATAATTGTACTTAATAACCAGTGATTAGCTGTGCTTTCTAAGCATCCCTGTTAGAACTGCTCATTCTTAGGGTTAGTGATTCGAACAAACCCGAACCGTAAGTTTTAAGCTTTGACAGATAATCATTCAGTGCTATTTTTACTAACGACATGACAGGACCTCAGATAGCACAATAAATCTTGTCCAATCTGAAATCAAATGTACTTTCACTAGTATGTTTTTAATGGCCTGACAATAAAATTGCTTAATCAAAATCAGAACGTCAAAGACAAAAATCTTTTTTTTTATTTTTTGGGCCAATGTTTAGCAATCCTCTAAAACACCTTAGTTGTCTTGCAATCCCCTACCAAGCAAACAATGACCTGGCGATCCACCAGCGTTTTTTGGGCGGCACAAATTCAGTGGCTTAATGCAGTTCTTCCCTCTTCAAAAATGATGCGCCGTATGTAGACTGTGTCCGTTCCCTGAATATTGAGAACAAAGAATATACCTACTAAGGGATATAGTTTAAAATCTGATTGCGATTTAACCAAATTATAGCAAAGTAAGCTAAACAATGTCACAAAACTCTTGATAGTACCTAGAATATCAAAATCCAGTAGGCAGTGCTTTTTTTGTATTTTACTGTACACACTCTTTCTGTTTAAATCTAGATTAACTGTGAGATAGAAAAAATACACCTTTAGTCAAGCATTCAGATTACTTATACTTATAAACTTGTGGGCTAAATGCACACGATCATTTGCCTGAAATAATATGTTTGCTAACCCTAATGATAGAAAATAAGTTTGTGTCTAAAAAGTTTTAAGTTACATTTTAAAGTTATTTATCATGTTACAAATGAATGTTGTCAAGCCCACTGTTATATTCTATCATTTACACTAATAAACACAAATGTTCTATTTTCATCAATTTTGTGGCTATTGCACTTTCTTTATCTCAGAATAAGATTATGTGAATTTAGCCGGGGTTTCACAAGCAGGGTCACACATCTCTGGCCACTGGATGGTATGGAATACGGATCTGTAAGACGCATCCCACTCACTAACATAAATTTTAAGGAAAATAACACCTAATCAAAATATTCAGTATTATTTAGTACCATATCCGTGTAATTGTAAATCAACCTGTTCTCGGTTTGCATTGCGTAAAATAACCACAATGTGACTCTTAACACATAATTCCGTGTTCGTATCATGTAATTGTCATGATCAGCTGGATGTGCCAGCCTGCTGATGGCCATCCAGCTCCCAGTAAACTGTGTGTGTATGTTTTGTGTCCTTTACTTTCAATGTACTCTTGTCACTGCCCATCTCATATGTTGTCATGGTTCCCACTCATGTCTCCGCCCCCCTTGTTGGTTGTCTTGGTGTTTGATTGTTGGCTCCACCCTCTGACTTGGTTTCAGAATTCAGAATGTAATTTAAATTAAGGTATATTTAAAGTAATGTGTGTGTCAAATATTTACAATTTTTAGTCATTTTTATTCTTTATCTTCTGTATTTCTGATAATAGTTCACCTTTAACAGATAGAAGGGAGTAATACCTCCTTATGAAACAATTTTTCCTTTATTACAAGTTTCCTTTATCTGACCTTCTTTTTTCTCAGTGTAGAAGCTATTTTCCTGTTTAGCTTTTATCACACTGGTCAGTATTGACCTTCTGTTCCTGTGGTTTATTACAGGACCACAACCTTTCATTTCAGTAAAGGTTTTTTTTCACCATTAACTTCGGGTCTCATGGATCATGAAGTCTTTGCTCTGTTTTCTCAGTATACAGTATCATCAAGGCCAAGTGTTAGAAAGTCCAGGTCTGTGAGCATGTGCAAAAGAGCCAGAGTGACTCTGCAAAGAGAAGTCTGTGAACTAAAGTAAGTTATGTGGTTACCAAGTTAGTAATATTAGCCAGTTGAACAGTTCATTATTTATGTTTATTGTGGTTACATGTTATTAGGCAATTTTAAGATCTCACCTAATACAGTCCTTACAGTCATACTTCATAACACCAAGGGCAAACCCTGTAATGTTCTTCTAGAGTCTCCATTTAGTTTCACACTCCATTTCCTGTTGAGCCAAGAGCCATAAATACCACTGTCTGTGACACCCTGGAAAATGAAATTCAATGTTAACAAAAGAAATGTCTTTTTGATGTAGCTTCATAATAAGAAACTGAAACCAGACCAAGATTAGAAGAATACATCATTCAAAACTGTCATAATTCATCCTACAATTAATAGAAATAAGGTCAATAAGGGAAATTAAGTTAATTTTTTTAGCATTATGATATTTTGCATCATAATGAACCATATTTTCCACCCAAATTTAGTGCAATACGATTTAAGCAAAAATATATATTATAAGTATTACTAGTACTGTCTTTAATAATAGGCTACTTATTGTGCTACAGTAATTTTTCACTTTTCAAATAGTAATCTAATGAATCATGACCGTTGAAAATAATGAGACGAAAAGCCTGAAGTACAGAATGAATGATTGTAAAATAGATTTCAGTTTAATAAGTAAAATATTTTGTAATGTAAAATATCTTTAGCTACTGAGTGAAACGTGAAGAGATTGACTTGCTAACATTGGAAGGAGATAACACCCACTGTATGATGCAATGCTCATGAACCGTAACATAATGATAACAATGTGGCATGAAATTGGATCTGAATGTGATATCGCACAACTTTTTCTATATGGCCACAGGGAGTTTTAAACTCTCAGAGCTTTTATTCTTAAAGTGGTTATCGTACGGCCCAATCTCCAGCGGTTTAATAACCTGTCTGAGAGAGTTACTGCACTGCTAGAATGACACTCTTCTGGGATGTGAATGCTGGAGCGGAAGAGAGAGAGAGAGAGAGAGAGAGAGAGAGAGAGAGAGATAGAGCGGAAGAGGGGGAAGACCCCAGGCTTTGTGGAGGATGCTTGTGTATAACACACACGTAACATGCCTCATCTGGCCCCCTGGTGAGAGTGTTGGGTCTCAGCTGCTTCGTTCAAGCAGTGAAGGAGGATCTTATTATCACACATACACATAACTACTGGGAATACACCTGCTGAGGCCTCTGTACACTCAACAACAGCCTCGTTTCCTTTACTGTTAGAGGATACCTATTTCTGTACAGTAATATTTAATATATTATAATATATACACAATATACACAATATATTTAATATATGCACAATGAAATGTGTTCCTTATTTTAACACATTTATACAGTGATCAGACAGTGTTTTTTTTTTTTAAATGTGAGATTCAAAACCACTATGTTCTCTTTGGTCATTAGGTTGTTACTAAGTGGTTGCTAGGGTAATTCTACGGTATGTTATTGTTAGGATGCACCAGAGCCGTAGAGAATCAGAGATTTGCGACACACTTTGATCTTGCCGCCGCAGGGGTCACGTGGTTCATGGAGCTCTCAATAGTTCCAAACAACTCCACGCTGTCAATATGTTTGAATGGGTTTAATTAGGATAGACAGCAGTTTTAAATTTATTCGCAGCAATTTCTAGTGATTTTGTTGTGTATTGATAACAACGCTAACTACGTTTTACAATCACATTTTATTCTGGGGGGTGATAAAGAGACAGCATTAATATGTTTTTAAAATATGCTTATTATTTATAGCATAGTATTTAGAGTTAAAATAAATGTTACTTTTTTTTTTTTCATTCCAGTGCAAATAATCATTAGAATTAGAGACTTTGGTGATCAGAAAAATAAAATGCCATGTTTTAACCACTACATGCCAGTATGGCTGTTAAATACAAATTACCTACATAATAGCGATTATAATAGCTTATTTATTTGTTTGTTTTGATTTAAGACATTATTCTACCCTCAATGTTTATAAGTTTTGCTTTTTTTACATGTTGAATTTAAAAAGTGCAATTATACCCACATTCCAGTATTATTTTATGACATTCATGTATAAGTGAATGTTAAAAAAGGTCAGCAAATACAGAATTTAACCCAACAAAAAATTTAAATAACGTTTAAACTATTTCTTGTATTGCATTAATGGGCAGTCTCCACTGAATTATTAAGGGGTTTCTAACACTATCTAACTCCAAATATATCATAACTGTCTATTACTGTATCTAAAAATAAACATTAACCAGTTTCATAAAATACAACTACTGATATCCAAGAGGCAAAACAATGCAAAATGCCAAAAAATGCTTCAATGCTGGAACTATTGGTTGTTGCCGGGGCGGACAAAGTACACAAATCAGGTGGTTACTAGGGGGTCTGGGGCGGTTGAAACGCTGTATTATAAATCCATTTTTCTTTTACTTACTCATGTATAGCTAGGAAGTACAGCTTAGTTGAAGACATCAGTTTCTGTATGAAGCCATTATGTGATTCTGCTCATAGTTTATATGTTTTTCAGATTAATTCACAACATGAAGCAGCATAAAGTGGTAATATTGTTTACAGCAAAATATGTTCTCTGTTTCATGTGAAATCATGCAGTTCTGAGGCTCTGTGGGTTGTTCTGGCTAAATACCAACCATATGGGAGTAGATGTAGATCTAAAACTAGCAGACTCACTCAGTAACTCTTCAGGGGCCAAATGCTACGCCGTTTTACTCTGGTGTTTGATAAAACAAATATTTAGTCTTCCACATTTGAGCTTAGATGTTCAAATATTGTTTACGAGGAATGTGAAAAGATAGTTTGGTGTTCTGTCTGTAATAGAAGAGGCTCAACTGTGTGATGTGAAAGTTCAGTGATTTTGTAAAGATCTGTCACACAATCAGGTGTCAGGTTTGTGATTTTATATATATTTATGTTGACTCATCACAAGCTATCTTTTAGTCAACAGGTGTTGTCATATTTAATGGATGTATGAAGTCACTTCTCAAGTTCACACAGTAACAACAGGTGTAGATTGTCACCTACACGCAGACATATGTGACCCTGGACCACAAAGCCAGTGATAATTCTATATTTATTTAATGATTTATTTATTTGTTAGGATAGGACAATATTTGGCCAAGATAAAACTATTTAAAAAACTAGAATCTGAGGGTGCAGAAACATCAAAATATTGAGAAAAATCCTTTTTGTACAAAATAATCTTTAGCAATCTATATAACTAATCAAAAATTAATAATATATACACATTTTTTATATATTTATATATTTACGGTATAAAATATCTTCATGAAACATGATCTTTGCTAACTATCCTAATGATTTTTGGCATGAAAGAAACATCAATAATTTTGAGCCATGCAATATATTGTTGGCTATAGCTGCAAGTATACCTGTGCAGTTTAAGACCAGAGTCACATATGCACGTGTGTCACCAATTTTGCTAATTCATATTTTTGTAGGTATTATTTCCAAAAAGTGTGTTTTTTGTTTGTGTGTTTTTAGGCCTCTGAAATGCCGTCATGTAAATGAACAGACAAAATGCTATTTACAGAGCAGCCATGTTTTCCATTTGTAGCTGAAAACTGTTTGTGAAATCTATTCTTTTATCATGTAAAACCTAAGTAACATCATTTGCTTGGTTTGATATATTGTTCTAATGCAGTCATATTCACACATTTTTAAGTTTAAGTGTCTTAAAATACCCTAACCCCCAGTATCACAAAAAAGGCTTAAGCCTAGTCCTAGATTAAAATGTAAATCTGAGCTGTTTCAAATGAAAGAAACTTGCACTGATCAGTGTATTTGTTTTGTCTTAAGATGCACACCAGTAAAAAAACTGGCCTAAAAAAATTGGCTCTTCTAGAGAGAGTATGGAATGAAGTATGGCGATTCCATCATTCGATTATAGACAACACAAGACAAAATATCTTTCTGACTATTTATATGTTCAAAGAGCAAGAAAGATTTAGTTTTCACATAGTTCTTACATCTGGCACAACAACAGCTAAACTGTAAATACATGATGGACACCAGAAAACAGCTTGATTAATATCTGGCAGTGGTCTCGTAGATGATCCAACAGTTCATGTCCAACAGTTCAACAGTTCAGTTCTCTTCGTATTGCTTTCTTCTTATTAAATGTGAACCTGCAGAATTCACCCAAAAAAGGCCACTTTTGGAGTGTTGTGGTTCACGGTCATTTAGCCAGAGGTAAATGAAAATTGGCAGTAGAGATATGCGGGCCTCTTCTGTGCTGTTTGAAGGTGAGTTCAGTTCTGTATTGGCAGCAGAAAGGTTAACGGCCTCCGCTTCTATCGGTCGTCGGTCCTAGGCACTGCGTGGATCTCCCTCGAAGCCTGCAGAAACAGACATGGGCAGATGTATTACGCTGCTGGAATGTGACAGATGAAATGAAGCAGTTTACTCACACGCTCAAGTGAGAGGGAAACACATCTTTCAAGCTGAAAGACTCTTATATATTATACCGCCTACTTGAGCACAGCGCTGCATTATAATGTCTCTCTGTCACAGTTATCTCACTCTCTTTTCAATCGACCTCTGTCTCCTGCTAATTAATGAACTGAAGCAGACGCGGCACCTCCGGTGACAATGATAGAACAGTTATATCACTCGAGCGAGATGACTAGAGGAGATTATTAACACGTTCTGAGTGCAAACACACACCTAAAACGAATACGCTGGTAAATTGCTCCAGTAACACAACAACGCCGAGAGCTTAAGGAATTAAGGCAGCATAACTGAAAAGAATCTGCTCCATTTACTGGAGCCTTCCAAATTAAGTAAACAAAAACTACTATATATGCATAATCATCTGTGAAAGGACATCAATTTATATGGGTTTTCATATTATCAAAGGAAAGCTGCCTTGTAATCGTACACCTGAAGGGTGTAATTTGTGCCAGAATAGTTTGGATACGAATTTGATCACCTCTGGAATTTGATCTGACGATTTGTGTGAAAGGCTTTTATGATATGACCTGTGCATGATTCTGTGATGATCAGCTGGAGGTGCCAGCTCTCTGGATGGCACTCCAGCACCAAGCAAACTATGTGTGCATGTTTTGTGTGTTTTCATTCATGTACTCCTTTCAATGAACTCTTGTCATCGCCCATCTCATTTGTTGTCATAGTGTTTCTCCACCCACCTTGTCTATTGCCTTGACCACTAACTTGCTCCTCCCCTTAGCCTTGTTAGCATGTCTGTATAAAAGTGCTTTCTCATCTCTCAATCGTGACAGATTCATTAATGCTACGAATATTTATGTTTGCTGTAAATGTAAATTACGAATGTTTTGTTAATTATGTGAAGTTTTCCATCTTTTATCGAATAGTGTTCTATCACTATCGAATAGTGTTCAAAAAATGTTTTTTACATTAATATTTTTAATATTAAAAAGTATCTCATGCTACATTTCTAATACAAACAAAATACAGGAAAAATATAGTAAAATATTACTATTTTAAAATAACTGTTGTTTAATATAATGTATTTTAAAATATTGTTTTTTATGCGATGACCAAGCTGAATTTCAGCAGCCATTGCTCTGGTCATCAGTGTCACATGATCCTTCAGAAATCTGCTGTTCAAGAAAAAAATATTATTCTTATCAGTACTGAAAACAGTTGCTTAATATTTTTGTTGTAAGAAACATGTAACAATATATAGTTTTTGTTTTGTTTTATTCATAGTATTGTGAATAGGAGCCAGATGATCTGAAATTGGACTGGAAAGGATGAAGCTTGGATTCAAACGGCAATCGGTCAAAGCTCTGATTAATCCAATTTGTATAACAGCCCTTTTTTCAGCACCATCTGAGATGTGTTTTCCTATAATGACTGTATATTAATGAGAATTAGATTAGTTTAGAGACAATTATTTTTGCTCCTCTACAGTGCAAAGGCCATTTCATATGTAAATCAATACCAGGCATAAACACATTTCATTTCCCACAATGCAATCTCATACCAAACAATTCATTTATCTTCCACAATAGATATGCCAACATAACAGCATCCATCGGAACTGAAGTAAAACTACAGCTATATGACCTATATGCACTGCTACAAAAAAATAAAGGGAACACTTAAACAACACAATGTAACTCCAAATCAATCACACTTCTGTGAAATCAAACTGCCCACACTGACTGGCAATCAGTTTCACATGTTGTTGTGCAAAAGGAATAGACAACAGGTGGAAGTTATGGGCAATTAGCAAGACACCCAATTAAGGAGTGGTTCTGCAGGTGCAGACCACTTCTTAGTTCCTATGCTTTCTGGCTGATGTTTTGGTGACTTTTGATTGCTGGCTGTGCTTTCACTCTAGTGGTAGCATGAGACGGAGTCTACATCCCACACAAGTGGCTCAGGTAGTGCAGCTCATCCAGG
>JAUMHI010000041.1:16847544-16866808 GCA_032359435.1 Enteromius unitaeniatus | reverse complement strand
CTCCAGCAGGCCACAAATGTGCTTGTGTCTGCTCAAACGGTCAGAAACAGACTCCATGAGGGTGGTATGAGGGCCTGACGTCCACAGGTGGGGGTTGTGCTTTCAGATGTGTTATATTAGTGTTCCCTTTATTTTTTTGAGCAGTGTATTTATGTTTTTTATAAATTCCTATTATGCAAAAAGTCATTAATAATTTTTAGATGCATTCAGAAGCTTAAAATTGATGGAAACATTTTTAATTCTACAAACAATTTCTATCATAACTGTTTTCAACACTGATAATTGTAAGAAATGTTTCTTAAGGATCATGTGATACTGAAGACTTGAGGAAGTCACAGGAATAAATGACATATTTAAGGGTTAGTTCCCCCCAAAATTAAAAATCTGTCTTTAATTACACACCTTCATGTTGTTCCAAGACGTTGCTTTATCTTTGGAACACAAATGAAGATACTTTTATGAAATCAGAGAGTCATCTGACCCCCCCATAGCCAGCAACACAACTGAAATGATCCCAGATCCAGAAATGTAGCAAAAACATTGGTTAAACAGTCCATGTGACACCAGTGGCTCAACTTCAGTTTTGTGATACTATGAAAATACTTATTTTCTGCACACAAAAAGAACATAATTACATCTTCCAACATTTCATCAGTATTGCAATGCATACGCATACTTTAATGTATTTGATGCAATCAGCCTTGTTTACATCCAGGGGAAAGCACACGCATGTAAGTAATCTGCGGTAATTTGCACCTAGTGGAAAGCATACACATGCGTTGTGATACTCTCTAAAATGGCGGAAGACGTAACCCCAGTGAAATTATTTTTGTTAGGAACGGCATGAGGGTGAGTAATTAATGACAGAATTTTAAATTTGGGGTGAATTAACCCTTTAACCTACCTGGTCTCGTGGGATACACGTACCTGGGTGCACTTTTTAGCTAGACACGAAACGCATATCAATAAGTACATATCACTGCAGTTTCCAAAAGAAATGAACAGAAGAAGTAAAGTTCCAACACTTTTTATTCCTTTTCACACACATTTACAGAATTTTGATTAATAAATGCATTTTCATGCATATACTCGAAGAATATCATGTCATGACTTGGAGATTTAAAAATGGATGCTTCTGAATGTTAGCATCATACACATCCAGCTTCATATATATTAGTTTTTTATAGACTGTTTGTTTGGTAGCTCATGGAGTACAGCGATGTACTTGAGAGGTGAGGAGCTCTGGTTTGAATCCTGTTTTATAATGGTTTGAAAACTATTGTTCCACAAAATAGTTCAAATCTGTATAAAAGGAAGTTGAAATGGCACGGTTGCATCAACAAATGTGTTTTTATATCAGTTTTGCATTTGTTAATGCTATCAAGTAGGTTTAGGGTCGGATTTGGTGTAGGGTATTAACTTTTAGCAACAGTCCACCGATATTTGAATTCTGAACCGAACTGAAGCAAAGTAATAAAAACTGCAATACATACCTATATCAACGTAATAAAAACTAACCTGTGTTTTAGCAGCACTCAGTAGACATTTCGCTTCCGTAGACAAATTGTGGCAAAACGTGTATTAAGTATGTAAAAACTGTGTTGCACAAAAAGTGCACAGAGGTACGTATTTTTATGAGACCAGGTTGATGTTAACATGTATTTACGTTGAAAACAGTTATTTTTAATTGTAATGATACTTCATATTCTAACATTGTATTTTTGATTAAATAAAGAGAGTTTCAGTGATATTAATATTAATATAAAAGCATTAAATGAAAGGTTTTCACTTTTCTTTATGAACATATATGCATATATGAACAGTTATAGATTTAAACAGTTATGCTAAGAATCATCAGCCTTTTAATGCACATCATTAATGTTGGATAGCAAAACAATATCCGTTGTTTAAAAAATTAAAAGAAGTTTACCTTCTAAATCCTGTTGTCTTCTTTGTTTTGGAGTACATCACAAGCATATCTATTGTCAGCAAACACCAGAATTCCAGTGAACAGACATCCAGGTTGATTCCTTGAAAGAAACACAAAAGGCAGTTAACTTAGTCGAAGGCACAGTTCAAAGCACCTTTAGGAAAGAGTTAATGGACTTGTGAGTCTTAGGATGCGAGTGTCAACCTGAATTTTGAGAGGTGTCATGCAAGCCACAACACCTCAAACAGCAAGCTCTCTGTGTTAACACCTCGGATATAACAGCTAGCAAATGTGAGAGTCAGTGCAGGCACCAAATGTACACACGTACACTAAAATAAGAAATCCTTCACAGCTGATCACAGACGAGTCCTTCCTAGTCACAGGAATGCTTGAATGTTTTCGAGAGAGAAAAAAAAACAGTTTAAAGATCTGGTAATTTTTCTCCATATACATTAGAGCAGGGGTCACATTGGACTGCTAGGGCGTTTATGAAAAACATAACATGTTGTATAAAATTAATACATAAATAATTGTATGTATATCGTGTTTGTGTGTGTGTGTATATATATATATATATATATACTTTTTTCTTTTTTTTACACTTTATTATAATGTTTTATATATATTATATATAAAACATAAAGTGTAAAAAAAATATGTATATATACATACTCCTATATTATGAATAATAAAAAAATATTAAAAACAAAATAAATAAAAAATGATTCTAATAAAGGAAAAAGTAAATATTAAATTTAACAGTTCAGTCCTATTATTAACATAACTACAAAAGAATAATCTAACCTAATAGAAGTTAAACATTTCCCAAATATTATTTTATTTTCAAAAAATTATGACTTAACGTAATTTGTTTAAATGATTAAGACAAAGTTGATTATATTTGAGGCAACTGAGCTTACGTAGATTATATAGGTTGAAATAGGTGATTTAAAAATATAAATAATAAAACATTTACAGTGCAGACATTAATAATATTAATTTTCACAATATAAAAAGGCTCTCTATAAAAAAATAAAAATAAAAAAAGGTATATAGATGCATTTTAGCATTGAGGATCCCTCAAATGAGTTAGATCACATTTAGGGGTCCACGGCATCTAATGAATCTATATAGCATCGTTGCCAGATATTTCATGTTTAATTATGTTCTTTCCAGGGCCTTGATCGCAAAGTTGAACCTGCCTTTCCCAGATTTACACAGGAATACTGTGTCAAGAGAGCAGCGACTGTTCTGTTGCGCCAACGCGTCACATGATGGCAGCACTGAGTCAGCAAGTGCCTATTTGATGCATACCAGTCAAATATGCATCGCATCTGGTGTTGTTAATAAAGTGCACATGTAATTAGATTCAGTCGAGCAATAACTTGCATGAAGATTTGTTTTGATTTAAAAATGATTCGTTTATACTTGTTTGTAGGTAGTGTGTAAAGACGACCAGGGCGGAGAGCGCAGATGACCGAGGAAGCGCACGGGTCTACAGGGTGAGAATGATTGTCTCTGACTGAGCGCTTGGAAAGTGTCTGGCGGACTGGCGCGTGGCCTCTAACACCCGTCAACGGGAGCGTCAGCGTGAAACCTCCGGTAATCAGCTCACGCTGCACCTCTCGTCCTGTCTTCTCCACGGGGAGAACCAAATAGGGAACGCCTGAGTGAGCCCATAACCTACACACAATCACGCTTTGACAGCTACAAAGAGAAAGCACCCGAGCCACCGCAACCTACTCCATGCACCCAAGCCATGCTTGCACTTTGCATGCATGGCACGCTTTCGCTCTGTTTTTTTGTCAATATCAATCATTTTGCACATGCAACACATTCAGTCGTTTGTAAAAGATTAAAAAAAAGGGAAATATGTGGGAGTGCATCGGCTCTGGATGGTTTGCAAACCCTGCGTTATGCAAATGACTGTGACTTTACATCATTTTAAATGCTGTAAAATGTTACAGATACATCCAATAAAGGATCGAGATCCTTTTCTGATGGCAATTCTCGCGCTCTATTTTGCCAGTCAGGCTTTGTGAACCATCTGGAGCGTTGCTCTGACAACTGGGGAGGATGTCATGGTAACATTAACGGGGGTTACCCAGGAAACTGTAGTCGCCATGGAGACTGCATCACAAGGCGGACTCAAGGCGTGATCTCTCAGTCTTTCAGTCTGTGATCTGGTAGTCTCCCATGCCGTGGAAGCGATGAGTCCAAAGTGCTTTTCCTCCCCGATCCGAGCCTCCTTTTCAGATGCTTCCTATATTCCCCGCAGAATCCAGAAGCGCTGTGACGTCTCACTTTGTGGAAAATCGCGAACGCTCTATTTTTAGGCTAGACGTGATTAGAGTTTTACAAAATCTGGAGATGACTACATTTCCGCACAACTTGGTCACAAAATAAAGATATATTTGCTTTCATTTAGTATTAACCAATTTCATTTGGTACAAGCAGATTCAATAGACACACAAAGTTCTGATTACATTATTAACAAAACGTATTGTTTTTTTTTTCCACATTCATTGCGTTTAAATGAAGTCTGCACTTCAAACAGAGATGTTTTGGTGATTCTTAAACTAGGGGCACTTTTTAAAATCTGAGTTCATTTAAATTAATTATCAGATGCTCTTAATAATCTAGAGAATAAAAAGTTTTAAGTCAGTTATGAGCAAATTACCAAAATTAATACTACTACTACTACTAATAATAACTATAGCAATAATAAAGGTTGTTTCAAAATTCAAATGGACAAATAAGAATGCTTGGTCATGACACCTAATATAAATTCTACTTTAAAGTTGTGATTTCTTCTCAATTCCTAAAATGAATGATAATTTGCCATGCACTTCAAAACTAAGAAATATTTTCTTGAGAAAAGTTAATTAAGTTACAGTAGTAATGGGACAAGTAATTTGTTGTTGTAACATTTTGGCAAATCTTATACATAAATAGCAGTTTAATTAAAAAGTACTTTTAAAATTACTTATAAATTTCCCTGATTTTAATGCATTTTATACATTTTCCTCAGAAGAAAAGTAGAAAAAAAAAAGTCTGGGTATAAGAAAATTCTGGCAAATGTAACATTTCAGCACAGCAATTATGAAAAGCCATTAAAGAGACATATTTTTTTTATCTAGTTCCCCTAATTAAAGAATCACCCATATATTCAACAAAATACATATGATCAACACAGTATCACCTTCAGTTTGCTCACATTAACAGCGACACATATTCGGTTGTTTCACTTTGCCACAAAACGTAAGATATTGCGAATACTAACGTATTATGATGATTATATGATAACACTGATAACAAACGCAGACTTACGAGCACAATATTTGCAGTATGGGTGCTTTTAAGTCCCTGACCTGAACCTTATCCTTTGTGCTGTAGACGAATGCCACACGTGAATCAGAGTTTGGCACCTTTCTACCAAAAAAGCGCCCTGCTTTACTTTAGTGTAATATGCTAGCTTGTCCATAAGATGTAGGGTACAACGGATCTAAAGGCCCCCCGGGGTAAAAGGCCCTTGTGATTTACATACTCCCAAAACACTAAGTAGCAACAAAATCTACCACAGTACTTTCCTAAACACCTGTTTGTCTTCATTCACAAAGTGTGCAATTAAAAAAATTGTTTTTCTTCAGATTTCTGAATCTTAAAGGGTGCAGTAACAAAATACTTGCTTAGTTTTTTTCAGTACCTGTTGAATAGCCAAAAACTGTTGGTAAAGGATGATAAATGATCGTGCAACTTACTTTACTCTGTAATTGGGACAGAATCCTTTTGTTGCATATGTGGAAAGTGGATTTATGTTAAATCTTATAGTTAAAATATGAAATCTGACTGCAATTACACTGTAACTCCATGAAATACCAAAAGCCAGTTAATAAACTAAAAATAGCTACACCATTGGCTGAATGTAACTCTAAAAATATCTTGCTATATCAAAAGTATTTGCATATGGTGACAAATTCTTCCCTTTAGCTGCCTTTATTGTATCTAATCCAAACTAACTACTTGTAGCATTTACTTTATACAAATTATACATCTCCATCTATATTCAGTAAAAATAAATCTTTTTTTCAACTGTCACAGGTGAGACCTGACCAAAAAAAAAAAGAAAAGAAAAATCTTTTTCCCTCAAACGGGGGCTTTTAGCCCCGTTGTACCCTAATAACGCAGCAGCAGCTCGCACCGGTGCCATCATGGTGATCACTGTAAGACTGTCTGGCACTGTACATGATTTACACGTCTGTGAAAATCTTTTTAATATTTACGCAGTTTTGATTGTTCTGGTTGGAGTAGTTTGGCTGTTTGAAAGCGCTATTTATTCCTTCCTCTATGACCATGTATTCCGATTTACTGAGGGAGGACGTGCTCTGTGTCCGTTTGAGATCTTCTGTGGAGTTGAGATGCTGACAGCTGCCAACGTGGAGGTATTGCGCGTGCTCCTCGCCGTCAGTCTCGCGGTGATAAAAGTAATTGAAATTGGACACGATGACAGGTACGGGCAGCGCAATGGTCAACACGCCAGCGATGGCGCACAGAGATCCCACGATTTTGCCCCCGATGGTTACTGGATGCATGTCTCCATAGCCGACCGTCGTCATGGTAACCACAGCCCACCAGAAAGCATCAGGGATGCTGCTGAAACTGGAGGTAGGGTCGTCGGCCTCGGCAAAGTAGACGGCGCTGGAAAACAGGATGACCCCGATGAAGAGGAAGAAGATGAGGAGTCCCAGCTCCCGCATACTGGCTTTAAGGGTCTGGCCGAGAATCTGGAGGCCTTTGGAGTGGCGCGAGAGCTTGAAGATGCGAAAGACCCTCACCAGACGGATCACGCGGAGGATGGCCAAAGACATGGCTTGCTGGCCGTTGCCCTGCCTCTCGGCTAGCTCCGTCCCCAGAGTGATGAAGTAAGGGATAATAGCTACAATGTCAATGATATTCATGATGTTTTTGGAAAAAGTAGCCTTGCTGGGGCACGCGAAAAATCGCACGAGCAGTTCAAAGGAAAACCAGATGATGCAAAGCGTCTCGATCACAAAGAAAGGGTCTGTGAAAGTGCTGGACACGAAAGGGCCAGTGGCGTTCGCAATAGGCGAGACAGTCGTGGGGTCCTTGTCGTCCCTAAACTCAGGCAGGGTCTCCAAGCAGAAAATAACAATGGAAATCAAAATGACCAAGACAGACACAATAGCAATGCCTCTGGCAGGACCAGAGCTCTCTGGGTACTCAAACAAAAGCCAAACCTGTCTCTGAAATTCGTGGTTTGGCAGCGGTCGCTCCTCTTCTTTGATAAAGCCCTCATCCTCGCGGAATTTCTCCATGGCTTCCTCGCCAAGTTGATAAAAGCGGATTTCCTCAGAGAAAATGTCAATGGGAACGTTGACGGGTCTCCGAATGCGCCCCCCGGACTGATAGTAGTAGAGGATGGCATCAAAGCTGGGTCGGTTCCTGTCAAAGAAATACTCGTTTCTGAGCGGGTCAAAGTAGCGCATCCTTTTCTTCGGGTCTCCGAGCAGCGTGTCCGGGAACTGGTTGAAAGTTTTCAGCTGGGTCTCGAAGCGCAGCCCAGAGATGTTGATGACCACTCGCTCGCAGCACTCGTGGTCCGGTTCGTATCGATCCAGCGACAGGTGACCGGGCAGCGCCGCGGTCTCCTCCAGCATGTTATCGCACGCCACGACTGTCATGATGTCCTTCTCCGTCTCCGCGTAGCCGTGGTTGTCTGCGTTGGTCCCCCTGTGGCTGGCTGAGGGCGAGTCGATGAGGTTGTAGTGGTCATCCATACAGGTGAGGAGACGGAGCGGCAGAGGGCGACCCGCCTCCCCTACCTAACATCGGGTGAACCGAGGGTTTCTCTGTCGTGCGCTCTCGTTTGCTTTTTAACACACTGTCGCCGCCCCACGGAGCTTTATAAACACATGTCTACTCCCGCCCACGGCGAGCATATGCCTGACACATTTCCACCACTCACCCAATCGGAGCCCAACAAGACAAGAGCATCGATTCTGTGTTTTGCCTTGCGCGCACGATGCAAATCATTCATAAAGTGTCCAAAACGCGAAACGAAATTAAACGATGGCAACAGTTCCAAAGACGCGCTCTCTCACGCAGTTTTGGAGAGGTTCTAAGGGGTTCTTTTTTGTGCTACTAAAATAGTCTTTTTAAACGTATAGGGTGGTTAATTAACAGTCATCCGTCACATTTTTGGTGATTTGTATTGATATGCAAAATCTCGTTTTTCACTTCGATATTGAATGGAAAGCTTACAGTTGCTATGGTTACGTTTTCCAGGTTCCAGGTCTATTTACTTCGTTATGGTAGTTTTTATGTTCTTGACAGAAGCGACAAAACCGTCTTTTTAACTTGCATGTGGCAAATGCAATACAGAAAATCTTGCAAAAGTCTTTTGGCTTGGCCAATTGTGTCTCATTAGAAATGAGATGGCAAACAGAAATGCCATGCACTGTAAAGTAAGAAGAACAAATGAAGCCATTTTTGTTTAAAGTACTGAAGGGTCTTTGTTTCGTCATTTTTGCAAAGGTAGCAAGGTGTAAACAATTGCCTCCCCTTTTTATACAACAAACTGGTTATTGCTTAAGGCATGAATTATTGTCTGAGAAAAGCGTCGATTGGCTGAACGTTCCTCTGAAGAAAACGGAGCTCTCCATGGTACTGAAGCGGTGGCGCAGGAGGGAGGAAAACATGAAGAGACTGACCTGTATCTGCTGGACAGAATCACATATTTGCAATTAGCCATTTGTACCTAGATGTTTTGTTAAATTACGAACGCACTCAGTCTGGCGTCTTTTTTATATTATTATTAAAGGCGTTAACTAAGCCTATTAAACCACAAACAAAGAAAACAAAAAAAAAACATTTGTGCAAAGAAATCACGGTGCAGTATGAATAATACAGTGTATATGTAACAGAATTAAAAACTTTCTTCAAAGGTTCTTTGTTTTGCATCTAGTGGTTTTCAATAGGAGAACCTTCAACACTACAGAAGCAATAAAAGGCTCATTTATACAGTTATGAAAATTATTTTATCAAGGACACAGATAAATCCTTCAAAAGCCACTAGAATTGCTTGATGTCTTGATCTTGATGTGTCCCTTGCACTCAATCTTATCTTCAGTAAATGAGTGCTTTGACACACAGGGAGGAGAGGGTGAGTAGTACAGTTACTCTTTTCATATTCAGCCTCCACCATCGTCATCACAAAGCTGTTAAGATGGCAGCTCTCTCCTACACCAATCTCGCCCTCTCTCTTTATCTCATTCAGGCACGTTCCGATCCTGGACTCGAGAGGGAACTTGTGTCAGTAATTATGTTTGTGTATGTGTGTCCTCATTCCTTAGCTCATGTTAAGCAATCTCTCTTTCTGAAAATGGAATGGCTTCTCCACTGTGATCTGTAGCTGATGTCTGTCATGATTGCACAAGCGGGGATTGGCTAGCCACAGATTAAACAGGTTATTTGCACAGCAGCAGCCCGTCAAGAGAGCACAGGGGTGATTCATCTTTGTAAAAGAAGAGCTCAGGGTAATTAAATATTCATGAGCATTTTTGGTCATGCCCTCTGTATGAGACAGCAAATAGTAATGCATTATTAATCAGAATTTAAATTAAGTGAAACTATTCTTTCAATAGCTGGCTTTGGTGATGAATTCTTGCACTCTAAGTGCAGTTAAAATACAATAGACCGCTACTGTGAGAGACATAAAATACAGATTAAGCACTTTGACACACAGTGTCTAGACAGTCCAGCAAATATTAGCTTGGTGACTGGACCATCATTGACACTAATTTACTACTCACTGGTGAGCAAAAGCAGAAATCGATGGGGTTTTAGGGTCACTGATCAGGAAGCCACCGCCAGTGATGCAAAAGCTGGAGATCATTACATGTTCACATTGGTCAAGGTCAGTCCAGGACAATAGAAATATTTCCCATCCAGAATGGCCTAGTGCTAACAAAAGAATAGTAATTGATCTGTGTGAAACTGATATCTGTTGAATGTCTGTTTTTGGAAGCTACTGCATTATGATTGCGATGCTCAGTGGCTGGTCAGTTATCATCTAGGCTTCTGTGTGTAATGAAAATTTCAGAAAAAAATTTATGCCAGGCTGCGTGACACATTGGCTCGGATTATTGTATATGTTTTTTAGCATAATAAACTAGCATAATAAATTTGTATTGAATCTTGCAAAAACATTTAGGGGTCACATTTCACCCCCCAAAATCAAAGAAGTAGTTATTAGGGTCTTTGTTTTATATAATGACCATATTTTTAACACAATTAAGTACATTTCCCCACAAAATTAACATGCTGTTATTTTATTTACTTATTTTCCTTCTTTTTTATTTTGTGTTGTAATTTCGATTATTAATGAAAGAGATTCTCATAAAAAATGTTGGATTTCTTACAATACAAAGATTTTTTTTCAATGTTGATTTGGAAAACTTTAACTTTTTTAAACTTTAAGTTATTTTTAGATTTTCAAATAAATAAATAAAAATGAACAAACACTGTTTAGTATGTTTTTAATCTTTTTTTAATTACAGGGAAACAGGAAGTGTTCTTGTAAATCACCTTTAGGTTTATTATCCAAATTTGTGTCCTCATAAACCACATAAACAAGCTTACAGTATGTCCCAATGTGCATACTATCCATCCGAAATTCTATGTCATAATAGTAATTTTCAATACTACGCAATGGGACGCAAGAAAACTGCATGTTTGTATATTTTTGCGACTTTATAGCCCCCTACAGTTAAGTTCGCCTTTAAATTTGAAGCATTGGAAAGAAACATGAGCCGTATCAGAACTCAGCGTGTCATCAAAATTATTTGGAAACTGTAATTTCAAGGTAAAACCTTACATACAGTTACTTGAAGAACGTAAGTTAGAGATATGATAATAATGACCTAATGAAAATGTAACAATGAAAACCCAATGAAAGCTCAGTTATCTTAAAAATACACTTTAGTTTCTTTCCCTGATTTTTGGTGACAAAATGATTTTAAGAGAGTCTGTTGTTAAGAGCTTCAATGGCTATATTTGAAAAGTAATTTCAAAACCCATCTTCTCTTTTTATATAGAATAAATACACTTGTCTTGGTAATATTATTAAATGCATGGCATCTTGAGCATCTTCTTTTCTTACCCTGCTAATTAGGCAGTGCTACCAATCAGAACAGCTGCTGCCATGGTAATAAAAAAAAACATACACACAGCACTGACTTGGACACCAATTTCCATGGGAGTAATCGCTGACACCTCCTCAACCCTGCCAACCATTTCAACCATGGGGAAATACGACATACACACAGGTACAGTACACTCCCACATACTGTAAGTACTTATCTAGCATGAACATACACAGACAAACACACAGATTGCAACTTCACATGAATAAATACAATGCAATTAGAGAAGAATGAACAAGCAAAATTAGTGCATTGTCCTGTGTAATTATGGCATTCATTTTTATCTGTGGGAAAAGCAAAACAAAACCTTTACACGTCATCAGTCTGGCAGTGATCTGCATAAGCACTTGTTGTCAAAGTAAGATCAAATTTGAATTTTATTGTCATCAGATTCAGATGGAGAGGGGAAGTTTTCAGGAGTAATGATATTACCATGGTGGAAGTGCTGCCAAGTGCTCTTCTGCCATACATTGTAGTTATCTATTTTATCCGCTTAAAAAACACCAAGTTTCATTTTGTGTCACCATACTTTCTCGTGTAATTAGTCATATAACCGTCTTTAAATAGGGAAAACGTGGAATTGTTTGGTCATTGTTTGGCTTCATTCGTATTTGGATCCTAAGGGATGAATGGAGCTAAGCTAAATGCTATCATAGTGGTACCGTCTAAGTTAAGGAAAGAACATAGTGGAATATGGAAAAACGGTGGAGTTTCCTTTAAGTTAAAATGCAAAACGATAAAACTTTTTTGCCTTCGGCAATTGCAGGTCTAAACATTTAAAAGATGTCACACCTTTCCTTCCCTGTGTATTTTTTTAAAATATGCATTTTTTAAAGCTGCAAAATAAAGGTAAAGTAGTACATTAAAAATATTTTATTTTAGCTAGTTGCCAAGGCAGCATTTCTCATTCTTGTTTAGTTTTTAAAATGTGCCTATATTAAGCACATTTAACTAAAACTAAACCTGAAATAAAATTAATAAAAACATAAAATATATAAAAATATATATAATAAAATGCAAATTATACTTTCAAAAATGTTCATAGTTTCTGAAATATTAAGTAGCACACCTGTTTTCAGGCTTGATGATAATAAGAAATAAATGACAATTTATATAATAAATGGATTCAAATAGTAAACAAGTAGTTTTTTTGAGCTAATAGATGCAGTCTTTGTAAGGAGTATTCTTTTGGAGTATATACACATGACCCTATTTGGAGATGAAGGTCAGGGGAAAGAGAAGCCCTGGAGATTAGTGTCTGTAACTCACTTCTCTTTATTTCTTGCTTCACCTCTCCTCTTTAGGGCTGTGTCAGTGTAATGAATGGACTGAGATTGGTTAATCCCCTCCTGGCTATTAGGTTATATCCTGACATGCCCTTGGGGGGGCCATGTGTGTATGCGACATGAATGCACCTCCCGTAACGTTATCCTGTCAGTGGGGTGTTGTGTGAGGCACACTCTGTCTCAGACTGTCTGTATGTTCATCCATTCTTCCATCAGATACATGCTGCTGCTGCCAGAGGACATCAACTGATTCAATTCATCAGCTGCAGATGGCTTCGAAGAGCGCTTGTCGTGGAGTTCACATCAGTCAACATACTGAACACGCAGGGAACACGGGCCGGTGCGGATGAGATGGATTTGAACGTCTGGCATTAGGCATGTCAATGAGAATCTTTCTGCGGTTAGCAGTATGAAAACAAACAGAAGGTTGACATTTCCTTTTTTCGTGGCTCAAATAAATATTCATTTGCTGCTGTTTCCCAGAGAGACGCTTTGTAGTGAGTCATCATGACTGACGCTGAGTTTCACGTCCAGCAGTAAACGAAAGATTCAGTTGAGTAACATTTTGACTGCTGTGTAATAAACATGCCAATTAAGTGCTAACATACAGTACAATTTCTACAGAGGAATCAAATGAAGGCTTTCCATGCTGTTTTGCATAACAAATGACAGAATTTGTTTTAACAAATCTTGCATATAAAACAGATTTTAATTAGAGTAGATGTTTGATTGGACACATTTATGCTACCAGATTTAAAAATTAAAAATTGTTTTTGAATGGAGCCTCACCAAGGCTGCATTTGTTTGATCAGACCTACATCAAAAACAGTAATATTTCAAAGGATTATTATAATATAAAATGACTAGTGTTCTATTTTATTCGTTTTTAAAATGCAAGTTATTCCTGTAGTGCAAAGCTGAATTTTCAGCTTTATTACTTAAGGTTTCAGTGTCACATGATCCTTTAGAAATCATTCTAAAATGGTGATTTGATGCTCAGAAAATATTTCTAATTGTGATAAATGTTAAAAACATTTAGGGCAAGGACTGACAAAATGTAACAATGTCCAGAAGACAGAAACAAAAGATAGCTTAGGTTGATGTCAGTGGTTCTTGTGTGTATTATCATTGACATAAATTTGAATTAAATGTGGAAAATATCCTTTTCAGAGAAGAAGTCATTTTGTATGGCTTCAGAATGTTTGCAATATAGTACAGAAGTTGTATAGACTACTTTTACTATGTATTTTACTATGTAATTTTAGGACAATATTTCAAAAAAGAAAATAAAGGCAAACAAAAGACAATGTCAACTTATGATATACACACAGATGACTGGATTATCTTAAAGTTTAAGGCTTTCTCAACTTTCTTTTGTAATGTGTTTACAGTGTAGATAGATAGAAAAAAAAATAATAAAAAAAATAATAATAAAAAATAAAAGTGTGGTTAGGAAAACAATGAAAATGTGCAATCAGTGTGATACAATAGAGCTTTATGCTCTATTATTTTTGTATCTCTACAGCTCCAGTCACCATTATTAACAAGAGCACCCTGGACATTCTGTGAAATATCTTCTATGTTCTGCCAAAAAAAGAAGGTCATATGGAGCGACACAAGGGTGAGTAAATGATGACAGAATAAAATTTTGGGGGTAAACTGTTCTTTTAAAACTCTATTATATTTGTAAAACGTGACAAACCGTAGTATAAAGCCAACAAGCAAACCTGTTTGCTGGTGTAAAACACCTAAAGCACAGTAATCAATGTGCTGAATGCTTCAAAACAACTGGATTTCAACCCCCTCCCCCAATACCCCAATGGATCCTATAGGAGCTGTCAAAGACAGGCAAGCCTAGACAGACATGCAATCTGCTCAACACAAGGGGGAAAGGATCCCCTACCCCTGTGTTTCATTTATCACACCAGGCATCCAATAAACACACACACACATATGCACAGGTAGACAACTTTCCCTCCAAACATACAGTGCAAGCCTATGAAAAAATAAACACTCATGGCTATTCACAGCTGACATACATATTCCAACATCCATTTGTGTGCAGAAAAAAAGCCATGCACACATACACACACACACACATGCACGCTCCTGCATAATACATGTGCGCACGCTCGCACACTTATAACCCATAATCCACCCACACAGAAATTGAGAAGGGTTTTCCCCTGGTGCAGAATTAAAGAGCTCACGCTTCCCAGCCCCCACTTCCACTTACCTCTCGCTTCCTGCACCTCAGAGCTGGGAAACACTGGCAGCTGAGCGCCTCGCAGAGCCAGACCACGTGCTCATATTCATTATTTGGACCGAGATTACCCTGGACACTCTCTACAGGCTTTAAGCAACAACATAACAAACACATGCACTGTTTATATGTGTACTATATGTGTGAGGTTATTACCTTAACCAATAAACAATTTCCTGCAAAAACCACCACTTTCAGCTCAACGTCAACACTTTGTTACATAACGTAGGGACTGCCATAACAAGAACACATGCCCTATACAATAGTTATGGTATATGGTAATCGTGCAAAAAGAACAGGATGGGTTTATCACATAAGAAGCAAAGCAGAGAGCTATAGAGTGACAAATGCGTGAAATATCTCCTTACACACAGCAAACATTCAGGGTTGTGCATGCAAAAAAATGCTAGTTTGTAGATTCGTGATATCCCCTTCAGATAAACACGCCGCCAAAATCTTTACATGTCAATCAGACGGTCTCTTCCTGTCTGAGTGGGCGGACTGTGTTCAGAATAAGCCACAATAACAAACGTACTGTGTCCTGCTAGCCAAAAATGTGGTTATGTGAGTCTTTAGCAATACCCTGAACTAATGAAACAAGAGCACTCACAGCTGGCATCACTTAGGTAACGTGTTAAAATTGGTATTTGAGGTGAGCTGTGTGAAATGTTATCAGAATTGACTTTCTCCATAAAGAAGTGATTGCATGGAGAACATCAGGGCTCCCACTGGCTTAAGTTCCTGAACTAAAGCACTTAAAAAACAATCTCTAATCAGTCTTCAGGTTTCTGCTAATATAATGACGCACATGAGATATGTTGTGCAACTTGGATTGAGTTCTGCAGTCTTGCTGTGGCATATCGAACTGCATTGACTAACAGAGATTCTATTGCATAATTCATAGCAGCTGTGTGTATATTATATTGATCAAATGTCTTTTCCTATCTTCGTCTATGGAGGTCTCTGTGTCTATGAATTTCAGAGTGATGTTTGAATAAGAGCTTGCTGTTATCACTGGCTCATGTTAAAGTAGATTCACCAGATTTTCTGATTACACTGAAGTCAATCAGTTTGTGATATTAATAGCGGTGGGAGGAACCAAATTTCCTTTGAAAGGAAGGTAAGAATTATCATTTAAACGATCCAAGCTTTCTTATCCTAACTAGGTCAGATGGATGACATCAAATGTAGACATGTTCACCATTTCTATTTGTGTCCTTGGGTGATGTGTATCGACGCTGTGGTGTTTCCTGATTTACTGCATGTAAGCCCATGTTACAAGACCTGTAATCTAGATGTTGTAAAACTATCAAACCATTATTTATTACTTTATTTATGACTTTATTTTCTAACATAAAACTTTTTTTATTCAGCAAGGATGCATGCAATTGATTGAATTGAATTGAAGTGACAGTAAAGACATTCAAATTGTTACAACAAATGTCTATTTTAAATAAATGTTGTATTTACATCACAAAATCGTAAAAAACAAGTGCAGGGATCTACAAAAAAACATCGGTTTTCAAAATTTAAAATGAATAATAATTAGAATATTAGGATGATTTATGAAGGATCATGTGACACTGAAGACTGGAGTAATGATGATAAAAATTCAGCTGTCTTTGCTAAAATAAATAACATTTTAGAGTAGCTATATTAAAATTAGAACATGATTGAATACAGCCTTGATGAGCATAAGACGTCTTTCTTTCAAGAACATTTTCTTAACTTTGGAACAGTAGTGAATGTATGTCACGGCATTTAATAGCCTTTGTGCCTTCATTACTTGATTTTAAATGGTCCTGTGGTGTGACCAACTATTCCATGTAACCTCAATTAGTATAAGGTCATAACACTGTAAATTAATTATAGAAGAAATTATTTTTAAGAACAGTTTTAGTGAGTTATTGCTTGTCACACCACAGGATACTTCAGAAACTGCAACTATAAAGGAGGCTTTTGAATTTGATGCTTTAGGGGCATGAAGAATGAGACAATTAGAATGATATGAGAGATTATGTGTAGTCATTGTCCAACCCATAAAACCCTGAAAATTGACTGTAGTGAAAGGCATAATCCTTTAAAAAAAAAAAGAGTACAAATCCATTTTTTTCATCTCGAAAGAAAGGCACAATTGATACAAGTACCGCAAATGATTTTGATTTCTATCTTAATGATTTTAATCCAGTTCACATCAGCATATCTCTCAAGTGGAGGAAAAAGTGGGTTAGATCTCATGAGTCGACTCCACGTTCTAGAAGCAACATGGATCTTTTTCTGGCGTTCGAGTCTTGCAAGATGTTTATCTTCCGGTGGAAATAAAACCCTTGATTTAATGAAGTTCAGCACTAAAAATGACGAAACCAGCATGAAGCTTTTGAAACTGCATGGCATTTAAATAATTCCAGCTTTGGTATTTAATTTACAATGGAAATGTGTCTGTATAATGCATCAAGAAATGTAGCCATGCACTAAAACCCAGACACAAGACAGCAGCAGAAAATCTATATAGACCTCCAATGTGAGGTGCATCATAAATAGTTTGCAACAAAGGGTTTTCTTAAACCTTGCAGCGCTATGAGGATCTATATCACATTGTGATGCATCTGCTTCAACTTTTATGTGGACTTTGTAGTGCATTACAAATGCATGCGTTATGTCATCAAAATGTAATATAAATAGAAAGTAGTACCAGGAGACATGACTCGTCTATTCTAAAGATATAAACACCTTCAGATTATTACATAAACATGTTTAATTTCTTAACAGCGTCAACACTAATTATTGTCGAACAGCTGGACTTGTCAGGTTACTGCTGCGTCCTTAAAGCACCAAACGGATACAGCAATCGCTTCTGAAGTTTAACTAGAAATTCAAAGAGGAAAAACACTGAAAAATTGACTAACAGTAAGTGACAGCTTGGGCACAGTGACACAAATGCTTAGTTTAGTGCTTTTGAGGTCAGTGCATGTTACCGTAAACCCGAAACATTGAAGTGAACATGGTTTTGTTTTTGAAAAGTTGGATTTTTCATATTCTCAGTTCGAGTTACAGAAGCCACAGGCTACTTGGTAATTATTGCAGTCATCTCATTTTCCGCCCATGCTTGAGATACAGCTAAAGGGTGAGCTAACTAACTAACTAGAGGCCAGTGGGGTTGAATGAGGACAGTTGTTTTTTGGGCTGCGTTCCATTTACTATTTAGTTTTTTGCAGCCAATACGCAGCATAAGAAGATTTGTTAAATGTTAGAGCAGAGCCATCATCTGACACCTGGAGTCATCAGGCAACTGAAAGGTCAGCTCTGTCCGTCTGTTAAATGCCACAGAAATGTCATTAACATAAAAATGGATGGGATGTAACTGAACAGGATTTTAAATGCCATTCAAAATTTTTTTGAACAGCTCACATCCCACAGGAAAGGAAAAATGAAATAATTTTAAAAATCTGTGTTTAAAAATTCTACAGCATTATACACATAACCCCTATATATATATATATATATGAGAACGTGAAGCGTGCAAGTTCAAATGCAAAATGTGTGTATTGGGCTCAGGGTCAGGGGCAGACAAAGTCGAACACCGGCAATCAGCAGAGGCATAGAGAAAAGAGTAAACAATAATCCAGGCGAGAGTCAAACGTACATGTAAACAGATTCCTAGGGTCAAGACGAAAACGTAAATCCAAGGGAGGAGAGGTCGACAACGATAAATCCAGACTATAATAACAGGGTACAAGAACACGAATGACCACACTGGGTTGACGGCATACGGAGCAGGCGGCCGAGAAGCCTTCCAGGGAGGATCAGGTGGTGGGAACGCCCACCTGGGTGAAAGAGACAGCAAGGTCACCTTATAGGGCTAAGCAGATGGCAGTAGAGTCCCAATGGTTCGGCCAGACAGTGACAGAGCCCTTTTGGGGCCACCAGGCTGACATTGCGCCCTTGAAAGCCCTACTGACTGTGAACGCACCCTCCTGCAACCAGCAGTCAATGACAGTGCTCTTCTAGATCGACTAGAAGAGAATACGCCCTTGGAGACCAGACAGGAAGTGAATGCGCCCTACGCGGTTGGACCGATGGTGGAAGCACTCTTTAGGACCCAACCGACTGTGTTTGCATTCCCCTGAACCCTCCGGACTACAACTCAGCTGCCTCCACAGGTTGAGCAGCCACAGATGGGGTCTCTGGAGAATCTACGGCTGATGCCGACCTCTCCAGAGAGGGTGCAGCCATAAGTGGACCCAATGGAGATTCCAAGCCACTCACAGTCAGCATGGAGCTTGGGGAGTCATTGTCTCACCACAGGCTCTGGCGCTTCTGACACCAACCAATCTCAACCAGCCACTCAGGATCGGGATCACAGACAGGGTCTGGCGGATCCGGCCATTCAGGATCGGGATTACAGATAGGGCCGGCGGATCCGGCCATGCTGAATACGGATCACAGACGGAGTCTGGTGGATCCGGCCATGTTGGGTCCAGATCACAGACTGGGTCTGGCGGATCCGGCCACCATGAGTCTGGGTTACAGACCTCAGATAGCTCGACAGGCTGAGAAACTG
>JAUMHI010000041.1:16815455-16847444 GCA_032359435.1 Enteromius unitaeniatus | reverse complement strand
ACAGACTGGGTCTGGCGGATCCGGCCACCATGAGTCTGGGTTACAGACCTCAGATAGCTCGACAGGCTGAGAAACTGGGACCAACTGGACTTGACACGGCTCCTCGTACCGTGCTATGGGGTTGAGACCCGTTACATGCGGGCTAGGAACCGCGGGAACCTTCAGCAGCTCGTCAGGCTGCGTAACCGTAGCACTCCTGGCTGTGAAACTGGTACTGACTTGACATGAAACAGTGCGCTAGGTTGAGTAACTGGCACTGACAGGGTTAAACACGGCCCCTCTTGCCGTGAATCGGGATTAAAACAGGATTTTTGCGGTTTGGGAACCGCACTGATTAATTATGCACCGCAGTGGTTTTGCATGGCGCTGGCAACCATGATGCCGTGTTGGCATTCTCTGTTTCGCCCGCCATTTTGAAAGCCAGCTCGAATATAGAAGCAATCTTCCTTGCCTCGTTATGTTTAGGGTATAGTATGAAAAAAATGTGATATCCTGAAATTGTGGACGAAAACAACAACAATAAAAATGAATACAAATCAAATTTTACGTTATTTTTTAAAAAGTTTTGGTTACTTAAAAACTATTGGTTGCTTAAACCTCAAGGTAAATAGGATTTTCAAAAGCAGACACACATTACCTTATTTGTCATTGACCTAATGAGATATTTGCTTCTTTTTCTATTTTTGAGGTTACATCCTCACTAATGTTAAGCTGCTTGATTTTAGTGTCTGAAATTGCATTGTTATAATCTCAAGAGAGCAGCCTAAAGAATTGAGAAGAGGAAGGTAGGAAAGCTCGGTCAGGGAATCCTAATGACTTTATTGATTGTGACACAGACATGTATAAATGCCTGACATCGCAGCATGCCATCAGAGTTCATCAACAAAAAAGAAGGGAAAATTGCCCACAAATCTCATCTAAACGACTCTGACAAATGACTCTTTACGTACAAGTAGGAAGGAGCTCTAGAAGCTCACAGCACGCTGCAAGATGCAGTTATCCAAATTAGTGAAGGAGGCATTAACATTGGAGGCATAAATTACTGTCTTTAAAAATGTAGTCAGTTGCTCTGTAAACCAAATCTGCACATTCTGTTGCTGTGAGACGACACAGCCGAGCATTGCAAATCTGGGATGCTTTTAAACATGTCTAAATGTGTCAAGTTTTAAACCTAAATTGCTAAATCCTAACATGCTCCTTTTTGAGAAACAAATGAGCACTCTCATTTCTGCTCCCTCCCCCAATACGATCCCCCTCCCAGTGGTAAAATCCCATTCCAGTGTGCCTTTGTGCAATCGCCTCAACCAAGTGATTTATGAAAACGAGGAAAAATCTCAGTGCAGATGGGACTGAGAGGTTAGAAAGAGGTATAAATATTCTTGATCATGCATTCAGCTGCCCCCGAGGTCCCCCAGTAATAGATGGTATATCTTCTAGTGCCATTAACCTGTGAGATCAGATGTGGCTGCATGTTACAGGGACAAGGAAAGCAAATTACGCAGAACCGCTCACGATCACACCTGTGTCCTATTCTCCAGCGTAACCTGGGTGTCACCTTCACTCTTAGAATGATGACAGTGGGATTGTTTTCGGAGAGAAAAGCGCTAGTTGAAAGCAACGCTGGCCCTTTGTAGTGCGAATTGGGTCTTTTTTAGTGATTCTGTTTGATCATGTCTAATTGAAAAGCACATCCGTAACATATCCCAGTGTTTTTTTCATTGTGTATGAACAGTCTGTGCCATAAAAATCAATACACACGTCTTTTGGCTTTAATTACACATTTTTAATATATTTTCTTTTATATTCCACCATCTACTAATATTGGCGCCCTTAGTAAATATGAGTCAAGTTGGCTATGAAAATAATTCTGCATTGTTTATCCTTTTCATCTTTTAGTTTAAAAAAAATCACTAAATTTTAATCTAGCATTAAAGTAAAACAATTGAAAGTGGGGAAAAAATGCTTTCTCTTATTCATGTTGGCCACAATTATTGGCACCCAATTATTGCCACGTATTTTTCCCAAAATAACAGCTCTGAGTTTTCTTCATTAATGCCTGATAAGAGATCAGAGACCATTCCTTCATGCAGAATCTCTCCAGATAACAGCTCCATGTTGGTGCTTCTCCTCTTTAGTTCACCTCACTCATTTTCTAGAGAGTCCAGGTCAGAGGAGTGGGGTGGCAGTGGGTTTGCTACCAAAAAGCTTTTTGTTTGTTTGTTTGTTTTATCTGACTATAGGAGCCAGTGCCATTTGAAGTTCCAGTTGTGTCTGACAACTGAATATGATGCCATTTGATGAGTGAAGAGAATTTCACATGTGGTGATGTATAATAATACAGTAGTATTTGGCCCTCAAACTCGTTCTCCTCACCTCCTGATCCTAGAGGGCCTCTCTCCTGCAGAGTTTAGCTCCAACCTTAAATAACCCGGAAGAAAAAATACCTGACTGTCTCCTGAAGACCTTCATTAGCTGGTTCAGGTGTGTTTGATTAGGGTTGGAGCTAAGCTCTGCAGGGGCACCGGCCCTCCAGGACCTGATATAAACACACGTCCTATTCCAGACCGATTTGTAACAGCTTTAGTTGACTGGAAGCAATTAGTTGACCTGATGGTGGAAATAGGGATTTTGAATAGCCACTTTGAAGTTTAACAATCTTGTTCTGCACATCTGAACTATATTCTTTGGTTTTACTTCTTGTGATGGCTATTTTGATAACTTGGCATGACTTGGCACTGCCCATCTACTGCTTGTTTACATAGACCCACAATTAAAAATAGGGCAGATGGTAACGCTAGAGTTCATTGCGTATGCAGCACCACCACTAAAGTGGGACACTACTCACAGGCGGCTACCCCTTCTAAATTAGTTCAAAGTCACCATGATATAAAAACTGACACTTTTTAGTTCTTTATGGAATATGTAAGTGTTTATTATGAATAACTTATTCATGCACACCATTAATTTTTTTAATTAATGTGTCCTCATAATCTATAAAAAACATAAACTTCACCAGTTTGAGGGCAGGGCAATAATCCCTGATTTAGTAACTCCTACCCAGGTAACAAATTTAGGTTTTGTGGGAACCTTGTTTGTTTTGAAATGTTTCAAAAACATAGAAATGTCCAGGTTACAAAAACTTCTCCCCCCACAGTCTTTCTGTTATGATAAGAACAATATTTTAAGGATGCAAAAATGTTTCTTACAACATTCTACAAAATTTGAATCCAAAATATGTTATTTAAACTTGAATAATATGCTATGAACATTATACTGTCCAGTTTTCTTGTTGTGATTAGAACATTATATAAATGTTACAAAAATGCTTCTTAGAATGTTCAAGTACAAATATTATCATGAGAACATTTTAAGAACATAGTTGAGAAAGTTTTCTCTCAATTCAAACATGTTTTAAATGATAAAGTTCAAGACCATTCCATAAACATTCCTTTAAGAATGTTTTGCACCAGGAATTATGTAACTTGAAAAGTCCCTGTGAGCTGGGTAGAAACCTGTCACTCACATCGCATGACATCACAGCAATCAGCAAACAATCATACAATCCACTTAATCCTTGATGGACAAAATTGTGTCCGGCCTTACATTTTCACTTTTGAATGTTCTCTAAACCATCTTCCACCATGAGTTTCAGAAACATGTTTAATGAATTATGTATAAATAATGGTTTTGTGCTAACATTTCAAGAACGTTATTATAGACCAGATAACTTTGAATAAACATTCTATCACTGTTACTCGAAGAATGTCTGCTCATATCTTTTAGAAAACCTTGTCAGAATGTTAGCCAAAGTTCTAAGAATGTTCCCTGTTTGCTTTGGAAATCATTTATTTGCATGATAGCTGACTAGGTTTTGGAGCATAAAATTTAGTTTAAGGCTAATTTCAGTGTTTCTGAAAAGGCTTTTTGCTTCTCTTTGTGTTGGATATTATAAGGTTTCAATCTAGTACATTTAATCTGGAGCAAGCATATTGTCTCGCATATAACTGAGACGATCACAGCATGTTTGCTGCAAAGTGGACACGGGTTTACCATATCACATTATGCACTGACCTGTAGCTGGGCTGCAAGTGGAAGTCAAGCTTAATTAACTAATTAATTGAAACTTCCAGCTGCTGGTTGCAGCATCTGTTGTTGGAATCTTCTGTCGAGGGTCTCCGGTGAGAATTAATTTAGTCTCTCTGCTAACAAGCCATTGGTTGGTCAAATCTGCTCCCTTCAGAGGACTTCAAAAACAAGAACCATGCAGAATTTCTCTTTGCAAAGTATGTTTGGAAATACAGTCATCGTTTAAAATGAAATGTGCATCAGGCTGGTTTTGTTTGCAGGCATTATCTAATTTATGCATGTATTGCTGCCCTGGTAAACACTGAAATGGGGACAGTCCAGTGTCTAAAAAGCGCCCTCTTGTGGTTGAACATGGAGCCTGCAGTGATTATAAATGATTAGGGAGGATTGGCTGCAGCACAACTATTAGGATGAAAAAAAAAATACTTTTATTGAATGTGAAACACTCCAGCTGGGAGGTTTGGCGATAACAGTCGTTCTTGTATAAGCATCTTCACACCACCCCAGTAGGGTATTTCCACAAGAACATTTGTTGCAGTTTTAGACACAACAGAATGTTTGATGGACACCACAAGGAGGCAGCACACGTGTATCACCAATCTGATGCTTCTGTTTGGAGTTTGCCATCCATCAGTGCTCTCTGTGTTGCTTGAAGTTAATTAGTGGTGCTTGCCAAAGCGGGCATCAATAATCACTTGTTTGGGTTTGAACAGTCCATCCATCAACCACGTAGCAATGCCACATGCAAAAAACACTCAGAACAACTTGGCAAACGCTTACAAATTTGGCAACGTTCAGTTAGCCTACTCAGTGTTTCTTGATAAAGAGCGATCAGTGTGAGCGTACAAGATAATGTAAAGATAATTTAATCGTAGAATATAATTTTGATGTAACTGATCAGCTAACAAGCAACGTTCTCATATCACATTCTGGATATGAATAAAGTTGTGAATAAACACTCTTCTAGTAAAGTTATTAGAATGTTTGTTCAAAGTTATCTGGTCTTATATAATGTTCTGAAAATCCTTGGTTATACATCATTCATGGAAAGTTTTTAGTTGGTGTATTTTTAAATATTGATTTCATTTCATAATGTTCAGAGAGCTTTAAAAAGTAGCCTAACATTCCCATAGTTACGTTTTTATAATTTGTACTGTATATTCATTTTTATTTCAATTTTTAATGCATATAACTAAAAGCAAATTAGAAATGTTGCTTTGGAAGCAAGATCAATTTCTGTTTTATTCATTTTGTTTAATGGTGTTAGTTAACTATACAAACCCTGACACTAAAAGTGCATATATCCGCAATTTTTTAAGCTACTGTCCATAAATGCGTTTCAACATCTGACTTCTGAAATCAAATGCCATGACTAACAAAGCTTAAGTCTCATAATCTGGAAATCGTTTGATCATTTGATTGAGAGAGCATTAGAGCAAAGGACAAAAACTTTCGCTTCATATATCCAGCCAAGTGGCCTTAGTTTTACTCCAAAATCCCTGACTCGTGTTCTAAGATTAATTACAAAGGAATTTTCCCTTCCTTTTCTCCCCAGTGATGGAGGAGAACAATGAACAGAGGGGGCTGGATGGACACATTTGAGAGGAGTGTAAATGACAGTGGGAGGTAAACTCAAGAGATGTAATGGGTCATTACACGTGCAAAAGAAATCTACTGGATTTCCAATTGTCTAACTCAAAGTAAATGGACAAACAGTTGATTCTGTGAAGAAAATATCAATTATTTATTCAATGTATAGTATTTTTGACTTATTTTGCCATGACATTATCAGCTAAATCAATCCAGGCAGTGCCTGGGGGTCATTGTATTCTTCGGGAGCAATGCGCATTCATTTGGAGAGGGTCTTTGTGCTAATTCCTTAAAAGATGGTAGCTTTCTGAATCTCTTCTTGGATTTCAAAGGTGAGAGGGGTCACTTGATCTGCTGGTGCTTATTAGGAGGGGCTTCATGACATGCAATAGCTTAGGAACTCTTCTATAGTGACCTCTGTATAGTGTTTGTGTGTGCACACATATGCTGTGGGTGGGAAAAGTACCTTGGCAAACCTAATCCTCCAACTGGTAATTTGTCTTGCAACTTGGACTTTCAGCTGGTTTCCAAATGATAAGCTTTAGACAAATCGGTGTGTTTTTAAGTTGCTGGAGGATTCTAGTACACTAGTTGACATTGTTAAAGTACATAAAGTTAGTGTTTCTCAAAAGAAGGAGTCGACTCTGAAACATTGAAACAAGCTGTTTTTAAAACGAGTCCCAAGCCATTTTATGTTGACGCCAAAATGAAACATTAGCATATAGCCCACTCACTTGTTGGTGTTTTCAGGTTGGTCTAAATGAAAATGATAATTAAGTTAAAATCTCACAAACACTGCTTTAAATGAAATCCACCGATTAGCGGAGAGATTTGGAAAAATGAGTGAATGTTAAATGAATCGTTTGGGAGTTGCTGGACAAATAAGGTAAAAATAAAGCATATTATAAGAAAATGAAAGTGCTTTTTGACCTGCATGTCAACCTATTGTTTAGGACTCCCAAAACCAAAATATGAAAACCAAAACCCATAGGGGCAAATTTTAATAGAAGTAATCATGGATTTATATCTACACTCATAAAAATGATTCATTGCAGGAACTCAATTTAATTGAAGGCAGGATTTCCATCCAATAAATATGTGTAGCCCCAACTCATAAAAAAGAAATGAATGCAATGAAATTAAACTGAGCCGGGTAAAATCGGTTTGATCAAATATAGTTTTAATAAAATTGATACTTTTTATGCTTGTTGAACTCAAAATTAAACATTTAACAAGAAAATAAATTAATAGGACGACATCCTTCTACAAAAAGACGTTTGGTTTACTTAACTTTAGGCATATACCTACTTGTTAAGCATAACATGCAGAATGGTTTTTATACATCCATGGCATGCCCAAAGTATTATTAATATTAAAACAACTTTGATTAATGTTGGCAGGTCCCTAAGCACATGCTCTACACTTTACCACAATGGTAACCTCCAAAACACTAACATAGCAGAAGTAGTCTTTTAAATACAAACATAAAAGAGCATTAAACAATACATTCTCCAAAATTTTATTTTCTTAAGAAAAATGCCTCTAAAATAGCATTTTATTTCAAGATTGTCTATCCTTATCCAGCCCTGTGCAAAGAATGATGGGAAGGGGAAATCCACTTCCTAGTTACACAAGTAAAATCATTTATGTACAATATTAAGTTAAAACAAATCAAAACTGTTTCAAGTCAGTTTATCACAATGCAGTGGTTTAAATAGCAAACATAGAACCAAACATAATGGTGTTACATGAAAATGTGTTTTTTAAAATAAACTGAACAGTGTTGGGAGTGTAGAGTCTGGTTTAGTTTTGATTTTTTTCTAGTATTAACTATTATTTTATTTTATTTTACACAAAGGTTTTCTGTTCCTTTTCCTCTTCTAAACTATTACTTAATCAGCAGCAATGCTTAAAACAGAGATGATTGTTCTCCGCTGTTCAAATCCGATTTGTTTTGTGCCCTTCCGTCATGTTTCACTTATCACGTTGTGTTGACAACTCTTAGTACTGAGCGATATAAGCTTGTGATGCGGAAAGACAGGACTCATCAAAGTGTTTCCTGTACAAGCTGATGATGTGTGTGGGCAGATGTTTATAACGTGGCTGTGTTATGGAGGTCACCGGAAATCTCAGAACATCTGGAAAAACACAATTATCTGAACTCACCAAACAGGTGGAGATATTATCTTTTTATTCCCCAGAAACATCTCACAAGAATCTTCCCATTCGAATTTCTCCAAGCATCCAGAGGGAAATCAAGTTAATTTACCATTTCTTTAACTTGGAGGCTAAATATCAGTAAGTCCACGGAAGATATTGTACTTATTGAATCATTCAAAAGCATGATTCATTTAGGAGTAAAGCACATGGCTGCCTTTATAAGCAATTCATTAAACGATTTAGAAGATCAGTTCAAAAGAGCTAATACATTCAGGAATGGGTGAGTTTATTGTCTCTGAATGAGTCGTTGAATCATTTGTTCAACCAATTTGTTGATCTGTTGTATTAATGCAATATTGCACAAATATAGCAAATGTACTCGTATGTCTTCTCAGAACCAATGTGTTGCTCTTTTTTTGTAAACATGCATGCACCCAAGTAAAAAAAAAACTCAAATGTTTTGAAATACATTTATTTTGTGCTAAATATACTGCAAATACTTATTTATGTACTTAATAAAAATACCCTGCAGTTATATATATATTTATTAAGTTAAGCAATTATTCTTAAAGTCTGCTAGACTGAAACAACTAATTTTCTCTAATTAAAGAAATACTTAAGTATATTTGATTGTGCTAAAGTTGATGTGTTGCAAGTACTGTATACTTTAGGTGTATATTTTGCATTTAAAGGCTGATAATGTAGCGAGATCATACACTCCTTATTAATAGTGATATTAAAACAAATTTATGCATACAAAATGTGCATTTTGCAATAAAGAAATTCTCCAAATAAAGTTTAATGATGATTTTATATTAGTCAAAAATTTGTGAATTGTATCAATAAAAGTATTTGAAATAAATGGTATAGGGTTTTGTTTATTAGTGTAGATGGACATGTTTATCAGTTACACTAAGTCTATGCTCTTTTGCTTTAGTATATGCTGATATGTTTCATATAAACACATATGATATGACCTGTCCTTTCGATAAACAGGAACAGCCTAGTTAAAAAATGGGATAAAGGATAACATAAAACAATCATCAATTCTTGTTAAAATGTCTCAGTTTTAAATACAACCGATAATATTAAATTCTTTTAAAAACTTTAATGAAATTGTATGCCGCTCATATAAAAGATAAAGAAATTTTTGTTTGGGAATGTAATGCACTGATGTCGACAGGAAATAATGCCTACATTGAAGAAAACGAACAAAAGGGCGCCATCCGCAGACAGCGAGAGTGTGAATTAACACTTCTATTATTGTGGCATAAAAATGCTGTTCCCCCTCAGGATAAAAATGCAAATTTTGTTCAAACCTCAAACTATGCCACACATTCATATAGAGCAACAGTATAGCTGCTGGTTTTGTTCATATTGAAGGCACTATTCATATTAAAGGTCATTGAGCACTTAATGTGGTGAAAAATGCATTTTAAAGTGTGTATTTTTTATAATAAAGAGAATATCCATTTTCAACAGCTGTGAAAAATAGAAATAGTAATATCTTCTAAATATCTTCTTTTTTGTTCCACAGCAGAAGGAGAAGTCAGTTTTTCAGGAACACGAGGGTGAGTAAGTGATGACGAACATTTCATTTTTAATGAACTGTGCCTTTGAAAAAGTCATTAAAAGACTATTAATAATTTTCAGGTAAAAAATGTTGGTAACATTTTAACAAAAAAAGCTTGGTGAATCAAACAAGTATGCTCTCTTTTGCATTTTTTTTTATAATATATGTCAGCTTGAATACTTTACTTTCTGCCAAGAATTTCTCACAGCTTTCTAGTCAGTATCGCAATCACTGTGGTAAAGCTCTGTTTCTCAGTGACATATTCTACCGAACACGTTCAAAGTCAATATTTTCAAAGAGGCAGTCGTCAGTTCCAAAATACACAAAATGGTGAGCTTTTGTGAATTTCTGTCCATGCTGTTGTCGGGAAACTGAAATCCAGCATGGAAATTGACCTTTACATCTGACACAACACAGATACTGTCTTTCCATGCGTCAGGAGCGAAATGATGTCTGTCCTGATGGCTCAAGGAGAAGGTCAAAGGGTCTATTGGCAGCAGATTCTTGGTCTTCAGAGTCTGAATTCCTTCATTCTGACTGTATGGCAGAGTCTTGAGAATCTGCAGAGCTGATGAGACTTTCTCATCTTATGAACAACACTTGGCTCACGCTCGTGTTCAGAGGAAATGACTTTTCCTAGCCACTCTTCATCTCAAGTGCAGAATGAGGGGAGTGCATAAGTTCAGCTTTGGAGTGCATAAGTTTATTATTGTTCACCCTGCTGTGTGTTTAAGTTACATAAATGGTATTGTTGAGATCAGTATGCTGCTGCAGTACATCTGTGTGATTTTAAATTATGGATCCCTTCTCTGTGTTGTCATCGTGAGAGCATTTGTGAGCAAAAATAGAATTAGAATTAATTTTGAAGATGTTTTCATTTTTGGGAATATAGAAAAAAACCCTCGTATGTCCAGGTTTTCCTGGAGCTTACATTTGTAGACTGTATTTGTTGACTTGAATTTAAATCCTGGTTTAAGTGGTTCTCTCATCTACCTTCACACCAGTGTTTTTACATTATTTTTCTCCTTAACCCTGTTTTCTTTGCTGCGTGCTACTGTACTGCCTTTGATGTCTTTTGAAGATAATTATCCTCCTTTTCGTGCTTGATTCAAAATCCTTACTGATTATTTTCATGAAAGAATTTCAAACAACCGAGGTATTTATGTTTCATCCATTCTGAGTGTTTTTTTGAGGGGGAAATTAATAGGAAATGATCTTATAATTCTTTTCATCTGACGGAGTCAGAGGTGGATGATAAATGCAAACAGATTGTGTCTATTCAAAAGGTCTGTTTGCACTTATGTGAAACTGTGAAAGTTGAGGCACTTCCTTACATATTGCATAATACTGTACTGTACATGTGGCTATGGAGATCTGAATACAAGACGCAAGGTGATTTGTCTTGTCTGTTTGAGATATGTTCAGTATGTTCCTATCCAATTACTTATTTCACACTCGTCAAAAGACATCTGATGACATTTACAGATCACATGACAATATCTGGAATTAATAGATGGGTCTGACACAAAGCCTGAACATTTGTTGAACACTATAGTTCACTGCTAATCACTGAGATCAGATCATTGAGAACCTGCAACCAATTCAAATGGCAATAATACATATTTTTCTCCACCCATCTATTCCTTAGGTTTGTTTACCTGTAGTTACATTTTATTATGAAGAAAAGAATAATTTGTTCCTTGCCTGAATAGGATATTACAAAAGATGAATGCACTTCGTTCAGTGCCTGCCTTGACGCAGGTTTTAACATCCCCACAAAATAAGGTTTTGGATTTAGTCAAAAATGAAAACCTTCATGTCATTCCATGTTGTTTCGTTTCTTTGCGGAAGACAAAATATGATATTTCAAATAATCATTCAGTGTTTTTTTTATCAGATAAGACCAAGTTTTAGAAGGATTTTGCTTCAGCTAAGACCAGCTGGTATGCATCTACGTAGCTTAATTTTTGTTGCTTGCTATGGTAAATAAGAAAGAACTTAACCAGATTTTACCAGAAAGACCAGCTCAGGAGTAATATGATTAGGTGTTAAATTCTTCCTTCAACTTCAGTTTTGTTCTATTAGTCAGCCATGTTTTTGTACCTATGTCTGTATGCTTATTGAAACTATGCTGATCACTCAAGACTAATTGAAAACAGCAGAGAAACAAGATTCCCAAACTCATGTCAACACCAACAAGAAACAAAACTGCAAACCTAAAAATCACTTCACACTTATGGCCTCAAGTCTTTAACTTGATTGTCTGTTTGCAAACATGACAATTTCCAACCACCTTTATGGTTAAATCTTTTTATGCTCCAAGCAACATCATCACCCTTGGAGGAGATTTTTATAGTTGGGATGTTCTTTGATTTTGACATTATACATCACCACATTTGACCTTGCACATCTGTGCGGTTGCGAGAATCCATTACTCCTTCTCCACCAACGAAAAGCGAGACCTTTACATAATAGCCTGAAGAAAAAACGGAGTGAAAGTGTCTTGTATTTGTTTGACAAACACAAACAGCAAGCTGACGGTGACCTCCATCCTCCAGTGTAAAACCGATCCAGACCGTTTGAAAATAGACCATGCTGCTCTTATGTTGAGTAACTGGGCGGTATTTCTGTTGCAGGAAATTGCTCTTTGTGGTACTTGCCAAGACAAACATCGTTATTATTTTTGACGAATAATTGTGAAACATGCTGTTAACTGACAGTTTGTTTAACTGGCAAATTGTTTTCTGTACCACCATTTCTATTGCCTTGAAATGCAACAGTTTAGAGAGTGTCGCAATTCAGTCATCAGATGGAAAAACACATGTTTATGAATCTTTGATTGGCCCAAAAATGTAAACAAACGTGTGTTGCTGGGCAGCTTCATCGCTGTGCAAATGAGCCTTGACGAATCTGGATATTGCAAAATGGCATTGAACTAACAAGGTTCAACTTGCACTGGAGTGCCTCGTCTAATGCGTATTACTTTTATAGAATATTAATTTATAGAAATCCCAATATAATTATGTTTCCTTTTTGGAATTACAAACAGGATTTTGCAAAGACTTAGGAAAATCCTGAGCAAGTACCTCTCTGATCCTGCACGTCACAAGAATAGTTTTAATTTAACCAATATTGCAGGAGTTGCGTTTGTTAAACAGTTCTGTAAACAACAAAATAATATCAACCATATGCTATTTTGTATGCTACTTTTGCTATTTAGTTTTTTCCCCCAACAAAAATTGTTCAGTTATAATGTGGAAAGCCATATAAATGGCATTTTACCTATTAAACTGTATTGTTAATTATTCAGAGACAATGAATCTCAATGATTCAGATGTGAAGATCTGTTTAATTATATAGGAAATGGATTAGGATTGGGATTGTAGTTATAAGCAGATTTGTTTCTTTGTTTCATGCTGGTAGTTGAGGTGACGTCTTTGAGGTCATGCAGTCTTTGACTGGATTGGTGACTGCTGTTGTCATGTTTAAAATTCCAGTGATTGCTGTTGTGTCTTTGTGATGTTTTGGTCTTTTCACTTGCTATTTTAAGAGGGTGGCATATGCACTCTTTCTCAGTCCTTCCACAAACACAAATCAAAGAGTCACTATTAACTCAGCCTTATGCAGTCCACGGCATGAGTTTGTCTAGAAGGTTTAAGCCTTAGTCACCTACCGAATCATGATGCATTCATTGATTATTCTGATACAAAAAATTCCTTTTCAGCTGGCCTACATTTTTACAATATCCAACTTCCATTTTCAAACCTACATACATATATACATATATATATACATACACACACACACACACTACCAGTCAAAAGTTTGGAAACAGTAAGATTTGTAATATTTAAGTAAAAAAAAAAAAAAAGTATTGCAGCTCCAAAAAAAAAATATTTGCCATCACAGCTTTGCCAAGTTTGTTAATTCTAATAATAAATCAGCTTATTAAAATGGTTTCTGAAGGACACTTTAGACTGGAGTAATGACCGATGGAAATTCAGCTTTGCATCACAGAAATAAACTATATTTTAAAATATATATTAAAAAAGAAACTGGATACAGGCGGCCGAAATGAGTTTCCTCCGCAGGGTGGCTGGGAGCTCCCTTAGAGATAGGGTGAGGAGTTCGGTCACTCAGTAGGATCTCAGAGTAGATCCGCTGCTCCTCCACATCGAGAAGAATATATATATACACTAAAGAATAAAATAATCAGACTTCTTTTTCTCAGCGTTGTGAGTTTGTGTTTTGAAATTTTGATTTTAAATCTCATAATTCAAAATTCTTTACTTTCTTGACTTTCGGAGATAAAATTCTAACAAAAGACACAGAGACAAAAAGTTAAATTCAGAGATAGTAAGTTGCATTTACCCGTTTATTTGTTTATTTTGTAGCAAAAATGGGCTCCCATACCTTCTAGAAGTGAAAATGTTTTCACATTGTGAAAAGCTTGAACCTGTCAGGTTTTAGGACCTGTGGCTTCCCCATCCACAGAGGAGGCACTAAGACCGGGGACTTCTGGCTCCAACTACCACAGCAATCAATTTCTCAACAACAGGAGCTGCTTCGGACTGGGTGACAAGAGCATTCTGTTTCCCCATTCAGGATTAAACATTGAAGCAAAAGTGGAATATTGAAGCATAAATATATAAGGCATCTTCTGACAAACTTTCTGAAGTGATAGAGAGTGAAGAAGAGGAGGAGAGAGGTAGGACAGTTTGATAACACATGCATGCATTTAATACTTTTCAAGTGAAGTTGTGCTTATAAATTCAGAAATACTTTGTGCCCATAAAAATTCTAAAACAAATTAGATTTTTAGTTGAACCTTGGTCCACTTTTATGTTTTAGACCCTAACATTCTTTTGCACAATCTTCTATTTTTTTATATAAAATTTTCTATACCTCTCTTTACATTAAACAGAAAAAGTGCAATTTGTAAAGCCAAAATGTATGCATGTATTGTATGTAAGAGAGTTTATGACAATACCTATAGGAGTAGTTAAATTCGAAGTCTTCATTGGCAACTACAATCCCATTTGTCCCATCTTTGGGGGGCTTAAAGAGTATCCCCTCCCTTCAAACTTCAGGATCATCAGGTTACCATTACGATACAGGCCATAGCAGCACTTTCAGCTGCAGAACACATGTACAAACCTCTACTCACACATGACTCATATTACCTCTGGTCATATACTGGATGTAGCATCAGGTCAGACATACCTTCCATATTTTTCATATCACATGAAAGTGCACAAACTTTTTTTTCCTCTCTGTGTTGTAAGGCAGACGTGACTGTAGCCATCTCAGTTACCTACATCGCTCATTACTGATTCATGAGTACCAGTCATTACAAGACATAATATGTGTGGTACAGCATACACATGGAAGCCAAGAAACATTAGCATTCTTGTGAGGCACTCTTTGGCTTTTTGTAAGGAGGGTGCAGCTTGTATACATGCCATAAAAGAAAGCTTGCATAAAAATGCTGAAAGTGAAAATTATGTTTTATACTTTTCTGTTTTTTTAAGACTAGTTCACACAAACTAGCTCTATAAAAGTATTATAAAAATATCATAAATGTAGTCCATATGAATTGTATCCTTTTGAAAGCTTAGTGTGAGAAACAGACCAATATTAAAGGCCAATATCGACTTTTAAATGAATTATTTGAACGTCTGTCTGTTTTTCACACAAAACTATATTGTATAACTTAAGAACTTTTTAACATAGTTCACTAGTCATATAGTATTCAGACCACTGAATTTTGACATTTTTGTGCTTGGCAACTCCTCACTTTCATTATATTGAATATAGTGACCTGAAAATTCTTTAAATATTCACCTTTTGTCTTCCACAGAGCTTAAAAACAACATAAGCATTATTTTTGAGTGAACTATGCCTTTAAGTATTTACTTCAAGTCTCTAAACTAACTGACATTTCATGCTGTTTAGCCAGATGTTTATTCGGGTCAATTGCCACATAGAAAGCCAGGTCCATGCACCATGATGTTCTCCAGACACCTGACACACTTTCAGCTTCACATTTTGAACACAACAGGTTGTCTTTTGCCCTTTAATGATGATCCAAGTTCTTGTGCCATTTCTCTTTTAGAAACGACAGTGTTTGGGTAGTAGAAGCTGATCATCTCACAGCCAAGTGTACTTGTACTATTACTATTGGCTTTTTAGGGCTACCAGGCCACGTACACACATGCTCTGGGAGTAAGAACAGCATTTAACTGCAATTGAAAATAAATTCTTGTTCAGCGTGTGTACATAATACAGGTGTTGCATCTTGAATTGGCGATAGGTTGGCACAGTGATTACCGTAGAAACAGTTTTGTGTTGTAAACAAGAAACATGGTTGCCAAATATGTCAAATGTTGGGTGTTAACCTTTTTGTTGAAGCCACATTGGCTATAAGAGACACTATTGTTCAAAAGTTTGGGGTAAGTAATATTTTTAAGAAATTCATATTTTTATTCATAAGGATGCATTGAATTGACAGTAAAGCCTTTAAAATGATTTAAAACATCGCCCCAAAAAAGCTTTCATTAACTTTCCTCAGACATGTGAAGCAGCAAAACTGTTTTCATCATTTATAATAATAATAACAACTTATTATTAAATCAGCATGATTTAACATAGAATGATTTCTGAAGCATCATGTGCCACTGAAGACTGGAATAATGATGCTGAATATTCAGCTTTGTATCACAGAAATAGACTACAGTTCAGCATATAATTTTTTTTTTTAATTGTAGTAATTACAGCTTTTTATTGTAGTTTTGATCAAATAAATGCAACCTTGATGAACACAGAAGGCTATCAGAAACATAATAAAATCTTACCGACCCCAAACCCTGAACAGTAATGTATAATGTCCTGCAATTTTTCTATCCAAACCAAATTTATATTTATATAAATCTATTTATATACCGAATATATTTATGAATTCTTCTAATGCATTTGTATTTTTCAAGATATTTGTTGGGGAGGGAGGTTATAAAATAAATTTTATAATCTTTGCATAATTTATAGATTTTTTTTAAAAGGTTCAAATTAGGTTGTAAAATGTGTCTTTTTAAGTTTTGTAATGTGAACTCTGAGTAGTTCAGAAAGAAAGTATACTCTAAAGACAAGTGACAAGTGTAATTAGCTAAAGTGTGTATGTGGACGTTGTAAAATCAAAAGCTGCTTCCCAACTTCTGTCCGTATGCTTTGAAATATTTACTGAGGCCCGTCAGGTATCTTAAAACTGGCCTTTCAAATTTCAACATCTGCCAACACATTCTCACAAAAGGAAAAAATTTCCATTTGGCCTGAAATTCAAGAACTGAACAAAGGGGGAAAACTTGACTTCAGAAGACATCACTCTCTTTGGGATTTTAGTCCACCTGCCCCCTTTCCCACAACCATCCGAGGCTTTCAGAGGGGTTTATGGTGTCAGCCTTGAATGGGTTATTGGTGATGACCCTGGGCCTTCCTCCTTTGAGCCAGGGATTACCTGAAGAATAACAAGAGAAATGGGCAAGAAAATCTGTGAAAGCAAATACCCCGAGAGCGAGAGGTGAAGGGGAACTGAGAGGTGATTATCAAGGCTCAGACTAAATAGAAATTAACAGCTGGATTTACAATGTCAAAATGGTTTCAAGAGGTGTTTGAAAGGGGCACAGAAGAAAAAAAAACGTTGTTTACCGTATATGATAGATTTCAAGCATGTGCTAAATGGGACTCATGTGTGTTCTTGGGAGTCATCAGCGAGGAAGAGTGTAACAGGCAAGGGTAATTTCTGTCTCTTTTCCCTTTGAAGAACACAGAGACAGAGCTTTAAAGTGTCCTAACACGTGGTTTCAATTCCAAGGCACTCCAATAAATAGCGCTGTAAATGTATGCCGTCAGTCTCCATACCGTTCTAAATCAGATTTTTGATGTAAACTATCCAGCATATTTACCATTTCTTCATCCAAATAGTTTCCAGAGATGCAGTTGTTTCCTCATGAAATATTCTCTGACACGTCCTTTTATGCCGCTCTCTGTAAACTATAGGAACGTGTTGGAGGCCTTTATCTCAGACTTGGATCGCTGCCAGCCCTGCTCGCTCTTTTCAACCTGGTGGAGTCTGTGGTTTCAGGGAGCTGTGCGTTTAAGGACTTGAACTTCTAATTCCCTGCAGTTTAGCTCTCAAACCTGACATAACAAGCTCGTACTGTAGTTTCTGTAATTTCGGTGTCACGTCTTGTTCGGTGGTAATGATGTCAAAGGAATGCACCTGTAGGGAAAAAATTAAATGGTCCATTATATCTGAGGAAGACAAAGCATTCACTCCCGGTAGTGGTGGGCTGTGCGATCAAGTGACTATTTTTTTAAATCACAGTAATATGTATCAAATTATAGTGATTTTTACTGGATTTTTTACTAGAAATTCACAAACCAAATATTATTTATATATCCATGCTGTTTGAATCTTGATAAAATTATGTCAGTTTCCATAAATATATTCAGCAGAACAACTGTTTTCGACATTAATGGTAATAAGAGCAGAAAATCAGCTTATTAGAATGATTGCTCTTATTAGAAGGATCATGCGATTGGATTAATGATGCTGAAAATTCAGCTTTGCATCATATATATAAATTGCATTTTAAAATATATTCATATAGAACACTGTTTTTATTTTAAACTGTAGTAATATTACAGAATATTTACTGTTTTATTGTATTATTATCATCAGTTAAATGCACCCTTCTTTAAAAAAAATGAGAGATTTCTTTAAAAAAAAAATCTTAAAACATTTTCTTTAATGCAACTTAAGATTGCACATATTTTATGTATTCTAATTAACCTTTATCTGACTTTTTTCTGTTCATTCTTATTGGACGAGCCATGTTTGAAGCTGTGTTTCTTTTATTTTCTGTCATTCCGTCCTGTACAGAGCACTCCAAATATTGAATTTATTTAAATCTGATATAATAGTATCATTATAAGCTGTAAATAACATAACACTTATAAACTGTATGAAACAATCATAATACAAAATATTTAAGATTCTTTTCTAGCCACTGTTTCACATACGAAGAATATAATAAACTTTTTTGAATTATGAAATAAAGGTTCCACTGAAACATGTAAAATTTTTTTTGGCACTCTACATCAACATTTTTACAATCAGAAGTGTATAGCACACCACCCAGTCGTTACTCCCACTTTAAGAGCTGATTTTGTAGGCAGATACACTAATTTGATCAGACTTTTCTTGGCAGGTTGCAGTTTAATGGCTGTAAATCAGTAATTGTTCCATAGTTTAACAATAATACCACTTCATAACAAGTTATGTGTATTGTTTATTGCAGGAAGAGAGCATTTTACAACCTCTCACACGCTTCTGTCATAAAATGCTTTTACATTGGGGTTTTACGCTTCCTGTGAACAGATCTTACATTTCCTGCTTTAAAGTTACCGTAAGCGTTTCTTGGAACACTAGGAAGAATGTGACCCTTTTATCTAAGAAATAACATTTGTCTTAAAGTCGATGATGTCGAAACATGTTCTTGCCATCAACCATTCCACATTACCTGCCTTCATTTCCTGTGGCTCCAGAGTGATTAGCCACATGGCATCCAGCCCATGAGCAAAGATAGCAAATTTAAATCACATATGGGTATGCAGCAGCCGAGCCGTTCAAATGAATGGGATTGCTAACAAATAGCTTTCTCCAGGTATTACAGACCACCTTTCATTTAGTTTGCTGTGACATGTCTTTGGAGAGAGGGAACATGGCTGAAGTTGGCGAGATGACGGAAGTTATCAAGACAGCTGAAATCACTTACAGCACCTTTTAAGCCCTGTTTATTTTACTTGTGGAAGACTGATGTTTTTCAATGTGACAAGGATTTATTTTCACCATCCTAACATTGGAACAAATTTCAATATTTAGAGCGGCTGAAGACAGTTGTATACATCCACCATTAAGCCCAGTGTAAATTAGAACATCTGGGTGGAACTGGGCTGTGAAGAAAGCAGCTGGAGCAGGGATTGGCTGGAGGAGCACTAACTTCACCAGACAGCCTCAGGCTCAGGGTTTGAGCACAGCAAAGCAAAGACGGGCTGTTTGATGTTATCATGACAGATTCACAACATCCTCAGCCCTTATTTTTTTCCAAATGAGTTTTCACCCGTGACTTGTTGATAGATGATGGTAACTATCTATCTATCTATCATTTGGGACATTGTATCGTACTATATTTTGTTATTGTACATAAACTGTATATATTTATATATGTGTGTGTGTTTACATTTTTTGACACATTATTATTGTTATATTATAAAATTACATTCTTTTATGTTATACAGTATATAAATTCATACAATATAATTTAAAATCCCTCATTATAATAAAAGATAAAACAAATGATAGATTTTTGCATAGAACAAATGTTGTCGTCCTAAATAGTCTGACAGCTTAGAGATAATGCAGAAATGCTGTATTGTTCACGTGCAGTGGAATTTGCTGCAAGTAACTTTGGAGATATATTTCGAGTGTAGCCATAAACAAGTCTGAGGCCAAATCTCACAAATCCCTAAGACCCGAGGTATCATGTCTGCATACCAAAACAGTTGCTGTTCTCCACCCATGATAATTGTTCTAAAGAAGCACCAGTCCGTCTGAACCCTGTCACAGCAGATACCAAACATGGTTTAAAGCGAGTGATGAGACTGTCCAGGTGAAAGCCGTGTGCTGCAGCAGTTTCTTTAAATACCATTCGTGTCTGTGTTCTCCAGCCATGGAGAGAGCTGTTTTCGTGACTGCAATGGTTAGAATGTCCAAGTGTTTATTTCAGGACCGTTAACAATTCATACTTAACTGTTCCTGATGTCATTTTGCTCTTTTACTGGCATCCAGAGCCTTATTCAGGCTTGCTTGTAAAGTTGCTCCTCACCTGCCAAAAGTGTTGAAACAATGTAAATACTGTATGTCTTTTGTCCTGGCAAAGGTCTTCTGCACTGCTTTCAAAGACCAGACACTGAACTATTTGGGCTAAAACATTCAGATTCAAAAAATGCTGTCATTGTTCATGTGTATTTGTGCATTCATTTGTAGGTTGTTTTGGATAAATATGGAATCACCTTTCCACTATAAAATTAAAAATAACAAATATTTTTTATCTTAAAATTTTGACTTTGTTAGAATTTTAAGTTTACGTCTCAGAATTCTACCCTTTTTCCCCCTCACAATTCTTGGGTTTCAGCTAACAATAAAAAAAAAAATTAAATAGACTTTTTTTCTTACAGTTACAAGTTGATATTTCACAAGTCAGACTTCTCAGAATTGCAATAAAAAAGTTAGGTAAAAATGCTGAATTTACTTTTATTCCATGGTGCATTGTAAAAATTATATGTATTTTTTTTTTTTTTTAATTTGCAGTAAAAAAACGGTAGCTGTGTTTGCCGGATAGCATTGTAGCATGAAAGTATGAAGCAGCAACATTTTAGATTTTACGGTTTTAACTAAAGAAGTATATAGAAGGAATTTACCTTCTAAAGTATATAGAGGGAATTTACCGTTACTGTGGTCTTTTGCTGTTAAATTTACTGTCATTATTTAAAGTGTGGAACCAAAAAATAACTGGGAGATGTAAAAAAAGTTTCAATTACGTTTTTTTCCCCATGGCAGAGACAAACTTCCATAGATATCCATATCTGCTAAATGTATAAATACTAATGTGAAGGCCTTTAAACAAAAGATTATCCCAAAATGAAATTTCTGTCATCATTTAAAAAATATTAACTGGGCCATTAACTGTTTGACTAGCAGCATTCTTCAAAATATATATATTTTTACATTCAGAATAAGACAGAAACAGGAATGAAGGTGATTAATGATGACAAATGACATCATTACAAATGATTTTTTGGGGTCAGTGTAAGTGACTGCATTCTGTGTGTGTTAAATAGACAAACCTTTGTATTCATTTATTTGTAGTTATATTTCTTTGTATTATGCCAACAAGAACATTGTGCATTAATACATATCAGCTTGGATTAATGTTGTGCAGAACATTTTTTAGTCTCTAATTCTGCTACTCAAAGGGAAAAATTTCAGCTTGTTCATAAACTTAGCAAGACCTCCTGATTCTGGTCAGAAGATCCAGCACATCTGTTTCAGATTGAAATAGCCTGACAGAAACGGTCAGACTTAGGTATCTTTGCCTTCATGCCTGCGATTTCCTCACAGTTACTCCACAGCAGTAATTCAGTAATTGTCAAGCTTTCACCTCTATAGAGAAACAGGAAGGGTGTCGAGAAAATAGGACAGCTGACAGTTGGTCTAAATTGCCTGCTATTATGCTCTTTAAGACAGCTTCCGCAAAATAACGTCCAGAGGGCAAACTAAAAAATCTCAGGCTCTGGATTCCAAGCAAGCCAGAGCTAGCCGACAGCATGCAATCCTACAGAAGCATTCGCATGGACAGGGCAGTGCATTGATACCTTTGATCAACTCACCATGAATAGATTTTTTTTCAATTATAGTTGTTGGTTAGATGGCGGACGGTCAGTTTGTGAACAAAAACAAATTTGCAAAAACAACATGATTTTTAAGACTTGAGCCATTGGTGAAGTAAATGCAAACGTGCTATGTGTAATTGTTTTCCTTGTTCTACTTCATGTTTTTGGCTGCTCCTACAAACAATTTGATTAGGCCACGCCTGTACGAAGTGACATCATGCATAATAATCAGGTCTCAGGTGTGAAATAGTATCTGATGGGATTTAAATATTGTGAACAATAGTGATATTACATTAAAAATAGTAATATTTTTTTATTTGAAAAATATATTTTTACAAATAATTAATGAAAACAATATATTTTTTAAATAATAATATTTAACGTAGGGTTATCATTGAGTTTGTTAAATGGAGTTAAATATTTTACTTTGTATTATTTATTTATATTATATACATATTTACACACTATATTAAACTTCAAGTAGTTTTTTATATGGTAACAGTTCATAATATTAAATGAAAATATGTTTTTATAATGATAAGTATTACATTGTATATATTTTGAGTATATTAACATTTTACATTTAAATTAAATCTTTTATGGTAAAAATGTATAATGTTCGATTAAAAGTTTTTTTCCTATAACATTTTTCATTCAAAAATTTTTTTATAAATAATAATAATAAAAAAATATATGTATATATATATATAAACATGTAGGACTCGTGCATGAGGATTTGTCTCTGGTGTAAAAATAGTTTCTTATATGTCACAGAAAAGTAAATGTAAATGAAAATTACAAATATCATTTATTTTTAGACACTGGTTATCTGATGAATTTATTAAATAAATTATGGGATAAAATTCTCATATGGGATAAAAAATCATATTAAGTTAAAATATATAGCTATAGTTATATTTCTGAAACCTTTTTCTAAAAAACAAAAATAATAATTAATAAACAAGATCATAATGTAGTGTCATGTTAAGTATCTGATAGAAATAAACATTTGAATGCTGCACTATATAAAATCCTTTAACTTCAGTTATACTTCACTTCAGTTATATTTGTGTACTCACCACTGCTTTCAAGCTCAGTTCAAAACATGTATTACATTTAGACAAATCGCATCAAAGAGTGAATACATTTATTTTGTGAATACATTTATTCCGCCTCTCTGTCCTTCAGTCTTTGTTGCTTAGATGTGGCTTTTTAAAAATCAGCAAATTTAGCCATAACTCATAACACAGTGAGGGGGCCTCCACACAGGGCTGTCCCAAACGCCAGCGCTCAGATTGTTGTCCAAGTAAGTGATGTAACTTCTGTTTCTCATTGAGGGAATTTGTTGAAATAGTTCAATTACACAGCTGGTGGTTTGGAGATCTGGCTTTACGCTTGGGAGATGTGAGTAATATTTTACATTGATGTCTTCACATTTCAGCACTCAGACTCTTTCTCTTGTGGGAAAAGTCAACCTGTTTTCTTTACTCTGAAAACAAAAGAGAGTCTCAGCTGTGTCTTTGGAAAGGAAACAGAAGATACTCATTATGAAGGCATTAATGCGTTTAAAATGTTTGCTGTTCACCCACATGTTCATTTTATGCACTGGAAAGGTCTACAGGTCCAACAGCCGTTAATGAGTGACCAACATTTTTATAGCTGCCATTTGCTACTGAATGTCTGTTTTTATTGTTTTGACGTAGTTTATTCTTTTATATACATATTGTATTTTTCTTTGGAACTGCTCTTAGGTTAAATTTTAACTTTGACTTGTAGATTAAGAGGAATTAACAAGAGGGAAATCTTGAGAGAGTTTCAACTCCTTATCAGACGTGTTTTGCTACATCTTCTCTCTAAGTCTGTAAAAATAGGGCACGGCGTATCGTGTTACTATGAAGAAAATCTCCTTATTGATTTTTCAAAGGGGTATTTTACACATATTTTGAATAATGCACTGCATTATCTGCATTATGATGTATTTTAGGTTTTAAGGAAATCAACGTGTTTTATGCAAACATACACATTTGGTTTACTGTGATGTATTGAATAGTGTTGTTGTGAATTTACAACATCTCCCCAGTAACGTTATCTGGTTGGCTGATTTGGATTAGGTTCTGTCTAAATGATTTGTGATAGTCTTGGAAGCATCATTTAGCATTGGTCGAAAGTTATAAACAAATGAGTAATGTTTTGGAATGTATGTCCTCATTTTCCAGCAAAAATGCATTTAGAAATTTACAGCTGCAGCAGAGTTACATTACAGCCGATGTTGCAATAGTTTTCATTATATTTAAATTATAATGTAAATTCCAACAAATATGTTAAAACATTGTTAGTTGTAAATCGTTTCTGTTAATATTCAATGAAAAGAAAACATTAATAATTACACCACCATTTAACATTTTTTAATAAATACAAACTGTGATGCAAAACTAAGTTTTCGGCATCATTAGTTTTCAGTGTCACATGATCCTTTAGAAATCATTCTAGTATGCTAATTTGGTGATCAAGAAGCATTTCTTGTTATTTTTGATGAACAGAAAGTTCAAAACATAACATTTCTTTTTATGACATTGTCAGTGTCAGTGAACGAAACATTTTATTCTTTGTTGAGCCCTACTTCGTTTCTCTCTTTATGTGATTCTCTGGAGCTTGTATAAACTTGACCAATAGATTTTGACTTGACTAAACTTTAACTGTCATATCTGTTCGTCACTGCAAAGAGACAAAGTGTAAGCGTTTTAGGCGGTCCTGGGAGAGGCCTGAGCACCTGTCTAATACAATAGCCTGAGCTTTACACTGTGTACCACACACATGCACCCTCTGGCTACAGAGGAAGTGATGTGTGCATCCCGCTGTGACGAGCTGTCCTCACAGGAAGAGCAGGAACTTCATCTCGATCATGTTGACCTGCTGGGAGGCTGCTTGCAGAACACTAGCTGCCCTGGACTGTGTGCATTCAACCCTAGGACTTTTTAACTGAAGAAGAACTTGTGCTCATAGTATGTTATTCAGTTTTTACATTGCATTCTTTTTATCTTTTTGACACATATTTAAGGTTTCAAGGTTTCACTGTTAATTTAAACTTGCTCTGATAAAAATATGTACCTCTGTGCACTGTGCACAAAGAGAAATGTCCACTGAGTGGCACTAAAACAAAGATTCAGTACTGATATAGGTACTTAATGCTGTGTTTTTATTAAGTTAAATATCCTTTAAAGCTAATGCTCTATTATGTTGGAAATGTGAGCAGATTCGAAGTGTTTTGTCAAACCATAGTTACACAGGATCTGAACCGGTGAAATACTTGGGTGAAATATTCCTTTAATTATGTTTGTAATAATGATTTTTTTTTCACTCGTCAGTGAGCTGCACGATATCATTTTTGTCTGTAACACAAATGATGTTACTTGCCAAAGTTTAAAACTTGTCATGTTTCACATGTAAGTCATACATGTATGTTTATGTCTAGTGTAGATGAGATATAGAAATCTTTTATAATAGCTAACAGGGTGTTTATGTGATGGTACAATTATGTCCAGTTCTATATCCAGAGCTGATTATATGGCCCCATCTGGATTCATCATCATCTGTTGTCAATAACACCAGCGATAAGTTTTTCACACCATCTCATAACAGACCTCATACAGCCAGCCATCTGGATGTGTGTATGTGAGTGTGCATGTGTGTATTATGTCCTTGGTTGGTTGTATTAACAATCATAAATTTGTCAGGGAAACATTGATAAACTATATTGGTGGCATTGAAATACTTCAGTTATTAATTTTAATTGCTTAATCTAAGCTGCCTAAATAAATGTTCTTTATATCCTAACATGTTTCCCTCTGTAACTGTACAACTTATAGTAATACTATATATATGATTTATGATTTTCTCCTGGAAGATGTTCAGACAAGTGGGAAATGTTGTAGACTTACATTAAAGGGATATTTTAAATGCTAATGTATGTGTGGGTAAAATTGTAAAAATAATAATTTATATATATATATATATATATATATATATATATATAATAAATACATATGTAAAAAAAATAAAAAAATAAAATATATCATTTATAGATGTATATATATTCATTTATATAATTGTAGAAAATTATAATATCAGTCATTCATTTTATATATTTTAATGATTCATAGAAAAACATAAAACTCCACTAATAATGACATTTCGCTGATCTATCTGTGTGGGTAATATTATAATGTAATTAGGTAACACTTTATTTTGATGGTCCCTTTTGAACAATTTGTTTGCATATTAAATATATTTATTTTTAAAATAGATTATATGAATAAAAAATATACATGTAAATACATGGCACACTCACATATATCATGTTCACAAAAACCTTTATTTTGGATGTGATAATTGTTGTCCAGCACTAATTATAATATGAGAAAAACTGTATAGTCATTTCTATACAGTTAGCTTGAGTTCTTTTGTTTGTCACTGAGGAGTTAACCCATGCTTTTTCATCCAGGTATTTTTCATTCTTTGAAGAGAAGTTTCACCCGACTGTCTTCTTTTTGGCAAGAAGGTCTGAACATGCCCGTCGTTTCACCTCATTTTAAATGGCGATGATTCTCATCTCACATAATGCCATATGACAGCTTCTATTGAAGCTATGTAGACTCTAGCACAAGTCTTCAGTGTGCACTAAAGTGATGCTTTCTCTGCACGGACCACTAGTCCACAGGCCCAGGACCAACACAAAGCCACGCTTCATCCCTGAGCTCTGCCACACATGAGTGCTTACAGAAAGCTGCCCTCCAGGAATCCATAGCCCTGTGGAGGCTGCAGATAAGGCCGTGCGTATATGCACTTCGGAAGGGCTCACGTTACACGCTGAAACCCTTGCCACCCAGGAACTGTTACCATATGAAAGCAGACTGTTTTGAAAGGAGAGCACCGCCTGGCTCAGCTCTTTGTGTCAGCGAGATAACACCGACTATGCCAGACGGAACGTGTTAAATTGTCTCTATCACAGCTAATGAGTTTGAGGTCAGTGGCTTTCTTAGACCACCTCCGCAAAGCACACAGAAAGGCTGAGATCCAAAGCAATTTAATGGAGGTTTTGTGTATGCTGTGGCTAGTTGGTTTGGGTGTGGGGTGTAAGTTATTGTGTGTCACATTTGGGTTTTGGTCTGTCTTGTTTGTCTGCGCGTGTCACGCTCCAGCAGTAATTTGACGGTGATTACTACATCACTCATAGAAGATGTTATTTATCGGCTGCATTTTTATCCCAGCATTTCACCAAAGGAAGGAATGTCTTGGAGGGTTGAGGTGTTTCTCCCTGTAGGAAAGAAATAGGAAATCTTTTTAATATGACAAATGTTTTTCCTTGACGGCAGCAAGATGTCAATTTTAGATGTTTGTCTTCAGAAAAAAGGCCTCATCTAACATATCTCCCCTCCTGGGTCTGCTGAATCATTTTTTGTAAATCTGTCTGAATGAATCGATTCACTAGAATCCAAACGCTGCGTGAGCAATACGCGTGCGGTAAATGGTAATTATGTGAAATTACAGCTTGCTTCATACTTTTCTGTACCTCTCTGCAGAGAAGCTGGAAGCAGAAGATGCCACGCTGGTCGATACATGTACCATGAGGAGCACAGGAGAGCTACGCTAAACACAGACGGGAGAAAACAGTTCACCTGGACACATTTCACAGGTAAACAGACTCTCTTCTCCTACTTAGCAAAATATTACCTGATGTGTAAAGCAGAAATATAAACCTATTTTCAGTTTTAAGGAGGGAGATCTACGTCATTCTAGTTGGCAGAGATTCATTCGGGTTGTGCTGATACACATTTACGAGGGATTTCTACAGTTTCAACAGACATCAAAGAATAGCTGTCAGTTATAGTATAGTCTCTGCTCTCAGACAGTACCAAAGGTCCATTACACAGTAATTTAGATGGAGTCTAAACTGCTAATGCTAAAGTATTACAGTGAAATTTGTATTGTTGATATTTTAATCATTCAGTAGATATATCAAATGTCATGGTATTATAAACCTGATATCATCACTGTACTACAATACTGTCAAAATAGCCAGTTTAGGAGGCTATAAAATATTCTCTTGTTGAGTATTTTTATATTAAATATTTATTACATTAGATAATTGATTCTTAATTAAAAATAAAAAATAAAAACATTAACTAGGTTTTAAATATCCATTATAACACAGAAGATTAAAAATACAGTGATCAGAAAGTAGATTAGGTGTGACCATATGGTCATCAGTATCTGAAAATATATTACATATGTTTATTTTTTATTAAAAAGTGTTTCCAGCTACAGATGCAAAACAGTACTGTGTGTGTCTCTCTGTGTGTATATATATATATATATATATATATATATATATATTTTATAAATAAATATGTGTGTGTGTGTCTTTTTAATATAATTTATAAAATATTGTATGTTATTGTGTTAAATGTAATATAATCATAAATAAAATATATCTGTCAGTAAAATTGAAAATATTAAGTAGAAAAATAATGATTTTAAATACATGGATTAGCTAATATTACAAGCATATAATACTATTTTCCAGAATGAAACAGAACATTATAATATAGCCTTCAATAGTTCTATTGTAGGCTATATTTGTAGGCTATATTATAATGTAGGCTATTTCATAATATATTATAATGTTTTGTTGCATGATTACACTGCTTATAAATAATACTAATAAAAAAGAAAAAACTATTTATTGAGCTTGACTTAGCTTTTTTTTTTTAACAATTCTATTGTTTATTCTGTGGCTGCGAAGTACTGTATACCTTATCAGCCAAAATGTCTGTGCATCACTATGCAGAAGAGAACCTAAAGAAATCTAGCATCATATTTGTTTGTATATTATTCTGTGTGATGAAAGCTAACACAAATCTGTTTCATACTCAGGTCACGCTGAGCCCATGCAGTGGTCCATGCTAGCCCTGCTGCTCTTGTCCTGCAGCCAGATGTTTGCCCAGCACTCAGGTGACATCTGCCCACAAAACACCGACCACGTACAGCATGATGTCTCAGCCAACCCCGTGCCGACCGTGGATCCTAAACTCTTCAACAAGAGAAGGTACCGTTCACCCCGCGTTCTCTTCAGCGAACAGCCCCCCGACTCCGAGCCTGCTGGGCACCAGACGAGGAGCAGGACGAAGAGAAAAGCCGGAGCACCTCAGCACCGTGGAGTCTACTCCGTCTGTGAGAGCGTTAGCACTTGGGAGGGAAATAAAACCAAAGCTACAGACATCTCGGGCAACGAGGTCACCGTCTTGCCTGATGTAATCATCAACAACTCCAAGAAGAAGCAGTACTTCTTTGAGACGACGTGCAGCAGTGGCCGGACCGGAGGATCCGGGTGTTTGGGAATCGATGCACGCCATTGGAACTCGTACTGTACCAATTCACACACGTTTGTGCGAGCGCTGACTTCATTCAAGAACCTGGTGGCGTGGAGACTCATACGAATCAACGTAGCTTGTGTGTGTGTGCTAAGCCGAAAGTCTTGGAGACAGTAACAAACTGGCTGCTTTTCAACATGGCCTTATGATATCAAATTCAATATACCTTCATGTGATGATTGACATTTTCCTTGTGTAAGCCATTAATGACAACTTCTGACATAAAACAGACTGTCTAAGGAGAACAAATATAAGGTGTTTTTGTCATAGGACACTACAATGGACTTTTTTCAGTTATATTTGATGCATTTCTGTCTTGTTAAGATAATTGTTTTCTTTTGCAACGTGTGTACATTGTTGTGTGTGGTAATTGTTATTTATTAAACCGCATCATTATTGTCTAGATTATTTTGTGCAAATTAGAAGATGAGCTCATTTTAAAGTGAGAATTCTGAGTTAATTACAACTTAAAATTAAAAGTCTGTCATCCTTTACTCAGTCTTTGTTCATTATAATTGCATTAACCTTTTGTCGCTTTTGGTTCTATGGAAGAAATAAAGTCATATGAGTTTGGAACGACTTAAGAGTGAGTAAACAGTGACAGAAATTCACTTTTGGATGAACTTGTTCCTTACTAACTAGCTAAAAGATGTTCCTGGTATTACTGATTGGTGCACACTATTCCAAAAAAAAAAATGACTGAATGACTTTTATTTTTGGCTGATGTCACTAAGCCCCTCCAACCACTTGTCAACAAATTTCCACAGACAGCTTGTCAGTCAGTCACCAATGGTTCAAAAAGGCCCGGTTTGAAAAAGTATATTGTCAAGGGTTTTCTTAACCTTAGGGACTTCTTGCAGACGTCTACTGACCTGCATGTTCTTATTAAAGATCTCGACTCTGAAATATATCAACTTATCAAATTAAAATAGTTTGGAAATGGTAAAACATATCTGTTTCATGTTGACCTAAGCTCTGTCGACAGCATTTGTGCTGTAGGTTACCACAGAAAATAATTTGACAAGAAAATAGTTTTTTTTTTTCACAGTGCACTTACTGAAGTCTAGTAGACCAGGCCAGCAGTGATATGAATAAATACTTACAAAGACAGTTCAATATTTAGTCATTATTATTTATTCTAAGGCTGTATGAGGAAAAAAACACCCAAATGTTACAAGTTAGCATGAAACACTAAATAGTTTAATAAAATTACATATTAACCAACTAAAAAGCTAAACTCAGTTACCTCTCCTTGGTATTTGCTCAAAAATACCAGTTAAAAACAAGGAAGCAAACCAAAATAATCCGTTTTACAGGTCAAATAATCTTGTGACCTTTATTTTTTGTCTTTTAAATGCTGGCCAACTAGCTGTCCAATGTAATTGCATTACTATAAATATTTCACATTGTCCAGATTATTTTCTGTGGTCATCGAAAGCATGCCATACTGCTGACAGAGCCAAATCCAAAATATTCCTTTCAATATTTTCCATTGTGCTGTAAGCCCAAAAAAGCCACTGAACTTTACAGAACAGCCTCAGTTTAAGCTTTCGGGAATTAGTTGGGTTTTTTTCTGGTTTTGATGTTAAAAAAAGCCGTGACTCAGACACGACCTCCAGCCATGTGGCAGAAAAACTAAACGGTCGGGGCAAATTTTGTCAGGCACTTGAAGTAAGTCGGAAAGTTTGTTGAAACTGCTGATGGGACCAGCCTCACGTCTCAACAGATGTGCCTCACACACATAGAAATGTAGCTGTGCTGGAATGCATTAGATGTTCCCCTTCCAGGGGTTTCCACGTGATGCCTAGAGAACTGGCCTTGAGAGAAAATCGTTAAAAAGCTATTCTAACAACCACAAACAGGTGTGTCACGCCAATCAGACTTTGAATACATTTGTTTAGGCAGCATGTGGAAGTCTTGAAAAAACAGATGGTTCGCCGCCTGTGAGACCCACCTCAGGTTTGATTGTGTAAACAGAGGGAGACCACGTGCCAAAGGTCAGGTGCATGGCCAAATGGTGAGGTCATGTCTGGAAGCCTGAAAGCCACAGGTCTGCAAGGTCAGACGTCAAAGTTCGGGGGGAGTAATCAACAGGATTGTTAGGTTTATGTTGCATAACCCACCGTGAGGTCCCTCATCAGGCATGTTTGTTTAGCTATACAGTGCGGGTCAAGGGTCATCGTTTCAAACAAACTCACTTTCACACAGCCATTTGCTCTCATTAGAAGTGGATGTTTTGTGGTCAGCTGTTATTCCAAACAGCTCTGTATACTCAGATGAAGAATGAGACAGATTTTTCCTCACGCTCTTATTAATGGAACAAACAACAAGCATGTCTATAATTGTTTGTAGGACAGCTCCCTATGGAGATGGTGCTGTGACAAATCCAAGAGAGCCCCTTTTGTTTAATTCACAAAGAATATTGAAGAGATTAATGAACTGTGGATGGTACTGACACACTGTGGAGATTTCACACAAGGCTATGGCCGCCCTCCGTGTGCGTACTACAATGTAGGATTTATCGTCTGCGGAAAGGCTGATCTAATTATATTCATATAAAAGTCTTAAGTCACAAAGTCTTAATTGAGAGATAACAGTGAAAGGTATCTTAAGCGATTAGGTGTACAGTAAATAGAGGAC
>JAUMHI010000041.1:16763938-16815355 GCA_032359435.1 Enteromius unitaeniatus | reverse complement strand
CTTAAGTCACAAAGTCTTAATTGAGAGATAACAGTGAAAGGTATCTTAAGCGATTAGGTGTACAGTAAATAGAGGACAGTCGCCCTCTAGTGGTTCATTTACAGATCTACAATGAATAAGTGCATAAGGCCTATTTAATTCCTCTTTTGTTTGTAGTATGAATGATTCTTTTTCTTTTTCGTGAAATAGGTCTCCAGATGGCATGTCACTCTATTTTACTAGCAATTTGGCCCAATATCGACGTGTTTATAGTAGGCATATTTTATCACTAGAGGGCGCCCAGCTCTTACTATGTTGTTTAACGTAACATTGCTCACATACTAACTATACTACATTTTACATATCGTGATTTTATTGCAGCTTTATAGAAAGTTCATTCAAGGGTTTGCTTGATTCACAGGAAAACATTTTCTTGACTAAACCTGAGATACCTGAAAAATAGCAGTATATTTAGGCTTTGGAAATAATCAGAGATGACCACAATAATTTCCTTAATAAAAATAAAACAATTTTAAAATAAAGAAATATATCAAACAAGGACAAATAAAAAAAGTACTACTATATCTGTGCACATTTAAAATAATAATTATTTTTCTCTTTAGATGCATATCAGTGTCTACATTTGTATGTATGAATGTATGTGAAAACCATTTTTAGATTTTGCTGGCTGTATAACCATGAACTCAGATAATGGTCAAAGACTGCAGGGTTACTATGTTTTATAAACAGCTGGTCATTGTACTATCTCATATGAGAGATAGATTGATCTCTTCTTTGTTTGGGGCAACTTGTGTGTGGACATCATTGTATTAAAGCTTTTTAAAGTTTACAGAAACAGGGAAGGTCTGCTGCTACCGAAGTAAAAACAGTTTAACTATATAATTTAGGTATAATATAGAGCCTGGGTTTTAGGCCTACGTGTAAAAATACACAAACACTCGTGAATTTGAATAAATATAGTAAAATCACAGACTCTTCTGAAAATGTGAGAAAGATTATCTCAAGATTATCTCAGCGTGTCCTGAGTTTGACCTCAAACCGGCAGACAATGGCATCCTCTCACCAATGAGATGACAGTGATTGTGACTGATGTATTGTGTAGTGAGACAAACCTTATGAAAGAGACTCAATAATGAATACCCTGAATGTCTGACCACATCATGAAGGCGTTGTAAATTACACCGTAGGTGCCTGAAAGCAATTCTGAAAACTGAAAAAAAGCCTCGTTTTCTTTTCTTCGTCTTTTTGAAAAAAGCTTTTATATAACTACTTTTCCTACCAATGTAAAACTTTTTCTAATCTAGTTTAATTATAATATAACCTTGATACTTAAACTTTTTCATATACTTTAATATTAACGTTTATACTTTTAAATAGTATTATAGCCTATGTATTTTCATGTTAAAATATTAAAAATACAAAATAAGATCTATTATGTGGAAGGAAAACTGCTGATATTGAAATGAAATTGCTGATAGTTTAATATCTGGAGATAGAAAATAAGATCTCGATAAAAGATGTAGCCTTATAATTATATTATGGGTCTTTTTTATTCATTTTCTAATAATCTATATATCTAAAATATCTATCTATATAATAATAATAATAATTGTTCTGAGGGAAAACGCGGGAAATTGCCCACATCCCCCCTCCCTCCACGTCCTGCTGGACCAATGGGCGGTGCTGATCCGCGCGCGAGCGCTCACACACACACACACACACACTCTCTCTCTCACACACACAGTGCAGCGCTGGTGTTGGATGTTGTTGGATTCCGCTTGAATAATACTCCTGACCCACATCTCTGAGACAGGCCTGCACATCTGCGCAAACATTTTGGTCGAAACGGCGAGCGCGCGGAACGAAACGGCAGGCAGGATGAGCAAAGTCCAGGGCGGCATGAAATGTGTCAAATACCTGCTGTTCGTCTTCAACTTCATATTCTGGGTAAGTGCTGATGGCACGCTATCTGAGGGATGAGGTCACGCATGCATGCTTTAAAGCAAATGCATGCTTGTTTTTGTCACTTGTTTTGTCCTGGAGCTGCATGATGCTCGTTCTGCTTTAACGCGAAAGCGTCGCATTGTGCAGCTTTGCTCCAGCAATAACAATAGCACTACGTTTGGGATACAGATGATTTTGTAAAGTGCAAGTAGGTGACAGATGTCGGCCCCGTCTCATATCCTAGTGAGCTTCCTACCTGGACAACACGACTGAGCGTGCAGACATTTTGAGCATCGTACGTGATGCTCAGTGTCTACTAAATAGACAGCTACCGTGTACCTTGGTTTTAGAGAAAGCCAGCATTTTGTTAGTATATGTCCCATAATGTTTATTATAGGGGAGAATGAGGCTGGTTGTTATGCTTTTTCTGTCGTGTAAAATATTTTTGATTTGAGACAGTGACATTTTTGCACTGTGGAAAGTTTGAAATAGGATTTTTAAAAACAGCAACTACACACACATGCATATATGTATATATGGCTGACAAATAAAAATAATAATAATATACAAATATGAGAAAAATGTATCTGCATTCTTAGACTTACAAATAGCAAGAGATGAGAGAGGTTATTTTATAATATTTTCAGTTTCAGAGGTTATTTATTTATTTATTTTTAATTATAAATATTCTATTTATAATTTATCTGTCACACCATAGGACATATTGGTATGTCTACTACTCTCTCTATTTATATATATATATAAACCAATAATGTATTTACGTTTTCGTGCACACACACACACACTGATTATCATGCAGGTAGTAAAAAAAAAACAAGTTGAATCAGTTGAATAAAAATAATTTTAATACTAAAATCTACCTTCATTAATTTACTCATGATTGAATGGACACTTGTGTGGTTTTGTGATGTTCACTAAGCTATTACACAATAATTGACATTTTAATTTCTATCATATAATAAAAAAAAATGGTTCTAGTTTTATCTAGGACTGTTTTTAGCCTTCCTGTTGCTCCGACAGAAGATCATGCCATAACCAGGAGCAAGGTTCGATTCCCAGGAATAGTGTATAGTGTATGCATTTTGTATCTATTCCCAGGAATAGATACAAAATGTGTATCTTGCATGCAATGTAAATCACTTTAGATAAAAGTGATAGCTAAATGCAGCCTCTCCTGTCTGCTTGAGCCTCAATTGGTTAACAATTCCTTATCATAGGAAAAACTTGCTTGTTGTTTTTTAGCTGCCTGTTGATTGACTTGTATGTTGGATAGTCTTCCAGTGTGTTTTATTTGGCGCTTAAAGTCCTTTCCCGCCAGCTGAGAGGGACAAACGTTTAACAGACTGTCAGTTTGTTGTGACATTTTTGACATAACTCAGGCACGGCCAGATACAAAGAAATGAATCTTATTTATTCAGGAATCATTGTGATGTGATTTCCTTTGGGCAAGTTTTAGAAAAACTGTGGATCTGTATTACGTCTTAAAGTGGAAAGCATATGTCTAAAGCTGATTATGTAAGTTGCTTAACTACTTTCACATGAATGTGACAATTTACTAACAGAACTCTTATAGCTTGAGTACCTAAGAAGCAAACAACATACATAATCCAACATAAGTGGCTTTGAAATACTTTTCTTTAATTTTTTATGAATTTATTATTATTATCACAGCTTAAAGTTTTAGTTTATAACAAATTCGCATCAGATAAAACCTTATTTCCTTGTTTTTTTTATTTTCCATTTGAAGCTGATGTGAAAGAAGTCATTTTAAAATCTCTCTTCAGTTTTGGTTGTTTGAATCCGCACAAAAGTCGTAGGAACCGTTCAAAGAGCACATGTAACTCCTCCTACTCCTCATCACACTGTGATTTTGTTACTGCGCTAATGGTCACATTAGTTTGGCTTAAACTGTTAGTGTAAGATGTAATGTAGGACAGTGGCGTCAGTCATTGGTTATCTGTAGAGTGGTCTCACTGCGCTGGACAGCAGGGCCTTTGTCTTTCCGAGGGCAGGCAAAAAAAGAAGTGGGTCGTTGTCCTGTGCAGTTTTATGTCCTGGTGTTGCGTCGGGTGGGCATGAGGGGGCAGGGGATGGCACCAGGGGATGTGGATGCCAGCAGGGCAAGCCTCTCAGACTTGCACAGCCTGCCTGTTGATCATAGAGATGGGCACCATATAGTAAACCTACAGTGGCCCTAAAAACCATTTAGATGTTAGAATTACACTAAAACAGTATGCTTGATGACTAGACCTTTTCTCGTAAACCTTTTATCTTGTATCACCTTTAAAATATTCACCTGCTCTGTTGAATCCCATTTCCACCAAATAAGAAAATGCTTTAAGTCGGAATTATGATCTAAAGAGTTAACATTTAAATACTAAGACATAATTGTGAGGTAAAACTCAAAATTATAAAATAAAAGTAAAAAGTGTGACATAAAAGAACTGACACAAAATTAGCACAGAAATGCAGAATTAAGTCAGAGTTAAGTCACAGTATTATGTAAAAATGAGTACATTGTGACAAAAGTGTAGTTTTTTAATGTCATAAATGCAAATTATCACATAATTTTATGTTTTTGTTGTAATTTCAACTTTTTAATCAAAATGATAACTTTGTATTTTTAGTATTTGAACATATTATTAAAAGCCATTTCACAAAACAGCAAGACAAGAAAGATACAAGTGGTAGTTAAAGACACAATTATAAAACGTTTTTAAAATGATTCTGACTTTTAATACCATACATTTTCTATCTCATAATTTGGACATCCAAAATTTCAATCATAAGGTAAAAGCAATTATGTTAAAAAAATATAGATTTCTCTGAATTTATTTCTCTGAATATTGTTTTCCGTTTTTGTCATGATTCCCACCTTTTATTATAATTATGACTTTACAAATTTGACATTGCAGATTGAGCTAGCATGAGTTGTAGTCTTACTGGAAAGGATAAATATTTGTAAATATAAATAATGTCTAATATGTTTCCCTTTGATTTTATAACTAGGAAGCGAAAGGACTTTCTGGTATCCTTTCAGATGGACAAATGACAGTATCACAATAAAGCACTTTGTCCTCCAGAATTTCAATCAATGGTCTATTTTAGTCAAGGTTATCCCTCAAGTTACGGTGATGGGCAAAATACAAAGTATCCTGTTCTCAAAGTCAAACCCAGCCTTCATGTGTTTGTACCAAAATAGAGCTTTGCAGAATGAGAAACCGGTGACATGAAGTAAACCAGCGAGTGTCACACAAACACGTTTTTTCCACTTGTTAACACTGATCTAATGAAGTGGTGCTTTTTCCATACGTGTTTCTGATTTGTTTCACTCTTGTTTGCAGCTGTCGGGCTCGCTGGTGTTGGCTGTGGGATTATGGTTGAGGTTTGACCCAGACACAGCCAACCTCTTAGCCGAAAATGATGCCCCTGAGCACTTCTTCATTGGTGAGTTGGAAAAGAGCGTTAAAGCCCATATTAAATGTTTACATAACCTGCATAAATCTTAGCTTAAATAGTGACTTGCATGGGTTATTAGGAAGCAGGCCATGTGAATCACTATGAATGGAAGAAACTGTAAAAAGAGGAAAACAGACCAACGTATAAATGGATTTACCACAGTTTTCACTTCTTTTTCTGCATAATCTTTGTGTTTCTTTCACAATAATACACTGACATTGAGAAAAAAAAACATGCAAGAAATATAATTGCATAGCCGTGTTTAGTAGTCATTCTACTTTACACGTTATGTTTATTATTATACTTTTCAAGCTTTTTAAGTTTAACTATTTCACATAGTTATTATTTTAATTTCCCCCCCCCCCCACCACCACCACTACTTAGTTTAATATACAGAATTAACAGTGCATATAACAAAAGTAATATTAGCAAACAAAATAATTTAGTTAGTTTAGTTAACAATAACAACATTTTGTAAACGTGCAACCTTTGTACCCCGCCTTCTGGATGTCGCATAAAGCCACCCAAGACCTGAAAAGATTGGGATTTTTTTGTGTGCAATATATCAGACAGACGCTGAATAATCATTACATACTTCCCTTTTTTGCGCTTGAACATGCTAATCTTCCATTATGCTCTGCATGTGTTGTTATGATCATGTGCCATTTATTAGTTCTACCATAGCACTTTATCTATATTATCAATCACCAAGCACAGAAACCATCATTAGGAAACCCATACATTGCAGATTCATTCCTACCAGCTAAACATCAACACACTAATACCAAAGCACCGGGCTTCAACAGCAATTTCAGGCTGAAATTTCCCATCTGCGTCATGGAGCCCTAATAGCCTCTGTAATGGCGTATCTGATATTGGTTTTAGGTGTGATGAATGAGCAGGGACGCTGATAGCTCTTGCTAATGGCTAAAGCTGATTTCTCACAGGAGAGGCTGTTTAACTGATGTCAGTGAATTATAGAAGTGTTATTTCCCCTTTAGCTCTGGTTTAGTCCCCAGAGCAGGCAGTTGGTGAACTACCGTTGGTTGTAAAGCTGGCCTCTCCATACACCTCATTGCAGCAATTAGTTTATTTAGAAAGATAAGGGGTCACTAGTTGTTGAATGGTGTTTAAGAATCTTCATTTTCTCATTTGTAAACAGACGCCCTGATGTTTTTCTGCTCGCGGTAGCAATGAGATGATATATATTGGCCTCTGGTGACTACACTGAGATCCTGAGCACTCGTAATGGACAAACTACTACTTTGCAAGCGCTAAGCACAATGGTTATGAAACAGATTGCAATACCGGGTCATTAAGCCTTGACATCATATGCTCAGATACCCAGAAACTGAGCAGTTAGGTTAATCAGCGCTGCTATAATCTTAAGCAGCAATGTTTTCATAATGTTTCTGGGACAGAGCAAATATGAAAAGGGAGAAGTGAGAGAAGCTCTGTGGATTCATCACTGAACCACAAGATAACAAGCATTTCTTGATGATATAATTATTCTTGGGACAAACAGTTTCTACCCAGAAACGGAAGATATATCACTTGGCAAACAACTATCTGCTACGAAGCTAATAGAGCAGATGCACAGAGACAAAAACAGGAAGCAAGATAGAGAATTGTTAAAAATACATGCGTGTCTTGTTTTTTTTTATATTTTATTTCATATTTTTATTTTAAAACATTATCTATACAGTATTATTTTAATTTGATAGTTCATAGTTATTTCCATATTAGCATATTTTTCATCTGTATTTGACCCTCTAACTCTATCACTATCTATTCTAATTCTATTTAATCTGACTTCATCTGGAACCCCACAATTTTGACACTCTATCAGTTCCATATTTATTCTCTTAACTGCTAATGTTTCTTTTAAAATGTAGCAGTATTTCTTTTTTCTATTCTGTCTACTTATTGCATATTCGAAAAAAATTAAGTATCTTTTTTCTGTATTCTATCTACTTGTTTTCTTTAAAAATAAAAAAAATATAAATATTAGCAAAAAAATATTTTGATTGCTTCTATTGTCTTCAAGTGGCTTTGGATAAAAGCATCTGCTAATTGACTAAAATGTAAAATGTAGCCTAATGTAAAGTATTAAACACAGCTTAAATCAAATTTCTTATTTAACTGAAGACATTTCAGATGTAGATCTGGTTATCATGTGAAAAGCAATATTTACCAGATACAAAATGCGCTTCATTTAGCAACAGAACTTGTGGTAGATTGTGATGTTTTAATTAATAGATTATTGTGCTTAAGTGAGGCAAAATCCTAACATTAAAGCATTTGTTCTGGAACATTGGAAAGTCTTGCTGGTTCACAAGTTGAATCTGTATTTTTGTAGATTTACTACATTTAAATATAGGCACGCATGTCTGTAATTGTTGTATTTTACTTTTATTACTTTTAAATAATGTAAGTGAAGTCAGACCCAAGAAAATGTTGGTTTAATTCTATTTAACCAATAAGTTGCAGACTAGGGAGGTCAATTTTAGATCATTTCCACAATCGGTTGTCGTTTAAAGGAACCGTATGTAAGAAATGTATTGCAATAATCATAAAATGTCTCTGTTATGTTTAGCAGGCATTAAGAAAACATGTTAATTTCAAGTACTCGTATCTCTGACAGCAGTAGTACAGCCTGGATATTCAGTTGCAGCCCTCAACTGATGTTTATGTTGTCATGTTTAGTTTTGGCCTGAAGCGCCACCCTCCATCTATCTCCCAATCATGAAGTTAGTAGTGTTTCAGGCATCCAGGATCCCTGATCTTCATTAAAGTGAAGCGACTGCAGCAGCTACTAAAAAAATGTCTAACATTTCGAGTACGAATCCTAAAAGACCTCGCTTTGGATCCGAAAAACGGTTTGACAAAGTGTGAAATTAGACAAGGGTTTGCATTGGAGAAGCGTTTGAACAATCAATTAATCGTTAACCTTAATACTGCAAAATCTGGACATATATTGCAGGGGCATATAGCCAGCGAAACACCATAGCAATGTTTTTTTAGCATTTACATGATGGGGAAACCACCGGCGCTGCTACGGCAAAACATAGGCTTCCTGTTACCCATCATTTTTCTGAGTTTTATGACACAAGTGAGGTACAAAGCTTTGATAATACGAGAAATAACTGGTTAGCAGTTATTATTATACACCGCGACCATGATTTTGGATTCATGCCAATCTGAGCGCATGCATTTAAATCAAGCCATAAGCGACTTCTGATTGGATTGTTAAGAATTTAATAATATTTGATTCCTCGCTGTCTCACCTTCTAGATTCGCAGGTTTATTTTATTGTTGTTCATTTCTAATCATTGCTTCCACATAATGTGGTAAACGAGGGAGAATGACTTAATCACTTAAACTATGTTTTAAAAAGTTAAATCATGGGTTTTCTCAGGGAAGGTATATGAAAAATGGTCAGTAGCCACAAATGAATATGTCGTAAGAACGAATGAACAAGTTTTGTGTCGGCAGCCCTGTTAAAGTTGTGCATTTTAGCAACAATGACTGGACCCATCAATTTTATAATAACAGTCGAAAGCTGTGATCTTCCAGTAAACATCTTTGCAGATGAGTCAAAGCTTTCCATGTGCTCATCTTCTGGCTTTTCTTGTTCTGGTGTCATTGGTAAACAACAATTGTCCATTTTCCATGCTCTCAAATAGGCTGAGCCCTGGCATGTTTAAGAGAGATCTCTGCTGTTTAGAGATGTTCAGTGTTTATATTATAAAGAGGGCAGGAGGGCTGTTTATATGAAACGCCAGCATGTTTTCCATCCATTTGGCAATTAGGAAGTCAAGAGTAGTGAGGGCTTGGTGTTTTTAGCTTGCTGAAGTCACAGAGGACTAGTGTCAAATCTCCTTTGTCCTGTCCTCGAAAACAACATTATTTTCTCCCTCGGGGATTAATTATTGTGTGTTGTGACTACCCTGAGCCTTAATAAAACCTCTGCTAAGCTCCAGTGCTGTGCTTTTTGGCAAGCCTTCTCGACTCCTTGGAGAATGGAAAAGTCATATCTGAAATATAAACCTACCGAAACGCTACATACTGCTGGCTGTTAAACGACAGGGATCGTAGTATATTTAGGCCCCCTGATTTTGCTCTAGTTTATCTTTTTCCAGTAATTAGTTTGGCCCTAGCTTGTCTGAAGTGGCGGCGAGGGAAAGCAGTTGCTCACGAGGGAGATTGCGCCATCCTAGTGACGGCGTCTCGAGTGACTGGAGCACAGACGTGTTAGCGCCCTGCGTCTGGGGTGACTGAGTTGCTATGGTGAGTTAATTGGCAAGAAGAGGAGAATGACAACAAGATCATGAAGATCCCGTAATCATGAATGTCCAGAATCTGGTCTGAAATGATATGTCTTTAACTGAAGCTTTACATTTACTGAGGAAAATTAGAGTGGCGTTGACACAATGCTAAAGTGTTGTTCCAGGGCATGACTAGGGGTTTATAGCTGGTTGTTTGTCGGATACATTTGGTGGGTCTCTAAAGAAAAGCACCCAGCAATGATATCCTCATGTGATTTATATAATGTTTTCTTTGTATAGTTAATGAACTTTTGAAAACTTCTGAAATGAAGATATGTAAGTAAAAAAAAAAAAAAAAGATAATTTTTAACTATTGGCCTATACAACAGCTTTGCATAATATAATGGAATACTAATAATGACGATGACGGTTACGAGGATCATCATCATCATTAATGTCATTATTAGGATTATTAATGCATTATATCAGTGCTAAGTCTAGTAAAAAAAAATACAGTTTTGCAATAAAAAAACAAATGTACTTAAATATACAATTATTAACTTAATTAAGGGTTGTTTTATAGTGAAAATGGTCTCGCACGCTCGATCCTCTCTCACCTGCTCACGTGCACTGTTATTTTTGTCAGTCGTGGGGCAGGGTTTGGTGTTTTAGTTACAACTAAATACTCCCAACTGCCGAATATGACAACGATGTCATCGTCCATCGCGATGTTTCACATTAGACATCGTACGATGCCAAATTGGTGGACATCGCCCAACCCTAGTATATGTGTGTATTTATATATACAAAATAAATATACAGAGTACACATACAGGTATATGTACTGAAAACAAGAAAATAATAAAAAACAAAACATATTTGCATTCATTTTGCTTTTGTTTTTTAATAAACTCTTCATTTGTTCCTGGGATGATGTATAGCTGCATAATTCATAATTTCTTAGAGCAAGAAATGAATGTGAATGGTAACAGTAAATTGTATAATTAGTATTATTTTTATTTTTCAGAAACCAGTTACTGGCTTGGTCGGTGAATCCTTAAACTCTAAACTTTTCTTCATAGGTGACTGAATTAGATGACAAATGAAGTCTGTGCTTAACTGGTTTGGTGGGGAAATGTCACAAGTAAATACGATTATGGTCTCAGGGCACTGGTTGAGCTTGTGGTGTCTGTGTGTGTTGTGCACACAAAGACTGTTTGTTTCGGTTGAGTCGAGGCCTTTGACACTCAGCTTGTTGGAGATACGTGAGGAGACACATTTCACACAGTCTCAAACTTCCCTGCATACAAGATGCAAAGCACTAGAGCTGCACTTCGCTTTTATGCCTTGTGCTTTTTGCGTAGGATTGTAGTTTGCATTGCGTGGGAAAGTACCGTAACACGTAAGGATGATTTTGATTTTGACCATCTGTCAGGAAATGCCCACAGATCCTTTATAAAATAAGAATATGCTGCTTTCATTTTCAATCATCTACAAGTACACCTGGGTCCACGTTCATAAACCACCATGAAGTGAGAGTGCTGAGTCTGTTTTCATTTTTTATTCACGCAAAGTAGAAATGGCAACCAATTAAAATGATTAAACATTCTAATTATACATAGTTAAAATAATTACATAAAGCGCTTTTTATGACCAATGAATGTAGGATTGTTAATGGTAACTAAAAATACATATATCATAAACATTTTTTATTGAAATGAGGCTAAAATAAAATATAAATATTAGAACTTGAAGCACTAACTCAAAATAAAAAAAAACTTAAATTTAAGTTTTTAACTAAAAATTAATTAAGGCTTAATGGTAAAATAAAAAAGGTCAGAATATAATGACTAAAATATATATAACAATAGCATACTAAAAATTACATTTAGCTTGAAATCCAAAAATCTGAAAATAAATACTAATTCAAAATATTTTTTATTATTGAGTTATAAATAACTCAAACATATTTTTCCCAGCAATTTCTACACATACAATATACACTTAATTATTTATTTAGATATTGAAAAATATTGAACAGTTTACATTGAGAGGCAAATTGGTATCCGCTATATTCTCTGAGTCTAGAGATGAACACAGAACTAGAAAATATTATTTTAATTTATTTGCCTTTTGGTTGAAAGCCACTATATCCACTTTTAACATCCACATTTTATGGATGAAAATGTAATGATTTCATTACCCAGGTCTATTCATGTTCTGCCATCACCTGGTCATACAGTGAACTGCATGCTGGGATGTGAGTGGCTTGATGTTCAACATTCAGCACACTAACTCTAAACATTCATACTCCTGGCTTCTCCTCAGCGGTGTACATCCTGATCGGAGCAGGAGGCGTCATGATGTTGGTGGGGTTCTTCGGCTGCTTCGGGGCTGTGAGGGAGTCACAGTGTCTTCTGGGATCGGTGGGTAAGAACTACATAACAGTAAATGAACAAAACACTGATCCATCAGCCCCTTCTACATCACTTTTGTGTTTTCTTCAAGAATAAAACTGTCCTTAAGCTCTTTTAGATGTTAATGGAGAAGAACACAGGCCTTAGTTTGTTTATATGAGATATTTCTTTTATGTGTATAAAGATTTGAATTAGGATCAGTGCAGTTATTAGATTCCTTTTCATTTATAATTGCTCTAAAATAAGTTAAAGTTATATTTAAAAAAGAAATAAGATACGTAATAACACTCTTGATGTTCTGTGATATGATACTGTTGATTTGCAATCATTATTGACAAACTAAAGTGAAGTCTGTTTGTTGTCTAGTTCTTCGCTTGCCTTCTAATAATTTTTGGTGCAGAGGTTGCTGCTGGAGTCTTTGGCTTTCTAAATAAGGAAAAGGTATGTCATGCACTATATTGATCATTTTATTGAAGGCAAATATGAACGTGTCATCTAATGATGTGATATGATCAGATACTCTCACATGTGTTTCTAGATCATTGGAGATGTCCAAAACTTTTACAAGACGTCTATTAATAGTAGCAATGGGACTGCTATTGTATCCATGTATCACGAGGTGGTAAGTCGAAGTTTTGTTTTACAGAAAATAATCTGTGGTTAAAGTTTCAGTATTGTCGTCATTTTCATTTTTTTTTCACAGCTTGAATGCTGCTCTAAATCTTCTGACTTGTGCACTGCTGAAAGTCCTGACAAGGTATGTTCAAATCTGTTTTTGAAGTATGCACTTAAACACAGATCTGAAGGTATCTCTTGAGTTAGTTGAAGGGAGTCATAATTCAGAGTCATAATTCACTTAAATTAACTTTATGAAACATGATCCAAAGCAGGTCAACTGAGATGGTTTTTCATCCATATTTATGTCACAGTTGTTGTTCACAGTTGAATTCAATTATTTGATTATAGAAGATCCTTGATTGAATTTTGTTTGTGTTGATTAACCAGCTGAATACTGGAAGCGGAATATTCCATGGACAATAATCCATGAAAAGCATTATTAGACTGCTTTCTAAGGCTGCATGAAGTATTAGAAATCATAAGAAAGCATATTGTGAATCCACAAAAGCAGTGATTCAGTTAAATATATGGCTGCTGGTTTAATATGTGCTTGATTTATCTCTGTGCATCTCAGAGTACCTCGCAGTAAATGCTAATCCACACAAACAGCTATTATCTGAATAATGCGTCTCAAACTAATCTTTTGCATATAAAAAGCTGCATATAATGATCATTTGGGAACAATGTGCACTGCAGCATTGGATTTAGAAGATAAATTATATATATAAACATATGCTACGTCTTTCTCAGTATGATAACTGTTCATCGCGATTTCTAAACAAAACTAGGTTTGGGCGATGTCGACCAATTTGGCATTGTACGATGTCTAATGTGAAACATCCAGTGTGGCCAACTATTTCCAATGAAAAGTAGCTAAAGCCTGCCCGAAAAGTAGCTAGATTTTGCCAGACGACGTCACGCACTAATTTGCATATCAGTGACATCATCACGTAATATCTGACAAGCGTAAGCCCGTCATGTCTCTATTCCCTGAAGCGCGTGTATTATATTGTATTAAAACATTACATCCAGATGCACAGTAAATAACAACTCAACTCAAAACAACTTCAACTCTAACTTTAGCAGTTATGAAAAACAATTTGAGCTAGCAATTTAACTTGAATGTGATATGTGTGTGTTGAAAATTGCTAAAAGTAGCCAAATTAATGTGAACAATTTGCTAAATTTGTTGCTCGGTGCTATTTGGGAAAAAAAAAGTTGCTAGGGTAGTATTAAAAGTTGCTAAATCTAGCAACAAAATTGCTAAGTGGGCAACACTGGATGGACGATGGCCTCGTTGTCGTTGGGTGGGGGGGAGTGTTTAGTTGTAACTAAATAAGAGCGAGGGTTTGAAATGAGCTCACGGGCCCCGTTTCATCGCATGTACATCTGTTTTCCTCTCGCGGAAATGATTTACCGCGCTCGCCAGCATCAGTGGTGCGCTCGCTTATTAATGGCACAGATTTGCTGCCATAGATTAAGTGTGTTTTTGGCGAGCTGGTTGATGCTGATGCTGATGCTGCTGCTGCGGCGGGGCGGAGGATCGCGTTGCCGGTGTTGTGCCGAATTTTGACTTCCCTCGTTGAAATCAATAGTAATCCTAACCCCACCCCTAATCCTAACCCCTCCCCCAAACATAACACTAAACCTAATTAAACTAGGGGAGTCATAATCTGGCAGGGGGTCAAAATTCGGCACTACACCGGCTCAGCATCGTGATGTCTATCGGCCATCGGCCAGCGACGATAGCATGGTCTATCGACTCAACCCTAGTTTAAACCCTTGTTTTGATCTCCATGTTCTTGTTCAAGAAAAGACAGTGGATGTAGCAGTTCTATAATAAAGAAGTGGCCGATTATGAAAGATTAAGTGGAGATTTGAATTATATGTTGTTTGGTCAATATCAAACGAAGATTAAATCCTGCTGTGTAAAAGTATAAAAGCTGTTGGCGCTCTCTGGAGGCATATGATATAATACATCATGTACATAACTTTTAATTATGTTTTAGTTAGTACTGTCAAATGATTCATTACAATTAATAGCATCCAAAATAAATGTTTTTTTAACTTAATATATATGTGTATAATTATTATGTGCGTGTGTGTAAACATTAAAAAAAAATATGTATATATATATTTATTTATTTTTCTTATGTTTATATATAAACATAACATGTTTACCATGTTATATACAGAATAAATATACACTGTGTACACATATATTATGTAAAAAATATTATTTTACATAATATATATGTATTTTGACAGCCATAATTTTATTATATTATGTATTTTAACTATTTTGTTCAATAAAACCACATGGTTAAATGCTTTTGATATGCTTATATTTTATATCTTCATATCTTATTTGAACCAATTATTGGCAGCCAGGCACAAAGCAGAAAAAAGTGTTTGTTCTAACCAGCAGCATGACAGCAATGAGCCATTTTGTTGATCACGTTTCTATTTAGAGGGTATAGAGGGCTGCAGTGATGAGATCACAAACTATCGAAAATGGAAATGTTGGTCAGTACATAACATTAGATTTTATTTCCTTAGCACAGCCAGTTCTTACACAGTGCCCTGTAGCTTTATTATTTGACACTTAAACTTTAGATCTTGTTTTTGACTGGAATGATGAGTAGTTCTGATACAGACCCTTAGATGGCAGCCATGTTGTTCTGTATGGTGTGTAACGGAGGGAGGGAGGGGCACAGACCAGTGGAGTGAGGAGGTAAGAGGGGCTTAGAGAGAAATGAAGCAGACAGTGGCAAGATGTCCCATGAGTCACTTGATCCGATAAGCCCACAGGGGCACAAAGGCGCCAGTTTTTTTTTTTATTTATAGCAGGCGGGAAGACACATTGATCGGCTGAGAAACATGATGTCACATTGTGCTTTAGTTGTCAGGTTCATAATGTCAGTTGATCCCAATCAGCAAAGCACCTTCAAGAAAACCAAACCGCTACAGCATGTTTACATAGTCTTTACAGTGGCTAAAGAGAATAGAAATGAACTATTAAAATATATTTTGTGCACCAGAACTATTAGCTGCAGCCTTGTGAGTGTTTGTAATATAAAATAGTGCAATATTGTGAAATATTTTTACTATTTATAAATCTTTGCTTTTTTAAATACTTTTTTAAGATTATTTGATGAGTGGAAAGTTTAATAGAACATGTATTTGAATTTGACTGCTTGCAAAAACGAACTTAAAGGCAAGGTGTTATTTGCTTTGCAGTCAAATCGTTCGTTATTATCTTTTTTGTTTTAATTTCAGTAATTGTAAATAAATATCTGCATAATTTAAATTAGGAAACACAGTTGTGCATAACATCGATGTGTACATAGTTCAGTTACTTCATAGAAATTCATTAAGAAATTACAGTTATTGGTTAGACATGCATATCTCTGTTTTATAACTTTGATAGCGGTTCATCCAATCAGATTTCAGAGCTTTTCGTGTTTCTATCAGTAGAACTGAAACAATGTTATCGTGCTACATCAGTTACTCTCAACTAATATTCTTTTGAACTATTTTCAAGGATTGTAGCGACGCTATACAAGACTTCTTCAATGAAAAACTCTTCATAATCGGATATGTTGGCATCGGCATTGCAGGAATTATGGTAACAAAATTCTAACTTCTTTTTGTGAAATATGCTTAATAATCTAGTTACATAAATTTGTAAAATATTCAATTTTTTTTTTAATATGTCCATTTATGAGAATACTTAAATATCCAATTTTTATATATTTTCCAAATTGAGGCAGCTAAGATTTGCTTATATAGAAAAGTATATATAAAATATGCATGCGTGATCTATGATATTAATGAGACTTTGACTTCATGTGTGTTTGTGGCTTAAGTGCTTTTTGAGAAGAGCGTAGTCTATATTTGTGATGTTTGACATTTGAACATTCCCCTGTCTGGTTTTGGCAGATAATTGGCATGATCTTCAGCATGGTTCTATGCTGCGCCATTCGGAACAGCAGAGAAGTTATTTAGGTTCCTGGTGGTTCCCCTCTCACCCAGTTGGACTGTTTCAAAGCCTGCCGTCTGACCTCATCAGATCATCACTTTCAGGCATGGGAAGCGGTGGAGGAGCTCCCATGAGGCAGTGAGGCTCTTGTGGTAGTGTTTTGTGAACGGCGTTTTATCTCTGATTGTTTCTGTCTCATGTCACCTGCATTGTTTGATGATGACCTCCACTGCATGGACTGCTACTGTAACCGCCTAACCTTTACATTTATTTTGTCTTTATTTATTACTGAATCACCATCACAAGGGGAGTCTTCACAGTGTACAGTCTTGCTTTTAAGATCTGTTTTACTTTAATAATCTTCAGTTGAAATTTTGTAAATAAGCTCTCTGCTGCTTCACTGATCAACTACTTTTCTTTTTTTAATGGTATTTATCATGTGAACTAGACCAGGTTTTTATGCTAATAGATAATGGGTCATATGTTTGTTTTGTTGGTTATTGTAATTTTGCCACACGTAGATACGGAATGAAGCTGAGAAGTGGATTGAATCAATAAAGTCAACATGAACTCAATGTCAATTTTATAGCATTTCAAGTTATATTGTGAAAGGTTCATCAGTGTGTGGTTTTAAAAAACAAAACAGTGAGCTTCATTTTTATCAAAACTTCCTCTTTCTCTGAAACAACTTTTTGACCTCGCACCAACAGTATGTGCTATTGGTTAATGTTAACCAAAAAACACCACTGTTTAGGCTATCACAGGCCACATCTTTACAACAATGCCAGTAGTAAGTTAATGTTGAATAATATTAATATAATAATTACAGCAATAATAGCAAATTAAAAAACTTACTGCTTAAAGGAAACACCATGTTCCAGACAATAAAAACCTTAAAATTGTTTGATTCATGTTGACTTTTTCCAAGTGTCACTGGTTTAAATTTTATTTTTTTAATCTGGTTAATGCATTTTACTTGGGATTTGAACATTACATATTAAAAGTCAGCCAATTTTTAAAAGAGACCGACAAATACAATTTGCAATACCACTGTAAAATTGAAAAAACACATCTGAAGTAAATCTTCAACAATTTCCTTTCTTTAAAACTTTTTCTTCCGTAGGTCTGTTCATGAATGTGACACACTAGTTTTATTGTTCTGTGTGCCTTTACAACAGACAGCTGCATTATAAACATGTCTGCAATTACAATATGCATATTTGTGTAGTTGCTCTTAACATCAAATATATTTTTTTTACTGTTTCATAGCATTGCGTTGCATGTAAATAGCTTGGGGGGGAGGAGTCAGTCACAGGGCACAGAAGCCTGAGCAATATTAAAACAGCTGACACAATTACTTAATTTTTTTTTTTTATTCATTTTTGTAATATTGACTTAGACCATTGCATTAAACAGAAATTAATACATGTTGCATTGAGGTGTCATTGTAAGATGTTAATACTGTTAAACATCACAGCACTTACAGCCTTTTGCTCAAGGCTAGGTCCCTCATACTTCGTGTAGAGTTTGTCTGTCTTGCATGTTACATTTAAGGCAAACATATGACATGAAAATAAATGACCTATGCTATGGGATCAGAAATCCCTGGAAGCTACAGTTGTAACACATTCTGGTCCATGTAACGGAGAAAAAAAATAAATGCACGTCTTTAAAGTGACCAAAAAAACAATTGCATAAATACGATATGCATCAAATGTTAGGCCGTTTTAGGAAGTCATTGCATACTGCATACTTTAGTTTGCACCTTATGTACCTTCTTGTAAAAATCAGCTAAAAAAACTGAAATTATTAAGATGTGCATCTGATGGAACGAAACAGAATGGAAGTCAATGACATTCCCTAAAACTGAACAAATTAGAGTTACAAAGTCTGAAAGCTTCAAAAGCATTTAAGTAACCCAATTGTTTAGACACTGAAAACAGTGACAGGAACAGAAAGAGACAGAAATAAATGAATTCTGAGTAAGAAAAGAAAGAAGAATACAAAAAGAATTGTAGATAGGTGAAAGTCATCAAAAAAACATTAGTGTCGTTACAATGACACCAGTCTCCCTCATTGAGGGGAAACCTTCACACATGCTTCAAGAAAACGAAAGCACGTTTTAAGCGCTCTCTTCCAGATGTATCCTTACCAACAAGTGCAAAACGCTGGCCACAGCCCATTAAATAAGCCTGTAAACCATAGAGGAAGTGCGGTAAGGCTGGAAAAAACTCACAGGAACCACAGTAGAAGTTCTGCTCTCTCAACAACTCTACCATCTTGATTAATGTTTATCTTCTCTTGTAAATGTACAGTTGGTTGTGTAGCTGCCACAGTCTGAGAGGTACTGGGGTCTGTTCAGTTGGAGATTAGCTTTAGGGAGGACTGGCTCATGATAAACTCTCCCACACCGATGAAGTACATGACCTGTACGATACCGAACAGTGGGGCAATGACTAGAGCCCTGCAGCCCGCTCCCTTCAGGAAAGCAGACGGCCCTTCTCGCTTCATGATCTTGCTGTAAGAATAAAAAAAAAAGCAAAGGTCACACACTGTAGATGATATACCCAGTTAAATCATAACATTTAAGACACATTAAAGGACTGATGCATTACCCGAAACAATCAATAATGCCACTATAGGTTTCTTCATTGGCTCCTTTGCTTAGAGACTGCAGCCTCGTCTTAATCACTGCCAAATAAAAAAAATGGTAAGCACATGCATTTTTAAAAAAGGTGCGCCGCTGAAAAAGTCCTGAAGGGGACCAAAAAACACTTACCATCACAAGGGTTAACAGCAACAGCAGCTGTGGAGCCTGCAACGCATCCAGAGATGAACGACCAATAAAATGGTGCAGCCTCATCAGGAGAGGGCTTACCCAGTTTGTTCAGATTTGCAAAGAGAGGGAAGTAGACGATCGAGAAAGGTACATCTCTAAATAGGAGAAAAGGATAAAGTCATTCATGGTCTAATTGAAAGTTTGCATAGGTTGTACAGTAAAGGTTTTATGACACATTACCTCAAAAGAGTAGCACCAAGGCCTTTGTAGAGCCCCTGAATGCCTCGAGTGTGCAGCAGCTCTCTTGCAATCTGGGTGGCAGATACGGCCCTGGCTGAGGTGTTGGGCACCACATTGTAGGAACGACTCAACACTGCGTTCGTGGTCCCCAGTCTGTTGGGAACAATAATGCCTGGTTTTCTCTGCTGAGCAGCTGTGAAGATATTTGGAAAGTTGTTAACACAGCTAAATGACTGAGTGAGTAATACAACTACGCTTTACTCATTGACTAATAGTATCACGTAAACTCGATAGGCTAGATTTCATTGCTTCACCTACCAAGCCTCCCAGCATCCTGTAGTTGAATTTTTAGCATCTCCATCGGAGTAGTGATGATAACCTGGCACATGCCCGCAGCACATCCAGCCAACATCTCTCTAAATACAGTCAGCCCTCTCCTGTAACAAACAAGGCAATGATTATAGATGTATATTTTCAGAGAACTGTATCTAAGCAAGTACTAAAAGGGGCAGGAGTTGTAAACATACCCATCTTTGGCGAGGTGACACCGGAAGAAGTCATTGGCAGCCAGTTTGATGGCCTTTTCAGGAGTGACCAGTGTAAGATTAACTGCAGCACCTAAAAGACAAACAAACAAAAGGTTAAAGAAAAGTACTCCACAACTGATCACAGATCAGCAAACACACATTCCCCACCACCATCAAACCAGAGATATATCTACAACAAGACCTTATCAAATACAATTAAACGGAAGAAAATGCTACTAAGACTAAGAATATCAGCAAAGCTTATGAGAGAACTTTGAGGTGATGATGGCGGGGGATTTTACAAATGTGAACAAAACCAAAAAATTAACTAGTATACAAACAGAGTGGACAGAAAAAATAGGATAGAATATTCAGATAAATGTAGTGAAACAAAAATGAATGCAGGCACATTCCAGAAAGAGACCGACATTAGGGTTGTGCAGTATCACGGTAAATAACAGAAGAGAAACATGTCAGCAGGTCGAATTTGCAGTGCCGTTTATACAGCATTTAATTTGCAAACAGAAATGCAGCCTATTTTGATGAGCTGCACATGCGAACTGTAGCTTTAATATTTTTTTAAGTAATTTTTAGAATTAAAAATAATAATTATATATAATATTTATGATGTACTGTATTGAGTCTTGTTTTTAAATAAGTGTTAAATTAAGTTTTACAGACGTATGGATCTGTTGTGCATTCATCAAGTTCACATACTAAGAAAATAATCCATTAAAATAAAGAGAGAGAGAGAGAGAGAAAAAAAAAAGACTAAGCTACTTTTGTTTGTAAATGATTTATTGATCAAAAATAAATAAATAAATAAAATAGAATTTTTCATTTTGGGTTGAACTTGCGCAAAAAAAATATATATATATGCGTGTAACATTTGTTCATACTGCCCAGCCCTAATTTATTTTAAGATGCCACTGTCTTTAAAGACAAAGAAGTTTTTCACAGTCAAATAAAGTCCTAAAAAACAAATAAACAAAAAAAAAAAAAGAAAGCAGATAATGAGAGTAAGTGATGATGAATATCAAACAAAACTTTCTAGCTGTTAACAGAACATGGCAAGATGGGTTAGTACTGAATGAGACAAGAGCAAGGACAGTGAAGAAGAAAAAAAAAAACTACAAAGAAACAAGAAGCAAAAGTAAATATCAAAATTCAACAATTATGTATAAATAAAACAAAAACTGGTGCCTAATTGTAATAGAGCAGAGTAAGTAAGAACCATGATAAATGATTTGCCTCCAGCGTGGCTGCGCCTTATCGGCTAGCCTTCACTATCCCAGCGGGGACCCATGTCTGTAACATGAAAAACACAGATGCAAACAACAGCATTCCTCACAGAAATGGAGACCCGGCAACAAACACCGACTCCAACCTCCTCCAATCTCTACAGATAACACTCTTTAAGGAAACGTATATTGGTGTACTGAATAACTGAAGCCAAACAACTGATCTACCAAATGTAATAATTACAACATTTGATTGCTTCATTTATAATTTGATGCATCTGATGCATTAATTATTTAACCTCAAAGAAGAATAATGTTTCTTCATACTTTAAAACAGCATAAAACCCATTTCCTACTTAAAGTCCATTCTTTTCTTAAATTTAAAATGAAATGTGTATTGAGATCGGTCCATTTCCATTATAAGCTAATGGTAAATATTACAGCTCAAGGTCAAATAAAAGTCACCCCAAGGTGGTTTGGACATACAGTGCCCCTACAACTGTACGCCATGCATCAGAGGGTTATAAATAAAGGGTAATGTACTACTCTAGGCTGTTAATGTGGCCCTCTACCAAACTGTACTCTATATCTTCAGATGTTGGGGATGTGATTAAATATTGCTATTCCAGTGTTACAAATAGCCAAGCTTTTCTAGTTCATTCTCCAAAGTCATATTGACTTGACTCCTCAAGTCTATTCAGGGGTACCCATCATGCCATATAAGTGCTATACTAATCTAAATAAGTATAACTATACATTAAGGCACTTAAGAATCAATTAAAGAGTGAATCTTACCTCTATACATGCCAAAGTATCCCTCAGAGCGCACAGTTTTAATGAGGCAGTCCATCCTAAAAGGACAGAGTTGTGTTAACATGGTACTAAAACACATTAACCTGTATAGGCAGGCGGAAACTATTGCCTAACCAAGTATTACACGTTCCACTAGGATTAACTACCAATGCATGGCTAATCAAATCAAAGTCAGGAATTAAAACAGCCATGAAACTAATAATAGCGTGTGAATTAAAATAGAATGTAAATGTTACAGGAATTAGGCACTCTTACATGCTCTTGTAGACTTGCTGGCCTGGTCTCTGGTTCTGGAGTCTGGTCTTGGCCAAATCGATGGGAAACACGCAAGTGACCCCAACGATGCCAGCAACGCCACCATTAATCAGTTTAGCAGGGAGGCTAGAAGTGAGGAGGAAAATAAATAAAAAATATGTATCAAAAGTATGCAAAATATAAAAAATTACACTTTATATACACACATCGATCGATTTCAGAAGGAAATTCAATTCTTGAAAGTTTGAGTAGAGAGAGTGTACTTTTTTAAAAAAACATTAATTTACTTAATTTTCATATTTATGATTTATAACCTCCTGTACCTGATTTGCTGAGACATAGTGAAGTGAGGAAATCAGGAATGAGATGAAGACAGAGTTTGGAGAGAGCTTCTTGCGGTGATCTGTGAAGGAAGTTCAGACCTGGAGTAAAGACACAGTGACCAGTGTTAGCAGACTGATATAAGCCTGTGTGCACGTGCTCTACAACCAGAATAACTATCCAGCGCCTCTCTGTAAATAAGCTCTTCCTACGCATCGCTGCCAAAACACTCAGCCATAAGGTCAAATGAGAATGACTCACTTCCGGCTAAAGGGAGAGGCCTGTACGCATGTGTTCGGGGGGGTTGGCTTTGTGGCGTGTAATTGGATCTCTGGTCTGCCGAGTGGAGATTACTGCATGGAAAGTCCGATTCATCTCCGCAAATCGGCTCTTTCGAACTGCTCTTCGATTCTTTTACGTCACGCAATCACGTGGTCCCCCATGGAGTCAACATTTTAAAGCGTTTCCGTAAATATACACATTATGCAATACATCAAGAAGGGTGTTAATCATTAACTCGCTCATTTTAATTGCAATAAACGTTTAAGCGAATTCTCGAACAAATCTTTCAAACTGGTTCGTGAACCGGCTCAGCGTGTTCATCAGAGAGTCGACTCAAACGAATGATTCGTTCACGAATTGATTAACAAGATAACTCGAGACCTGACATGTTTCAGTGACATTCCTCTCACACACCCATTTATCCAGGCTTGCAAACAATCTGCATGATATTTCTTCGACAATTTTGTAACCGTTTCCACAAAAACGGTTATAGATTTTATAACCGTTTCCACAAACGACGTTCCGTATTCCCGACATTTTTTGTGGCTGTTGCTTAAAATATAAATAAACAGATAATACAGTATCACCGAGTTCATAATGCAATGAAAACGAATGAAACAAATCTCGAAAGCAACGCTTTGAACACGACTACGGAAATTCAGTCAGCATTTCTACAAAAGCGGAAATGAATTACCCGCTTTATTCTAACGGTCCAAGCCGCAGGTTAGTTACACGGCAAACTAACAGGTTTAAAAAAAATGTAACGTTAAAAAATTAAAATAACATACCTCTACCCACGAATATAAACATTTCTGAGTAACTTATATTAGGAAACGTTAACCGGTAAACGCTTCTATTCCTGCTGCATTTCTACTATGTAACTTCTATACTAAAAAAATAATACTAATACTACTAAAAAAGTAAAAAAATCCTTACGTTGTTTTCACTTACCTCAGAAAATGAGCGAATATTGCTGGAAAATTTTACCAAAGAGTCCGTATTCTAGAACCTTCCGCGACGAGGGACTTTGAATGAATGTTTGAATAGAGCGTGTCTTTTCCGGTTTAAAAAAGGAGGCGGGGCGTCGTTTGCCAGTCAGTGCTTCTGGACCGCCTACTTTGCTTGAGTGACAGTGGACGAAGTGTCACATTACATTGGCCATATGGAAAGAACGAGTATTTTAGTTCTCTGACGTTTCCAAAATAATAGCTCGGTTTATTCTAAACACAATGTGTATGAGTCATAAAAGAAAAATAATTAATTATTCATAGTAAGGATTTATATTATTTTTCATGATACGTAGGTAAACACAATTAGGCTGCCATTAAATATAAAATTCTGGCATTTCATTGGGCTATTATTTAAAATATTTACTATTGCTTTGACATTTCTTTTGTAGTTTTCATCTTTTCTGATTCTCTATTTAAAAGAAAAAGTTATATTGGCAATATTTGTCCACCAGAATAGCACACAGAGATATAGTGTATGTGTCCTACAATCACAGAAACTAAATGATACTTTCACAGACACCAATTCTTTGATTGCCCTAATTAACATTAGAATGCTTATGTAGAAACGGTAAAGCCCAAGAAGAAAACAAGCTTTTCTCACACTTCCCCTTAAAAGGCTATTATTATACACTGTGTTGTGAGACACAATGTGTTTGCTTGTTTGGTGTAGCTAAGCAGCCTAACTGTGATTAAGAGATGTGGCACACTGACACCCTGTTCCTAGAGCACGGTGAAAGTAAATACGTAGAAGCTTCTTCTCAGTGAAACTCCAGAAAGATCGGTGATTGGCCTGCTAATCTTTGTTTATCTGGCTGACAGTTCTAGCAATAACGTTCTAAATTTACGTTTTACATTTATTCATTTAGCAGACGCTTTTATCTTACAGTCAAAGTTGTCTGCTCATGTTTAAAATAACAGACAATAAAAGTACAGGTGTTCTTTTAAAACTATCAGGCCTGCAGCTGGTGGTTATCAGTCAGAGCAACATCTTTATTTAGCTTATCGACTCATAACACGTGAACTACTGATCTAGATGAGTCTATCAAAAGGCTGTATTTGTGTCATGCTGTTATTTTACCTAAAAGACTTCACTTAGGCACATTTTAACAGGTATTGACTTGTCGAGACCTGTGTGAAAGTTATTTAGGTCATCTTAGAAGATCTGCATGGAATTTACTTTAAAGACTCAAATTTGAATGCAACTCTGTTGAACTTGCAACAACAGCCCCATTGAAAAGCAGCCTTGTGCTTCTCAACCTTTGGCTTATGTTTCAGGTCTAGCCAGTTTTAGCAAGAGGAATGCGGCACAAAAATTCCACCGGACCCTGAACACATGGGGAAGGTATGCTAGTCCCACCAAAGCCTGCAAAAGACTGCTGAGCAGCCGAATTCCACCAGCTTTATTTGATGCGTTATTATATCAGGGCATTGGATTATCACAACATAGACTCATGCACTATTGTCACGAAAGCCTCTGCGCCATTCTCATTTGATTTGTTAGATTGTGACCAAGCCGACAGGAATCCTTGAATAATATGAAGGGGATCATGTTGGAATGGCCGTCTCTGCATGAGAATGAACATGATTACAGGAAAAAAAAAACGACGAGAAATAAGGAAATAGCAATTAAAAGATGAAGAACAACCTCCATGTTATTACATAATCCCAGCATGACAAAATGTATTGATGTGTACATGTTTGGACAGAACAAAAGGAACGCACAGTATGTTTTCTCTTAATTATATTATGTGTAGTAGTTTTTCATCGCTAGGGAGGAGTTCGTCATGTTTGTACTGGTTGACAGGACTGAGAGAATGAGAGGCAGGGCCTAATATATTTCATTTGTTGTCCTGCCATGAACCTCAAACATGTGACCATTGTGTCAGTTCTTGACCCACCTCTAGGCTAACACTCTTCTATAACCCTCTCTATTTTCTACCAAATAAAAAAGAAGAATATATTATTGCATGACAGCCATAAAAGAATGACGTAGTAACACTGGTTACAATTTCCCATAAAATGCAATATGGCCTATAAAAGCAGTAACAAAAGGACTAGAATGAATGCAAGCTTGGGTTAACCATCCTCTGAGCTCGTAATATAAATAACCCACAGCTGTTTGCCTCTCTAAATATGCATTATCTAGAAACGAGTGCTCCTTTACTACACACAAACACACTGCAATGACGGCTACCTCTTAGATGATTCAATGTTAATGACACTGTACACAATATACAATACAAAGCAGTTCTTTTAATGAAAAACATTTACACAAAACAATGCTTCACCAAATGGCCCTTTCAGTCATGCAGCTCAGTTTAGCAACATTAGGTTAACCAATGACATGCGTTTTTGCCTGGATCTGTTTGACGACCAATGGCAGACAAGAAGAATATATATATATATATATATATATATATATATATTTATTTCTTTTAATGTTAGTTTTGTCGATCACAAAGGTGAAGATTTTGTATAAATTTATACAATATGACAATGTCACAATAAAAAAGTAACATGATTAGTGGGATGTATGTATGTTATGTAAAAATTTTATGAATACTGGATGAAAGAAATTATATTATTCACTAGCCACCAATTCAACAAGATGCTAAATTGCCATGAGAGTATGATGCTTCTGGATCTGAAATACTTCACCTTGATCTGCTTTGTCCTTACAATTGGAAACCACAATGGAGTATGAATTGTTTTGGTTGAAGGATTAGTTTACCTCCAGGATTACCATTTCCTGATAATTTATTTACCAGCATGACATCTAAGATATGCTTTTTTCAATCATCAATCGCAAATAAATTTCCCACATGAATGCATAATGCGTGAGTTTGAGGCTGCTAGTGCATTTTTTAAAAATGAAAATAACTGATTGTTTATAAGAGCCTTACTCCTCTGTTTGGACCATAAAGCTGCACTGAAACTGCTTCAAAAACCTTTCGTTTTGAATCTTGGATGACATGGGGGTGAGTAAATTAAATTAATAAATAATTTGATATGAATAAGTACAATGTGATTTATACGAAGACAGAATTTTTTTGGAATGAAACAAATGAATATGAATTCGCTACTAATTTGCCAAAATGTAAAATATTTTTTTTGGTTTGTTGGTTCTGGTTCTTCACCTCTCGTTTTGCTTCTATTGTACGACAAGCCTTTGTCATTACAGTTTACTGGAAAACACGATAAAGTATGCATAATTAGACACAAACCGTTAAACCATAATGACTAACAATAATGATGATGCAGTCATTTTTATGGAAGCATTTTCACTCTGTATATTTTTATAGAAGTAGACTACTGCCAATTAAACACTAAAACATCACTAAAGTTTACTGAATGCATACTATCCATAAAAGCATAAGTATTTGAACCCCATTAAATCCACACCTTCTTTTTAACCACCTTTGGCCATATTAAAAAAATCATATGCTTGATATAAAATACAGCACACATAATGTGTTAGGTAACTATGTGATATAAAGTTAACCTAAAAAACAACAACAACCATACACAGTCAGCTGCTACAAACACTTTGTTTAATTTAAGTTTTAGTTAAGGGCTAATCAAAAATTACTCATACTGTTCCCAGTATGCCTGGATGTAGTGGTTCTCTTCCGGGTTTGGGTATAAATGACGGACAGGTTTGGAGCACTTCATGCCAGCATGGCTGGTTTTGAGGGCACATTCATCACTGTGTGTATTACACGTGCTGCAGTGGCAGCTGAGTGCCACTGGATAGGTGAAGTGAGGATCTGCATGTGAAGGGCAGCCGGGCAAGATGGCCGTCTGGTACTCTACTTCTTTATACGAACAGCCCCTCTGAACCAGGAAACGAGGACCCACCAACTCCTTCACATTACTATCCTACAAGATGGATATTGTGATGCACATTTAGCCACATTAAACCAACATCCCAGTTATCCTCAAATGTCTATAAATTTAATTACTCATAAACAAGTATTTCCAAACAACCTATATTCTTCTGTGGAACCCAAACAAATAAATGTCATTAATTGGAAGTACATGTTTGCATTCCACAGAAGTCAGTCATACAGTTTTGCAAGCAATAAGAGAATTATCATTTACAAATCTGGTTGTTGTGTTGCAAGTTGGAACATTACTCACCGGATCCTGTTCCCTATCATCCCACTTTTTCTTATCATGTTCACTTACCCTGGAGAAACAGAAGCCCATGCAGATGGTGGTGTTGACAGCAACACAGTAATTGCACTCCTGTCTCTCGATGTAAATGGTGTACTCAGTGGGTGAACACATAGGCATGGCTACTTTCATCAAAATACCCAGCATGCCAACCACATACACAGGAGACATAGTTGGCGGTATATGAGGATGTCTATTACAGAGATACCGAGAACCACAGTGAATATAATGAAACATAAGCACTGAAAATCACAAATGTAGACAGTAAACCAGGCAGCATGATTTAAAAGTCCTCTTAAATTTGAAATGACAATTTTTTGGAGGAATGTGGTTAGTTGCCAGTGCATTGTTATGTGGTTACTTATGCTTCCAGCACCTTTAAGTTGGGCATTTATTATTGTGACATATTAAAAATATAATTTCTATCATGGAATCACAAGATAAAAAGTTCACCATAACATAGAGTTGAGTAATTAAAACCATTTTCTATAGAAGTTCCACATTATCAATATTACAGATCAGTGTTTTAAACGTTTTAAACTGATGCCTTTTCTAATTTGTCTATTACAGAATTCTGAGTTTCTCACTTGTACATGCGATTTTGCTTCATAATTACAACTTTTCTGACTCCAGTTGAAAAGCATGGTAAGGGCAAATTGCAAACTGTGTTTTTGTACCCTTGAAGGGCACTTTGGGAAGGGAGTGCCATTCATAGATGGGTTCCAAAGGAAAGTAAACACCTTAAATTTATTAATCAAGAGCCCATTTAGCAATTTTTATTTTTGTTGTTACCATTAAAAAAACAAGACAGAATTGAATGTTTAAAAAATTTAAATACTTTTAAACTTATACACATCTTAAAAACGTGACATTGAAAAAGAAGCAAGCCTCGAGAACTTTAACTCAAAGATACACACTGAATGTCATAGCTATGTATCTTTTCTCCACTTTTGTCTGTCACACAGCAGTATTACAGTAGAAATCAAAGGATGACTTACCTGGAGGGGATTTGGTTGAGCCAGTTTGTGTTGAGAGGCTGCTGTTCTTATACAGACACTGAACCTGATCTCCATCATCATCTATGCATGCATAAACCTTATACTTTCTAACTAAATCACCTGCATGCTGTATGCTCATCTTTCAGCGGACACTAAATATTCACCTTGTATCTAAACTAGTTACTTTTTTTTTACTGAGTGGACAGTCTGCTGCTTCTTTTCAAGCAGTTTACATAGGAATATCAATGTAAGTCTCAAGTGTTTCTCTTTGAATGACATGTAAAATAAAAATAGAATTAAAAAAATAAATGAGCAAAATAAAAAAGAAAGTTGAAGGTATTTTAGTAGTATATTTCTTTTGCTCTGAGAAACTTTATGAGAATTTTGTAGTAAAGTCTGTGACCTTTGATTGCAGACTTTGTATCTAAGGACAGCCGGAGACTTTGTTAAGATCTCAGTTAATCTCATGAAAAGACAATCTACAACTATTCATAGGTTAAAAAAACAACAACTGAGATACTTTCCTACAGTAGCTTTTTGGGCCTGATCCAAAACCAATTGCCACAATTTGACAGCTTTGGTATAAACATATATAATGCCACTTTTGTACAATAATTACAGGATTCATTTAATACCTTTCTAGAGTTCCTAAGATACCCAGTGTTGAAATATATCCTATGTCTGTTATGTACACAAATCAAGCTGTGTTATAACATGGCAACAAATGGGTTTAATTTAGTAATCTAGCTTGCCAGATCACACACCTGATCTTTAATAAAGCCAAGTGCTATCAGGCCAGTCAATTTACCGAGCTCTCATCATATAAATCTTTCAAGTCTTATCTGGTGTGCAAAGTTCACAGTATAGAAAATGGAAAAGTAAATGCATTCACAGTTTGCGTGCAATTCTTTCCAGCCATTAAAAATTGTTTTGCAGCTTGGAGAACCTGTAACAGCATCATAGCGACAAGATGTTTTGACAGTGTCACAGATTAACTTTCTCCTCCATTAACTTTCAGCGCCATTACTAATGTTGATTTACTGGAGTGAACTATAGGTATATGTTCACAGTACACATGTGCCAATGAATAGCGTCTATATGTAATTTTACAGCTATCGGTTATGTACTCATATCTAACGATGTCCCATAGAACCCTTGTTTCACATGCTGTTAATAATTGCTGCATCTTATCACCTGTAATGTTTCTGTCAAGCTGTAACTGAATGGAAAACTGCACACAGTTTCTGATTTACCTGGAATCGTCAGTAGACACTGATTCAACAGCTCCTACGGGAAACATTTTAAACTAAAAACATTTCAAGTATTATTCAAAAGAGTACCAGGAACCGAAGAATTTGACATGACCTTCTACAGGGACGTGATGAAATGGTACGTTACTCATGTTCTGAAAGTGCTCTGATCTGAAAAGTGCCTCTACGGCTTCTTGCGGTTTCCCTTGCTAGCTTATCAATGAGTTGACTAAGCGCGGTTAAAGTCAGCACAAAGCGTCCTCCTAAATTAATTAAGCAACATTGATTAAACTGTTCTTGCGAGATTAGGAGTAAAAACGTTCCCTTTCTTTTACAATGTAACTTGATATGTCTTTTGGCCTTGAGGGATCATTAACCCAAGTTTTTTTGTGGTTGGTCCAAGATTACAGAAGACCTGACTTCTTATCAGTTACTGGCACTAACAGAAGCTACTTGGTTTCGTCCTCCTTTTGGCAAAAGCTTCTGAGGAATTTCCAGCTGAACATCACTTCTGACCGGCGCGACACCGGGTATATAGCTTTTGAAGGGCTCTCTGAACACGCTTTCCTAATCATGCCAGGCAGTGGAGGTCCAGTTGCGTCGTTCTCGGTATGGGACTATGTGGTGTTTGCCGGCTTGATTCTTTTTGCTGCTGGCATCGGTTTGTTCCAAGCCATTCGTGGACGCAAGGAGGCCAGCAGTGATGAGTTTCTCTTGGGCGGCCGTCAGATGACCGCAGTGCCTGTGGCTTTGTCCCTCACGGCTAGTTTTATGTCAGGTATCACTGTTATTGGCACTCCTGCAGAAGCTTATTTGTACGGCACACCATTCTGGATCTTCATCTTCTCTTATACCATCATGTCCATCTTCAGCGCTGAACTCTTTGTGCCTCTGTTTTACCGGCTGAGCATCACCAGCACATACGAGGTAAGAGGGTGACACTGGGCACAAGGGGTTTGCATGAGGACAGTAACAGCCTGTGCTTGCTGAAGAATCAATTGATGGAAATAGAACAAGAGGACCAGAGAGAGAGAGAGAGACAGTGAGATAACGATGAAAGGAAAGAGGTAATGTCAGGATAGCTTAGATCGTCGCTACTACACATTTTGATAGTGAAGAGTTTTATTGTATAATCCAAAGTGCAAAAGCTGTTCTTGGTTACTATGCTTGACCGCCTATAAAATATTTCCAGTTATTTCATCTTACAAACTAGTTACGTTGCTGCATTCAATTTTATGTATAATTAATTCAGGTTAAATTATATTACGCTAACTTAGACTAAAAAAAAGATGAAAATCATTACATTATTTTGAGTTTAAAAACCTAATTACATAACATACATAATTACATTATTACATAACATAATTACATTACATAATTTTGTGCAGTTTGGAAAACTAACACCAAAAAATGTTAAATATTTCAAAAAGTAAAATACATCTAAATTAAAACAAACAGTTATATACGTAAAGTTTAAATAAATCAACGACCAATGTATTTCGGTAAAAGTTTAGATTACGTGACTTTTCAACAAAGTTTAAAGATTCTTCATTAACCTTTAAAACAACAGGTGTTAACTGTATGTAATAGCTGATCGTACAAACCCAGTTTGTGTAATTATATAATTTATATAAAGCAAATTTGTTGTTTCGTTTGCTAATAATTAATTGAATTGGTCACTTGTTTTTGCAGTACTTGGAGATGCGTTTCAACAAGTTCATACGAGTGATTGGAACCAGCATGTATATTGCTCAAACTGTGAGTTGGCTTTTAGCTTCTTTCATGACTTTATACATAACTAAATACGCATTGCAATTGCGTCATCGTATGTCAATTTGGAAAAACAATGTCTGTTGGGTCTATGCTTGCATAAATTGCATAATTGTTGAATTTATTGAAGAATTTAAGGCAGAGATTTTTGTCCAATTATCTAATGTATTGTTATCTGTCATAGGCTTTATACACAGGAATGGTTATCTATGCTCCTGCACTCGCACTTAATCAGAGTAAGTAAAGAATTGTTTGCATTTATTAATGTTTGGATAATAGAAACCTCATATGCTCATCAGGACTGCATTTATTTAATCAAAAGTAGAACTGCAAGAGTAAAACTGCAATGTTGTGAAATATTATTATAGTTTTGATCCTTCAGAAATAATTTTAATACGTTTTTTCGACTCAAGAAATGTTTCACAATTTCTTTATGTACTGCTTAACATTTTTTTCGAAACCATGCTTCTTTGGGGATTCTTAATAGAAAGCAGAAGATTTTAAATAAAAAACTTTTGCAACAATAAAAAAAGTCTTTACGTTCACTTCCTATCAAATTAATACATTCTTGCTGAATAGTAGTATAATTATTATTAGTTAAATCCTACCCCAAATTTTTGCTAGTATTTAAACAAAAAACATGGCTTTGATGAAGTAGAACTCTTTTTAATATTGATATTTCACGAATTTGCGCTTCCTCAATGAAATTTAAGCATAAGTTTGGCGTGCTGTCGGGGGCGAGCTGGGAGTTCGGTGAACCCCGAACCCTAGTAACGAGGATGTGGCTCGGAGTCCGGCTCGAACCCTGCTTGCCCCCTGGAAGGAGCGAACGGCGGAGAAGGGGAGGCGGAGGGAATGCAAAACGAGATGTGGAAGGGAAGGAAAGTGGACTATTTATAGTAGAGAGTTAGTGACTGGATTGGCTTACGATGGAGGTGGTACTGATTGAAAGATTGGTAGCAGCTGAATTGAGTTTCGCACTTCCTCCCGAAATTGGTTTATAAAACTTTATAAAACAGTACCTGGTACCTGGTCCTTTTTTTAGTACCACCTCAGCCGAGGTTCCAAGCGAGCCGAACCGTTACCAAAACGTGATGTGTAAACTCTGCTGGTCACTGATTGGCCGGAGAAAATCGTCATTACTGCGTCACTGAACTTGCGACACGAGACACAACAGACCCGCTAGATTTAAATCAGCACAGCCAGCGAAGGATCGGATGCAACTTTTTTGTTTGAAGAAACGCACCTTTTGTATTAACCAAAAATGGCTGTTTCGTGGCCTATTGAGGAAGTACAGACGTGTTGCTGTTAAAAACATCCACATGCCAAGAAAGAAGAACACCATTCCGTCAATGTGCTCCATTGTTGTGTGTTTGATCATATAATTACATGCTTTGTGAGCATAAGAGACTTTTTTCAACAACAACAAAAAATTTCAGCCTTTTTCAAATCAAATAAAGCTTATATGTAAACGGATAAGGGTGATTTTTTTGTTTAGAACCATTTTTCTTCCCCCTAGGGATAATTTTAGCAAATAAAAACATCTATAAATAAGCTGTTGTGTTTCAGTCACCGGTCTGGATCTGTGGGGAGTGCTAGTAGCAACAGGGGCCGTCTGCATCATCTACTGTACCCTGGTTAGTAACATAATTCAGTTTAATCACAATTTCACACAGTGTTCTGAAAGTTTTCTACTTGTGAATAAACTTCTATGAAAACTAAAATCAGTATAGGCTGTGAAAAAAGAGCCATTTTTCATGCAGACTCTAAATCTTCAGGTGCTCATCTAATCTATGATGTTCATGCAGTTGTGTGTTTTACCTGAGTATGTTTGTCAACAGGGAGGGCTGAAGGCAGTGATATGGACAGATGTGTTCCAGATGATCATCATGTTGAGTGGGTTCGTAGCGGTCATTGCTCGAGGAGCTGTGCTGCAGGGGGGATTGGAGAGGATCTGGAATGACAGCTTCCATGGAGGACGTTTGGAAACGTTCAGGTAAAGAATTCTGCACTAACATACAGTACTGTTTAAAAGTTTGGGGTCACTTTCTTAAGAGATGCATACTTTTATTTAGCAAGGACATGTTCAGTTGATCAAAAGTGACAGTAAAGACATTTATGATGTAACTTCACTGTCTTTTGAACTTTCTGCTCATTGAAGACTCTTAATTAAATATATCAATATTTTCAAATAATATTTAGCTGCACAACTGTTTTCTAAACTGATAATAATAAGAAATGTTGGTCCCACTTTATAGTGGCATTATGTACTTAATTATGTATGTACATTATATATGCAAATTAATAATTTGGTCCAATGCAATTATGGTGTACAAACATGTTTTTACATTGTACTTATATTTTGCATTTATATATATATAAATATATATATATACAGTATACACATTTTAAATACTAAGTATGTAATTACATTTATTATTACACTGTTGACCCATATCCCACCTCAAAAGTCTTTTGCAATACAATATGTCCACAATAAGTACATTTTATTTTCTTTTTAGTTAAGACCACCTAATATAAAGTGTACCCAAAAAGTTTAGCAGCATAGCATAGCAGAAATAAATTACACTTTAAAACCTATTCTAATAAAAATGAGTTGTTCTAAACTGTAATAATATTTAGAAATATTACAACAAATATGAAAACCTTCCACAAACTTCTTTACAGTAATGTACCGTTAAATACAAACTACTTCAGAAGGACAAACAGACAGATATTCAAACAAACCTCTCAAATGTTTCTTCAGTTTTGATCCCGATCCTTTAAGACGTCATAGTTTCTGGACAATCGTTGTTGGTGGCAGTCTGATGTGGGCATCCATGTACTCCATCAATCAATCACAGGTCCAGCGCTACATCTCCTGTAAGACAATGACTCATGCCAAGCTGTGAGTATGTTCACTCAAGACATAGGATATTATGAGACTTATGCTCCAGCTAATATGGTACAAACACTAGTGTACTGTCAACATTTGCCCACACAGATCTCTGTATTTGAATATGGTGGGATTATGGGTGACAGTAAGTCTGGCCATGCTCTCGGGTCTCACCATGTACTCCATCTATAAAGACTGTGATCCTTTCACCAACAAAGATGTAGGAGCTACAGACCAGGTAATACAAGTCCCAATAGTGGTGTTTTAATCTGTACTCATAATGCTTACTTTTAATCTGAACAAATCTAATGTTGCCAGCTCCTTCCTTATCTGGTGATGGACATACTAGCAGAATTCCCAGGACTGCCAGGATTGTTTGTGGCTGCAGCTTACAGTGGAACATTAAGGTAAAGAAGAAATAAATGCCTGTCAGATAAGTCCACCCACATAATTTTGGGAAAGGTTTTCTAACTAGGACCATTAGAAAAATTTGCCAAGGCAAATACATTTAATATGCATAGCCTATACATATGCTATATACAATAACTACATACAAAAACTATATCAAATATATGATTAAATAAATCCAGTGGTTTCTATTTTTTTAACAATTTACACGTATACCTATAACTATATATATATATATATATATATATACACACACACACTCAATAGTACACTATTTTATTTTTCATTCGATAAATATTAATAAAAAATTTTTTTTTATTTATATTTATACTATCACTATTATTTTATCATCTGAAATAAATGATCTTTGCATACATGTAAGGTTTGTTATGATATAACAATTTTTGGACCCCTTTAAACTTGTCCAAATGAAGTTCTTAGCAATGCATATTAGTATTACTCATCAAAAATTCAGTTTTAATATATTTACGGTTAGATATTTGCAAAATATATTAATGGAACATGATCTTTACTTAATATCCTAATGATTTTTGGCATAAAATAAAAATCTATAATTTTGACACATTCAGTGTATTGTTTGCCATTGCTCCAAATATACCTGTCCGACTTTTTTTTTATATTTACATTTTTCTATTCTAATGGCAGTTCTATACAAAACTATATTAAATGTAATCTTAAAAAAACAACAACATTTTTTATTACATTTATTATAACAATTTGAAACATCACAACCTACTTAAAATACTAATTTAAAACAATAACATGAGCCTTTAAGAACATGAGAACTCAAAGTTTGTGATCCTCTAAATTTGAGGTCATGATGTGAAATCTGTTGATGTCAGGTCAGCATTAGTTATAGCTTATGTGTCTGGTTTTATCAGTACGGTGTCATCGAGCATCAACGCTCTGGTGGCTGTCACGGTGGAGGACTTCATGAAGCCAGCATGGCCCTGGCTGACAGAGAGACAGCTGTCCTGGATCAACATGGGCATGAGTGAGTTTCTGTGCAACAGCTGTATATACACTGACAACTGAAGCAGGAGATGGTAGAGGAGGGGGATGATGGGCTGACGTGGTAATGCTGTGCTGCTTATCTCTAGGTGTATTCTATGGAGGCGTATGCATCGGTATGGCTGGTGTGGCATCTATGATGGGAAATATACTGCAGGTAAATCAGTTCTATAAACACAGTCGACAATTTAAATGCAATCCTGCAGTACTGTCCCTGAAAACTTGAGTTATTCACTGTCTCAAAGGCACCCTCTGCTGATAACAGACTGTAATGACACGCTATGAAACCCTTCCTCCACAGGCAGCTTTGTCTGTATTTGGTATGATCAGTGGACCTCTCTTGGGCCTTTATATGCTGGGCATGTTCTTCCGCTGTGTAAACTCCACTGTAAGAACATACATCTCAATGTACTCATTACTACATTTCAAGTGTCATTTTGTGCATCTCTTTTAACAAATAACCAAAGTGTTTTAAAAGTGCAGCAAGTAACTGTTTGTGTTCCTTCAGGGAGGTTTCGTGGGTTTGATTTCTGGCCTGGCTATAACATTATGGGTGGGAATTGGAGCTCAGGTGTATCCTCCTTTACCTGAGAAGACTCTTCGGCTTTCCTTGAGTGTGGAAGGATGCACTGCACCAGACATGAATGGAACCACTACTATCACACCATTCAGCACAGTCCTACAAACCACAACTCCACAGTAAGCAATCCCATATTTCTTCATATTTACATTTCAAAAGGTTGGGGTCAGGGCCTCTTACACTCACTAAACCTGCATACATTTTTATTAATACACACTGACGCATTTAATTAATAGTTTTTCTTATTGTATATTTTTTTCTTCTTTCGTATATTTAAAATGTATTTCTTTGATGCAAAGCTGAATTTTCAGCAGCCATTAATCCAGTCTTCAGCATGCTTCAGAAATCATTCTAATATGCTGATTCAATAAATATTTCTTATTATCTGTGGAAAAGAATGTGTTATTCTTAATAGTTTTTGTGGACACGTGATACATTTATAATACTTTGCTTTAAACAGAAATCTTGTGACATTGTAAATGTATTGTCATTTTTGTTAATCTAACTTGTCTCATGGCATTCTTTAGGCCAAGACCAGCTTTGGCAGACAACTGGTATTCATTGTCCTACCTGTACTTCTGCCCTGTGGGCATAATAGTAACCATGGTCACTGGATTAATAGTTAGTGCAATCACAGGTAAGGTGACTCTTTCTCATCCTCTAGTAGGTGTGGCAAAGAGAGTTATAGATTTAATCTAAACTCTTTATTTATTTTTCCTTTAGGTGGCTGTAAGCAGGAGAAAGCTCGGCCTGAGCTCTTTATTGGAAAAGCAGACCTTATTTGCTTTAGCTGCAGAAAGTCAGAATCAGAGGTAAAAGCTTTCATTACCAGTGTGACAGACACTGTACCCACCCAAAAATAAAAACTGAATTTTGAACTGAAACTTAAATAATATTTTCAGTTAAAAAAATAAAAAATAATAATAACAACTCAACAAGCTGGCTTTGCATATAATTGGAATTTCACTCTTCTTTTTAGGTGTCCAACTTAATTGAGAAAGACCTCAAAAATATCCAGGGGTTGGAGAGTCCAGTTTTCAGTGACAATGAAATTGAACTGAAAGAGAAACACTACAAAGAGAAGATCACTAAGTTTTAGATGTGAAGAACAGTTTTGGATATGTTGTAAATAGTAAATTATGACTGTATTTTTTTGTATGAAATTGTTAAGTGATAATGATACATTCAATCTTTTTAAACCTTTCCATAAGTGAAGCAAGAAATTATTGTTAAACATATTTTTATGTCAATAGGTTACATTATATTGTACAGTATATGGACTTTTCTCAAACTATATATCAAAACTGTGATTTTAATGATCAAGTTTTGAAAACTGTATGTAGTTAAAGGTTTCGTATTAAATCTGAATTATTTTGAAATTAAAATTGACAAATGATTACGTGTCAAACTCACTGAGTAATAAAACAGGAAGGAACCACTCAAATCAAACAAGTGCATCAGAGTGAACGGTTAAAAACATTTGGGTTACGCAAGGGTTAAACAATGGCTGAACACCTGCCTCCTCGGTCATTCAAGGCCAGCCCACTCTACCTGTTTGTTTGATGTGGAGCCGAGCTGTTTTCTTCAGGGAGTGGAAAAAGAGTGGAGCCTGCAGCAGGTGGGGGAGTGTAATAACTACTGCCAGCCACTTCCTGCTTTCACTACCACAGTTTCTTTCAGCTTACAGGTAAGTCCTGCTCTTGTTGTCTGATATTAATTCTGTTTTTATATAAACTACAACAATTGCACAAACAAGAGGGTGTAAGAGAATGAAAGCTAGACGAGCGAAAGACATACAAGCAGAATTGTTTTCTTTTAAAAAGATACATAACAGCTTTTCCAACAAAAATGTATATTAAATTTACACTCAACAGAATTGTCTGTGAAACAATTAAATTATGTGAAGCCACTTTAGTTGGGTAAATCTGTGATGGGTGACATTTATAAAATGGGTCACCCATGGCTGTTTGTTTAGCCTATGCAAAACCATGTGGCTCTTTGTTGTCTTTAGTTTCATGGCAGCGCCATTTTAGACGTAATGCCTCATGTTCTTCTAACTTACGTTCTTTTTTGCATTGAATTTTTAAAATTTACATGCCTAATAGTTCAAATGTCTAGTCCAAAAAAAGCTATTTTGGTAAAGAAGAGAAAACATTGTTTGAATACTAAAATACAAAGGAGGTCATAATGCTACCTATTTACCAGAAATAAAAGTGCTACAGAAATGGAAACTTTGCAAGTGCTTAACAGGAAACCACATGTGAACACCAGATAAAACACACAGTATTTGGTCATGCGCTGTATGAAAGTCTTATTTCTTGACCTGTTGTGAGTTTGTTTTTTATTTTTTTTTGAAGGAGCAAGCAGTTATGGGTGTGTTACCTCCTCAGCATTTGGTATGTGGCCGGTTAGTATTGTATTTGTTTATCTTTAATAATATAAACGATGTACAAAGGCTTGCTGATGCGTCACCAACAAGCTTGGCAACTACAATAGCCCCACCTCAGACTGCAACAGGAAACCACACAGAAAATGTCACAAATACATCAAGCTATTCATCATACAATGAGACAACAACTCAAATGTATTTGACAAACATCACCGCTACTTTGGGACAAAACCAAAGCAATGCAACAGGATCAACAGTGCAGCCAAACACAACAACTAATGCTCAGACAACCCAGTCAGCCACATCCTCAACATTTAATATCAGTTCAACAGCTGTCACTTCTACAGACAACAGCACCCGTAGCAGCAATGGAAGTGCTACATTAAGCACTACAGCAGTGACCATTTCTACTGCTGTAACTCGAAACAGCTCAGCTTCCTTCAATGAATCTCAAGGTAGGTCTGAACATAACATAGCATTAATAATGTAAACCAAATAATAAAATACTTTTACCTTGCCTTACTACACCTCTTTTTCAAAGCAGGTGGTGCACTGAATCATTCAGAGAAATCTCTGACCATTTTATTCAGCATTCTGCTTGGTGTAATAATTTTGGTTATTCTGGGACATTTTGTATACAAGTTCGGCAGGAACAAAGAGAGAAGTGTCCAATACACTCATCGCCGTCTCCAGAATGAAGATACAGGTTAGGAAAACCTATATGTTAAAACTAACATGACCTTGTAACCTTAATCAATGATCTTATTGGTGTTGCTTGCAAAGGTAACCATGTTTTTTTTTTTAAAAATATAATAATAAAAGATCATAGCAATCACTCATAACACCTTTCAAATTGGTTAAATCTGATAAAGCTGTCAGGAAAATTCCAAAAAGGAAAATTAGTTTACAGTTAGTTTAATCATAAAGATTAAATATTCACTAAGAATGGTTATTGTCTATAATTTCCTTTCATAGGTGAGCCGTTTGCAATGCCAGATGACACACTGGTCATTTCAGGAGGACTCTATGATGGCCCTCAGATTTACAACCCCACCATGACAGTGCAGAATGAAGAATTCCAAACAGACACATCTGGATTAACTTCCAGACCCACTCAGTTCCGCTTGGAGTTTCTGAGAGAGGATCAAGACAGAGCATTCGACCATGAGAGCTCAACCTTTCAGACATTCCATGGACATGACCAAGAGCCTTAAAATTTAAGCAACAAACCTCTTTTTATTGAAAAAAATAATAATTGAGCTGAAAATGATACCTTTACTTGAAGCTTCTATGGAAAAATAATTGCAACAGTTACAACTCTGAAACTGAACTTTTGAAGTAATTAAATTAGTGAACAATGTAAATACCAATGTGTAAAACACAACTGCAACCAAAAATCACTTTACCAGGAACCAGCATCTTTTGATAAACATTTTAAGGTACTATATTTTGTTAATTTTTATATTTTAGTAGAACATACTATATAAAGAAACTGTGTACTAAGAGATTAGAATAAATAAATACTTCAGCTTATTCAAACAGCGGTAGAAACTGCAAGCAATCAAAAGGTATTGTCTTAAGAGTATGTGTACTCATTTTTTAAAAAAGATATTCACACATTTTTTGATGCTTTGATACTTTCAAGCAAAGATTTTGTCTGTGACTTTTTTTTTCTTCTTATCTGAATTGCTAACGGTGGTCCATCCAGCATCTCGCATTCTCTTTATTGCAGCCAGTTTCAGCATTGTTCCTGGAGACTGACATGGAAATGAACTCTGCACCTGTACGTCATTTGCACATGATGACAGTCAAAACAAGAACATAAAAGAAGAACATTAGGACAAAACTAGTCAAATGTAATTTTTTTTACCTTATTGAACATGTCCGAACTCCCTGCTTCCGCCTCTTTTGGTTGCATAGGTTTCTTTGATTTAACAGGTCTTGAAGAGAAACTCTGCACAGGAAATACAGAGAATCAAGAATGAGTAACACAAACCACCATTCTAATTAAGTTGAAATAATGCAGATAAAAATACAGATAACTGAAAAACAACAATGGTATGTAAATAGTAAAAAAAAAGTACCAGTATGTCATTGCTGTCTGAGTTGTCTGATTTTGGGTCCAGCTTCAGAATGTTTTTCTTCCATGACCCTGTAATGCCAGGTGTGGGTGGTGTGCAAATTCTGAATGACTGAAGCAGAAAACAAACAGTCTCACAAAAACACTCGAGATGAATGATGAAACAGTTCTTGTTGCTCTATACCTTTATTTGAGGTGTTGTTTTAGTTGTTTTTCTACATAATGGAGTTTGAAGGTCTTCGTTTATTGTTCCCTTGCATCAATAAAAAAAACAAACAAACAAAAAAACAAAACAAATGTTAATAGATGTTAATAATAAGAATGCACAAAATGGACAAAGATAATGGGAAAAAACCTACAGCAGGCGTGTAAGGCGCATTTCTTGATGGAGGTGCATTTTCATCCTCATTTAAAAGTTCATATACAGTATTTTTTGTGATGTCATCTTTTTGAGTTTTGGAGATTTTGTTTCTTCTTTTCTTTAGTTTCATTTCAGTTGCCTAAAACAATATTTTCATATTGCACTATCCATTTAAAATTGTTACGTATACTTCTGTTAAATGACAGGATACTACACCTGTTGAAGTCTGTCTTTATTAAGGGATGAAACTGGTGTCATCACGGCCATTGTCTCTGCTTTGAGCTTTTCAAGTTGTTGTCTGAACTCTTCATTTTCGACTTGCAGGTGGGACAACTCCAATTCCTAAATAAATTATTTGTTTTTTAGCATGTGTATATCCAAAAAATGTACATTATCTACTCAGATGACAATAGTGCTGCTACAGCAACCTTTGATTATATGTCTGAAAGACACAATGACAACTCAACATCAAAGCTTCTAATAAATACCTAAATTAATTTTTTTGTACCTAGGACTCTTTGCTTACTATGTCAGGCATCTGAGGACTCTGTTGTTATGAGTTATGTTATTAATTTTAAGCAACGGATTGCAGGATGTCGAGCTAAGGCATGAAAAGGTTAAATAATTACCAGTGATGCTTTGCTTGCATTGACTTCAGCCTCTTTCATCCGTTTTTCACTAAGCTCTGCATCTTTTTCTTCTACCATTTTGTCATATTCATGCTACCAAGAAAAGAACAACATTAAAATGAATAAGCACAAAAAAATCCCAACTCAAAATATTGTAAAATTTCAGAGGCCAACTATTAAGAATAATGACCTTGTGCCTTTCCATCAAAGCAACCATGTCTGATATCTTCTGCTGGCATTTGATTTCTGCGTCATCTTTACTCTTCAGTGCCTCCATGGTTGCTTTCTTCAGTTTCTGCACCTACCAATAAAAACAAAAACAACACAAAACAAAACAAAAAAACATCAAGTTTAATCAATTCTTAATTCTCAGTTATTGCATTAAAAGAAAAAAAAAAAAACACCTCAAGGTTGAGTTGAGCCTCTGAAGCTGATTTGTTACTGAGGTCAGAGTTTATGTTCTGAAGCTCCTCCTTGTGACACTTCTTTATACTTTCTGAATCTTCCTTCAATTTGTCAATCTACAAGAAACAGGCCAAATGGTCTAACATGACCACTGTTTTACTGTACATTGCAAGCATTGTGATACAGTATAGCAAGCATTTACTTTACTCATAATAACAATTTATGAGAAAGCAGTGTATATGTGTATGGACTCTTTAAAAAACATTAAAAAATATTTTTTACTGACACTTAAAAATATTTTTAAGATACTATTTCCTGTTGACTGAACATAAACTTCTTCACACATTATTAGATCACTCAGAAAAAAAAATAAATACCTTATATAGACATTCCTCATGAGCTTTTGTTTTTTTCTCTAGTTTTGTTTTAGTGTTTGTTAGCTGAAAAAAATAAATAAGAAAAGTTTATATTTAAAAATATGATTAATCAGCATAGAAAACAATGTGTGATGTATGTCCCAATTAAATTTTTTACCTTTGACTCCAGTTCTTTGATTTGTTTGTCTTTTAACAGAAGTTCCCGCTTTGTAGTTTTGCCCTGTTGGGGTGGTTTAACATAAATTGAGATAATATGAGATGATACTCTATTAAAATAATAAAATAGTAAAGAAAAATAAATAAATAGAACGCACACTCTCCTTCAACTGCTGCTCAAGGTTCTTACTCTCTTCATCCCACCCAGCAATTTTTGCAGATAAAATATCCACCTGCTCCCTGGAATATGAAATTGTACATGTAAGACAAAAAAACTATAAAACCAAATTTGAAATGCCCCAAGATAAAAGTCTCTTCTAATCTCACTGAAGATGTTGTTTCTCTCTCTCAAGTCTCTGTATTTCTGTCTTCTCTCTTTCCGCATTTGCATTGCTTTCCTGTAAAGAAATAAACCACAACATACAGAATTTGAGGATCTCTTTGCCATATTTACAACATACAGAGGCTTGATTTAATTTACAAACCACAAGATGAGACTGAAGGTCTTTCTTCTCTAAAGCATCACTATCAACCTGTTGTTGAATGGTGTTCTTACACATCTGCAGCTCATTGAACTTCAATATCAGTTCCTCATATTTCTCCCTTCAAGCAGAAAAAATATACTGATTGGGTTTCAGTAATAAAATAGAAGAATGGCCAAAATACTTATTTTAATTATATTTAAATATACATTATTGTTTTAATAGATACTTTATAATAACTTATAAACAATCAATACGCTAGTAATAATTACGCTAATAATCAAATAGTTTATAGAGAAAATTGGTCCCCAATCTGAGGTGTTTCCAAAATTTATTGTACGTACTTGTTTCCATATACAATAACCCACAACACATCCATTTGCAAAGATGAATTACCTTTCTTTCATGTCTAACTGTAGACTATCTAGACTACCTGTGGTCTATAACATACTATATATATATATATAGTATGTGAAACAGTAAGCAGTTAATTTTAGGAACAAATGGCTAAACAAATCTACATTTATCCATTTTTTTTTTACATGAGTGGCTCAGTCTGACATATAAAGACTAATGAGATAAACCAGATAGGTCATGCACTTACTTCTGCTGTTCTGTTTCCTTCTCCAATCTTTCTACCTCTTTCGATGATTTACAAGAGCTCTGCAAAGCACCTGACAATTGTTCCTCCAACTCCTTTAATTTAGCCTAGATGAAAGACGCACAGATTCAATGTGAGTATTTAAGTTATTCAACCATGTTTTATAATAAAACTCAACTCAATATACATATGCTTTGTACTAAAATGAAAATATAAACTTACTGACCTCTTTTAAAGCTACAACATCTTGCAGCTCTACGATTTCAAGTCTAGCATTTGTCATGGCTTCCTTCATGTTTTTATTTTCTGTGCTGACACTCTGCATTTCATCCTGCGAGGGGTGAATGTTAGATATGAAGCACATGTAGCACTTAAATTACTAGGCCGATAAATGCTTAATGATCTCCTCCTCACCTTTAAATTATTTGCCTCACTTTGCTTTTCTTCAATTGAGGCAATAAGTTGGAATACCTGAACCTCCCTTGTCTTTAATTCCTCCTTCATAGACAAGCATGAGTTTGACTTCTCCTCCTGTTACAGAAACCCTGTGAGTTTGGTTTCATAAATCACATAATGCTCAAACAGAAGAAAATGCATACCAGTTCATCTATGAGTATCTGTATTTGCTTGCTATGGTCTTCTTTCTGCACCTTGATAACTTCTGTGCGAAGATAGTATAACCAATGATTTAGAATGGTACAAAGCATACAATGATATCATTATTAACATACAGTTTTAACACACCTAACTCTGTGTTTTTGTCATTGAGTTCATTCACCAAGGAGCTTATCTTTGCCTCAAGGTCTTGTGCCCTAGGGAAAAAAAGAAAGCATTTAATAATAAAGGATAAAATAAATTACGTACATGTGGTAATGGGTTGAGATGTACAAAACATTATGCTAGGTCTTATTAGTATTATAGGTCTACTGATACAACTTCTTTAACATACCTCTGTATCTTACAAGCTAGGGAGGACTGCAAAGAATTTACTGTCAGCTGCATCTCTGAAAGCTGGTTTGACTGTTGCTCTTTTATGTTGTTTAGCTCCTGTAGTTCATCGTCTTTCTTCTGAAGAACTTTCTCATGGTTCTCCATGCTTTGTTCTAATTTGTTGGTAAGGGCTATATGGTGTTCCTATGAACAGTAAACCATACAAACGAATGGTTTAAATATTTATGCACTATCATTACAAGTACGTCTACTTCTATTAAGACTTTGCATAAGAACAAACCTCCAGATCCCACTTGAGTTGCTCAGTCAACCTTAGTTTCTCCTCAAGTGCCTCCCGGTCCTGTGTAACGCTTTGAAGTAATTTCTGATGTTTCCCTAAGAACAACGAAAGTTTAATAAAGTAAATAACTTTAAAAAAAGAAAATGACTGATGCAAATGTCTCATGCATTCTTACTTTCTGATGACTCTATTACACTGCAGCTTTGCTGTGCCTCTTTGAGTTTAAGTGAAACATCTTTGAGATTGTTTTCATTTTCTAGGAGCTTTTCTTGAAGCAGAGCAACCTCAACAAGTCAAAGTTGAGGAATAGAAATACACATGTTTTAGTCACAACATGAACACAAAGACAGGTTAGTGTTATTGTATGCAGTATATTTTAAAATCAAGATTAGTCAAGCGAATGCCGCCCCCTTCAGGCTGAATGAGTTAATTGTAAGGCTCATGAACAATGGCGCAAACCTCCTTCTCCTTCACATAGCATTCACTCTCCAACTGCACTTTAAGATCCTCAAACTGTGTAAGGCATTCTCTTACTGTAGGATGTTAACAAAACAATGTTAAAATGTATTTATTTTATTGTGTCAAATACACTACATGCTTCCAATGAATTCCCTTAATTAGTTAAAAATAATTTGAAAAATTAATTAAAAATGAGCACATTTAAACATATCCTGCTGATCAGCTTCTGCTTGTTTCCGAAGACCTTCAAATGCTGCCACCATCCTCTGCAAATAAAGAAATTACAGCGTCACAAAAAGGATTGTCTTAATCTAGGGTTTGGTCTGTTGTTAATTATTCATGCATCTTAAATAAATAAATAAAGTAGTTACCTGAATGTTCTCACTGTTCTGTATGAACAGATCATGAGTTTCTTCCCTTTCAGTCTCAACTATGTATGCAAAATAAAAAAAAACACATTATTGTCCTCTAATAATTGTCAATAAATGAACATATTTAGTGCTATATGACATATTATACAATACAATATGCTCTCATACTTACACAGATTCATTTTCTCAGCAGATCTCTCAAAGGTGTTCTTTAGTATGTTACACAAGTTTCTGGTTGCATTGCTTCTACACAATAAAGAATACAATAAAATAAATTGTAATATATTATAATATGATACATGTGCTTGTATAAAAATTACATGTGATATACATACTTATTTCTAAGATCTTCATTCTCATTCAGTTGAACCTCTAATTTCATGCTCAGCCTTTCATTTGCAAACTGCAAAGGACATAATTCATAATCAGCGAGGTAGACAAAAACTATATCTAAAAAAAAAATATATGATTTACCTGAAGCTCTTGAATGGCTTTGCGCTGGGTTTCAATGGTTTTTCTGTTCTCTTGAAGCTTCCTGTCGTTTTGTGAAATATCAGAATCTATTTTGAACTTCCAGAGTTTGATTTTCTCAGCTTCATCAAGCAATCTGGAGTACAGCTGGCTGGATCTCAATGATGTCTGTGATGCAAAAGCACAACAGCTATTAAACTGCTTAGATTTATTGACATCATGCCATTGCACTGATTTCATAATGTGGACTTTAAACCACTATAGATCATAAAAAATTATCACTTAAGTAGTAAACTACAATACATAATTTAATCTGACCTCCTCCTTTTCCATTGGCATGACTGCAGCCTTTTTCATGCTCTCTGTAAGAATTAAGTATCGGGATTAATGGACCTAATTCATTAAAACCTACAGTACACATTTCCATTTAGACTATAAATGTTACCAGTTCTTGATGTCTTCGTAGGAAGCACCATTTTGGATGGGAATGGCAGGCTTGCCTCCATATTTGAACACTTGTTATAACTCTACAAACAAAATACACGAATCATCCAACATTAAAATGTTCACACAGCAGTTTAGCAGCCAGAGGTCAAATAGCAACACTATAGCAAAAGCAGAGAATTTACAAGTTTGCCAACCTGGTTTGAAGGAGAAAAAACGGAGTTTTCTTCAAACAAGCATGTTTCCTGAGGCTTCGCTGCAGAAACCTGATGCAAATGAGCTCTCGAGGGCACCAGCAGTTTGAAGTTGAATGGTTTTTGCATGCTGTGGAGTCAAACGAAGTATATCACTTCATAAATCCATACCGAATAGTTTTATTGTTGAGTTTTCCCCTTTGAGAGACTAGCTAGCTGAGAAACGTCAAGTCAAAAGTTGAGGCAGCGGAGTAAAGGTAGTTTTAGGAACGTAAGGTTAGATATTCCTCACAAATGATTTGATTTCCGTTACGTTTCCCCATTTATAAACTACGTGTATGTAATTAAACTTAATTTTAGAAACATTTTCATTACCTTTAAGCAAATTATTCGGGACTTTCTGAAGCTTTCTAACGCTACTATTCCGTTGACCAACGGTTTTTATCTGACGTCACTTTGACTCACGCGACGCACTTTTAAAATGTTTTTTTGAATTTGAATTTCTGATTGAATTTAGCAACAGCAGTAGCAATTTTAAATAACAACTTTTAATCCCATGTATATATATATATATATATATATATATTATAAGACAAGCTTTAATATTCATAACATGTTTCAAAATGACTTTGCTTTAATTCGGCGCAGCAGAGACCCAATACAACATAAAAGCTGGTATATTATGATCAAAGGCGTAGCACACAGCTTTAAAGTGGGGAAACGGTATGGAGATATGGTCCAGAGGTGTTCGTATAGTGTATTCAGTATAATAAACCTTGACAAATTCATGAACAATGGTTATTTAACAGCATCAAAGCATGTAACACGCACTGATTTCTGCTCACCAGGTCGAGGTACAGAGAACAGGTTCTGTTGTCTTTCGACATTAAATCATAACACGGTAACGTGTGATTGGTGTCATCGCAACATTCTGTAATACATACTCACATTGTGTGTTTGAAAAAAGGATGTAATTTCTAGGGTGCATTTTACCCCAGATAGCCAGCCAAGTGGGTGAATGAACGAAATTCACAAGAGCAAGATTTGAAGCTCATGGCAGACGCCCAAGAGTTGCTACGTCACTAATTATGATGGTAGGATATCTAAAATTGATTTGCAAAAGCCCAGTAAACACTATTACTGGCCTGCCAACGTTAGAGCTTTAATGTACTGGGAGAAGGGTGCACGGGTAACCTGACCCCTGGGGTTCCCTTATGGGTGCAAATGGAGGCAGCACTGGCTGGTAGGACTTCATTAGTGGCCAAGGTATTCTCCAAGTTAGACAAAACAACAGCTATAAATAAGTTAAGCATTGTGTTGAAAAACTGAATCAAGTAAGGAAAGTTCTGTCCCTACCAGAGACCTCTGTGTATACTCCAATTTGTTACAATCATTCTTTTTCACCTTCATGGTCTGACAGAACCTATTTGGTATGGAAGGAGAAGGGCTTATGTTCTATTAAGGACCTTTATGTTGAGGGAAGGTTTGCATCATTTAATCAGCTAAGAGAGAAGTTTGATTTGCCCCACTCACATTTATTTCGTTATTTACAAATTAGACATTATGTGAAGGCCAAAATTAGTAATTTTGAATTCCTCCCTGAGAAACACACATTTTTTGTTATTTTCTGAAGTCCTCCTCATTCTACTCATCTTATCTCTAAATTTGTTGGCCTCTTTGAGAGTTGTGTCACAGCCCCTAATGAGAGATTTTAATTGGCCTGGGAAGAAGAACTACACTGCAAAAACGATTGTGTCAAAAAACAACACACGTTGTTATGTTGATAGCATTCTGACACATGTGTAGATTTTTAAGACATAATGTGTAATCTGTTTTGAATGCCTCTGCACAGAGAGCCGAGCTCTCTGTAGAAACACGGAATAGGTGTTTGACTGCAGTACGGTCATGTTCAGTCAACAGCAGACATCAGTTGATACAATTCAAGGTCATTTATCGTTTACATTATACCAAGACCAAACTGCATAACATTTTCTCTACTGTTTCACCATTCTGTGACAAGTGCAAGGTCACAGAGGATACAACGGCTCATGCTTTCTGGTTTCGCTCTTCACTGTTTGGATTCTGGTCAAGTATATTCAATTGGTACTCTATAAGGCCTATAACAGGCCTCTTCTACCTGACGTGGAACTTGCTATCTTCGGCTTTTCACAACATACCACTAGTCTTCCAAAAACTTTACAACAGGCCCTCACCTTGGGTATGATTGTGGCCAAGAGACTTATATTAAAGAACTGGAAGTCATCTTCACCTCCCTCTTTTCGAATTTGGATAATGGACATGTCATTCAAATGGAGAGACTAATTCCACTGTAAAGTTTTCCGCTGTTTGGGGACCATTTCTCGGATACTTGGTTACTACAAACCAGCTGAAAAACCAATGTCTAATGTTTCCTGTTTGGGTTAAGTTGTATATTACTTCGGCACCCCTAGTGACTGACTATATTGCAGCTCTTCAATCTAGTTATCAAACTTGCATTTTTGCATTATTGTAAGCATTATAATGTATGTATGTAGGACTGTACATGTGTATTTTATTAAATTATATATATATGAAAATGATTTTAATTTGAACCATTTTCCAACAGAAAATCGACAAACATATAAACTGACTCTGATAGTAACTTATTTGATATCTAACAGAATTTCCCATAATGCTATACACAAATTGCTTTAGTGTTTACACAGTCTCAAACAAGTAAATAATCTTCTATCACTAAATTGCCAGACTACACACAGACACACATGCACAAGAATATAGAAAATAACAGACGCTGACGCCGTCCATATATAATGACAAAACAATGCAATAGTCGTTTAAACTTGGTAAATATTTACCAAATCATTAGTTTAATTTGAGCATATACTTAACAAGAGACAGCATATCTACTGCTTTCACATTACTCCAGTGCATTTTTTTGTTAGAAGGCAACAATAATAGCCACAGTTCTTGTCCTACAGTACATTTTACACTAAAGTTAAATTCTAAAAATACAAAAATATAAATTGCATGACCATGTGCCCATGCAAGGAGCTGAAATGTTTGCATAACTGCCTCAGTAACCTGAATAGTTCAAGATGGATGTCTGTAATCAAATCCATGATGTAGAGAGTGCAGAAATGTAAGAATCACCCAGGATAAAACCCAGATCAGCTAATGTCACACAGCCTCCTCTGCAGTATTGTCATCGGGTGCTTTCAGTGCCTCTGCAACCTCTTTTCCAGACTGCTGTTGCAGATTGGCTCTCTTGGATTCTTTTGCTTCTTTATCCAGTAGCCTGTAGTTGATGCCCATTCCGATGAACAGAAACAAACTGCCAGCCAGCAGGACAATTCCACAGCCCATGTATGTATATTTGTAGTCATGGTACACTGTAAAAAAAAATAATTGCTAATATTGAAAAATTCAAGGCAACACATTGCATTCAGATTTTTATGTTTTCCCAACGATTAGTAATGTAAT
>JAUMHI010000041.1:16727192-16762890 GCA_032359435.1 Enteromius unitaeniatus | reverse complement strand
TAACATTTTGCCTTCACTAGTTTCGGACACATACTTTTTGATATTTGGTTTGCTATTTAAAACTGGGAAATTGCATTGCCTTATACTCACCTAGTAAAGGAGGCCCCAGTAAGACTGGCCCACATTCTACAATAGTAACCAGTCCCACAGCACTGGAGAAACGTTGAGATCCCACAAGATCCATGAGGGTCTCAAACAGCACAGAGCTCAGCCAGCCGAAGGCAAACCCAAAGAAGATGGCGTAAATCACAAACCCTGCGTAGTCTGTGGACAGAGGGGCAAGCAGGTGGCATACGCCGTTAAGGAGAATGGATGCGGCGAAGAAATGTTGCACCCTTGGTCTCACCCATTTTGTGTTGGCGACTATTCCCATTGAAGGTCGAGCAACCATGTCTACAAAGGCCAGGATAGAGAGCAGGAAAGCAGCCTTCTCCTTGGGAATTTCCTTACTCTTGGCGTAATTACTGAGAAACACAAGAGGAGAGAACAGGCCAAAGAACATGACCACGTTACCCAGAAGGTAAAGCAAGAAGCCACGATGCTTGAAGAGCGTCAGATCGATAAAACCATTGATGATCTCCATCACGCTCTTTTGCTCTTTGGCTTCACTATTACTGTTAGCAGTTTTAACAGCGGGTTGAGGTTTTGGCCCAATGGGCCTCATCAGTGATCCAGCTACACAACAATTCAGCAAAAGTCCACCCAGGATCAAGAAGCTTCCTCTCCAGCCGAACTGGTCAAAGAACCAAGTGTTTAGTGGAGCCAGAGTAGACAAAAAGACTGGGCTACCAGCCATAGCGATGCCATTAGCTATTGGGCGTTTCTTGTAGAAATATTTGCCGATCATTGTAAGAGCTGGGTTGAGATTAAATGCCAGTCCCAGACCTGGAAAACATCATAACACACAGTTATATACCCTAGGTCCCCTGGGTGATATTAAAATGTGTCACAAGAGTGTAACATCACTAGGAGTACTATTACTGTAAATTGCACGGGATAAGAGCAATGTTGTGTGTTTAAAAAATCTTATTTGTTTTTAATTATACCTCCCACTACACCGACACAGAAGTACAAGCCTTCGATGGTGTTGCAGAAAGAGGCAGCGATGAGCCCCGCTCCTGAGAGACAGCCTCCTAAAATCATAATAGGCCGACTTCCATACTTATTGACCAAGATACTGCTGACAGGACCTGGGAATGAGATGCAAAGAATCTGTCAGAATTTGCGCAAAGCAGTGGAAAATGTTTATGTTTTTTTTTAATATTCAGTTTTAAAAGCATTTTAAATCCTATTTCTGAAGTTATAATAGGTTAAACATATATATATATATATAATCAATTCCTCAATATGCATCTTACTAACAGTTACTTTTATATTACTGATTTTTTTAATCAAATCTAGATTTTAATTCTTGAAACATAAAAAACATCATGAAAATACATTTTAAAAGTGTGATACAGTCATAAACTACTTTAATGTGAAACTTATATATATATATATATATATATACACCCCATAAATTATAACTTCATACTTGTTGTGTTGTTGAATAGCATGCTTGAGATTAAGCACAAGATATTGTTTATGAAGAAAAATCAGGGTAACAAAAAAGAACAATGGTTCAAGTAACTCCTAATACCAAGTTATCAGGAAATATACAAGCCTTAATACAAGGCTTGATTTTATCCATTGGGAATTGATGGGATTGAAAACTGTGGGTTTGAAAAAGCATAGACTGGCCTACCACAGGAACAAACATTCGTATATTACATTATGATATAAGATTGCGAAGACAAACATCTATCTGAAATAGCATGCACACATGAACTGTTCACAATAATACCAGGAATGTATGCTAAAATAATAAGCAGGGTAAACGTATTTTTCATGACGTAAGGTGAAGTCTCTGTTCAGACCACTAGAGGGCATTGCAGCTCTGTGTGGAAGAACAATAGAATTTGACATTGCATATTACTGCAGTAATCATCAAACTGCAGATTTTGCTGTTTCCTACCATCATCCAGCTAACTGAGCAAAAGATGTTACCTGTGAAATGCAGAGGCTGAAAGACCAAATTTTAATTTAGATGTTTCACCCTATGCAAACTTTAGTCCTAACAAACCAATCTGTTGTGATACTCCCCTACCTAAGGCTTCCATGTACTAAGTACAAATCCCTTCCTGAATGTAGGAAGGAAGCCTGCTAATCATGTGAAAAACCAGGGAGTGATGGTGAGCGCCTGCACGTCTTCAGCCTCTCAGTACAATAGGCTGCCTTGTTTGCCTCTCTAATCCACCTCATACAGCAGGGGAGCGAGTCACTGTGAACATGTACGAAAGAACATTAACACATTTAGAAATGCGGAAATTCATTAGTGTCACGTACATGCCCTTTAATCAGATTTGAGTTCACAGGCTGTGTATATAAAATGATGAAGTACATATATATAACCAACCAATGGTAAATGAATGGAGTACTCAGGAAACCTATGAAAACAGTTATAATATATTATTAAAGTGATACAGAAATGACACAATTTTGCCATAACTATTTAACTCCTAGGATTATTTGGAGCATTACTACATTTTGTGGAGCCTTGTATTAAAATTAGAGTAAATAAAAGTGACTGTAAATGTAGTACAAGAATAATCAAGAATTAGACTAAGCCCTTGGGTGACATTAAACAAAAACTCACTTCTGACATATCCAATCAGTCCACATTTATGTAAATATCCTCATCTGGACCTCTCTAGCTTTAGGCAAACTACCTCTGGGTTCCCTGGTCCCCCAACAACAAGCTTAAATGCACAAGAGGTCTATGTAGGAAGATGTCTTGGCCTAGAATGCCAAAACAAACACATCCCTGGAAAAGAAATGAACACCTTCTGACAGTATTTAGCTTAGAGGGCATTCAGAGTTCTCTGCAAACTGTGGGCGAGACAGTGGTTGTATTCAGGGAAATGAGAGCAAAAGGGGAACTACAACACATGTCAGTCATGGCCAGCATCAAACTAGATACTAAAGCAACAGCATTCGGATTTACTTGTGAGAATATTGTGAATTGTTATGAATATGCAGTGTTCTGACATCTGATGTGCATAAGTCAACATAAAATATTCAAACTATTATGTCTTGCCTGCAAATATGTTAGTATAGACCAGTAACACTACATAAAGTGATTCTGTTTATTATTGTTGTCAGAACAAAATGCTGGATTTTTTCCACGCGTGGTTGGTTCTGCGATCATCTGGGTCATGTGCTATGTATTGTCCCCTGCATTACAGTAGGGAATTAGCTCTGTTGGACCAGAAAGGGCATGTAGGAGTACGAGGTCAAATGTAAAGTCATGTGCTTCTCACATGCCTTGAGTTCTCATGGCCATAATGTCAACTCCACCGGCATAAACTGAAGGGTCTATCTTTCAGAAACATTCTGATCGAGTGCCTCGTTTTTGTTCAAGACAAATGTGAGGGCAAAAGCTCAAGCTTGACAGAGGTATGTGGGTCAATGACATATACAACAAGAGTAAAAGAAAGAAAGAAGGAAAGAAAGACATTATAACATATAAAAAAAAAAAAACACATTAAAACATATAAAATATAACATAAACTAACATGTTAAATGTAAACACTTTATATCATTGTTTATTCAAGAAATAATAATATTATTTATGTTTACCATTATACAATATATTTTCGAGTAAATATTATAATAAATAGGATTAATAACATAAATATTGAAGACAAAAAACAAATGCCACATCATATGCCCACCCATTATTTGTAATGTTCATGTTTTGTATACTTTTGTATTTGTATACTTTATATAATTTTCTATTCAAGACATGATAATATTTATTTATGTTTACCATTATACTATTTATTTTTGAATGTATATTATAATAAATATTATTAATAATATAAATATTGAAGACAAATTAATGCCATATATCCACTCATTTTGTCTAATGTTCATTTTTTGATTTTTGATCAGTTGACAGTTTACTTTTTGCATTATTGTCAATTGTAATTTTCAATTGTAATTTTATGAAATAATAGTTTTATAAAAGTAAAAGAATATATCTATATTCATGATTTTTTTTTTTACCAACCCTAGTCACTGTTTTCTTAAAAATAGGAATACTAACGTTTTACAAAATATCTTTTTTGTGTTCCATGGAAGGCAGAAAGTCGCAAAGGTTTGAAATGAAAAGAGTATAATGATAAAATAGGTTTAAAAATAAGTGTTTTATTTTTGTGAACTAAATCTTAAACTCAAATTGCAGGCTGGTTTATTTTTGCCTGTTCTAAAGGTTATGTATAAGCACACAAGCAAACCATACTGACAGTATAAAACACTAATTGGCTTTTGCGTTGTAACCAAAAAAGTAGCACTATACTGTCAGAAATATTGAAACCTTTGTTTTTTAGATCCGTAATGGTTTATATTTTTTTAATCTCGCGTTTGATTTGCTCAGTTGCGTGAGAAGGCGAGCGTGCAATTTAGTCTGTCTGTGTGAGTGTGCTGACATAATTCGGTGGTGCTCCACTTCCTGAGACAAGTTTGCTATTGACGCTAGTCATCACAAGTCTGTGCGACTCCTGAGTTAGGCGTCTCATCTCCTCATCTCTCTCCAAGGAAAACATCTGACACTTGCAGAATAAAGAGCTGACTGAGAAGAAAGACTCCAGAGGGAGATAGAGTTGCCCATTCAGAGCTCAATCTCTCAGCAAAGCAGCCGGTGGCTGATGTCTAAGCCTTGTCTAGCATGACTCTCGTTTCTACAAATTCAAATGAATAAGGGCCTTTCACTCGCACCACATCCATTGATAAACTGTGCCGGGACCTTCATTACTTGAGCCATGATCTCACCACTGGCTTGAATGAATGACTAAACAGCTTGATTTAAAAATTACCCAAGGACAGAATTATTCTACAACTCAATGCAACTCAATGGTTATGAATCAATGCAGAGATTGCAAACATTAAGTATGGGATTAAACCATTATGAATTCAAAAATAACTTTTTAGAATATATATATGCAGAGAGTGCTTGAGAGTTTTAGGAGGAAGAGAAAGAGGAAACTTTTCCGCTTACCTCCTCCATACATGACAGCAAGCATGATGGAAGAGATCCAGGACACTTGACTGCTGGTGACGTGGAAAATCACTTCAATCTCCTTGAAGAACACAGTGATGGACTTTGGGAAAGCATAGGAAAAACCAATAGAGATAAAAGCTCCAAACACTACGGCCCAACCCCAGCCGCCTTCAGGAGGGGTGTATCCCACAGGACCTCCAACAGCAGGTGCCATGGCTCCAGGTGCTTACAAAGATCTCTCTGTAAAGAAACAGGGGAGATGGAGTGGGGGGGAAAAAACAAGGTCAAATGTTTTGACAATTTCCAAAGCTGCATATTTGAATGATGTCAAAGAACTTCACAAACTTCAAACGTTTGTGGCTGGTATGATTTCTACAAATGTTTTTGAAAGTAGTCTCTCATGGTTCACTATGGCTGCATTTATTTAATCAAAAACAGTGAAAGCAGTATGATTAAATGTTTCAGTTTGTAATAATCTTTTCATTGTAATTTTTTTTTTTGTTGGAAAAGCTGAATTTTTAGCATCAACTCCAGTCTTCAGTGCCATGTAATCATTCAGAAATCTTTTCTAATATGCTGATTTGAAACATTTTTTATTATAAGTGTAGAGCTGCTCTTTTACACTCTTGCTGAATAAAAGTATTTGTTTCTGTAAAAACCACTTTCATGAAAAAACTTTCATATTTATTATTAGTGTTTACTGGTGCAAATAAAGCTATGAAGCTAGAGTGTTCTTCAGAGTGTTGCTATTTGTTTGCTGAGGCTTTACAATATTCTGGTCTCTAGATATGGCCCATATCACTCATTCAGTGTAATTCTATAGGATTTTCTTGTCCATTTATCCAGCATGTGAGAAATGCCAAAAAGTCAGAAAAGCTCCTCAACCACATCATTTAAGGCATCATTAATGTCCCTATCACAAGTGGTGTGGGATAAGTAACGTGCTGGAATTTAATATCAGGGATTCAGTGTTTGTTCAAATCCCTATCAGCAATAGTAATAGTGATAGTGATGCAAGCATCTCTGATCTTTTTCTGCACAACTAATCTTCTAAAGGTAAACCTAAAACTTCAAAGCATCACACATCAATAAACATGAATCATATCCAACAGTTGCAAGAAATCATTGTGCATACATGTGGTAGAAAAGTGTTGAAAGGAAACGTAGACTGCACAAAAAGAGTCATATGCCTTTACATATTAAAGCCTTACATCTGAACTGAACACATCGAGCATTTGTAAAGCCACAGCAGGAGGCTTTTAAAGCGAACATACCCTCCAAAATGGAAATGTGACTTACATTATTTTAGGAAGATCAGAGGTTTATGTCAGAAAGAGGAACCTTATACCAATATCAGGTTATCCCCCACCCCCCCCCCACCACTGGCATTTAAGCCTCTCTACATGTGCTCTTGGATTTGTTTTTCCAGCCCAGACAGCGTGATCTTGAGGCATCAGGGCGCCTTGCCATTAGCTGCTAGATCGTTTTTTAAGAACAACTTTCTCATTAAAAAAACAATGTGCAGTCATTATTACAAAACTAATTCAGACAAGGCGATCAGGACTCCGATGCAAAGAGGATCTTGCATCACCCCGAGGAGTTTTATTTTGAGATAATGACTCGCTGCCTGTATGTTTGCCTCCATGTTAAACAGCAAAAAGCAAACAAAAGAATAAACAGACATGAAATTATTTTAATACACTGTTCAAAAGTTTTGGTTCTGTAAAATGTTTTGAAGCTGCCTCTCATGCTCACCAAGGCTGCATTTATTTGATCAAAAACACAGTAATAACTACTAATGTGAAAAATTACAATGTAAAATAATGGTTTACTAGTTTTTAAAAAAATAATAGAACTGAATTTATTCATTTGATGCAAAGCTGAATTTTTAGCATCATTATTCCAGTCTAGCATTCTCAAGATTTGGTGCTAACATTATAAATGTTACATCCTTTGCTAAACAAATGGATTCATTTCTTACTAAACCCCAAGCTGACAACAATCCATCCGTGGAGTGATTGGTTACCGGCTACTATTAACAATTTTGCATAAATATTTACCTTCATGATGATTGAGCAATTAGAATCACACATTCCAGAATGGAACATAGTATTTTTAAGCAGAATTAACTGAATTAATTCAAGGTTTGTCTTTGAAATGAATTCAGCATTATTTTGGCTTAGCCATTATTGCATCACTGGGCTGTTCACTTTGAATTTGGACCATCTGACAGTTTGATCATGTTGGCAGAGCATATCGGTCCTCTCAACTGAAGTGCTGTATGGTTTAAAAAGAAGTAAGAATGAAATGAATCACTTTACAGGTAAAATGGTTCCTTGACACACCGTCAAGCTAGACGTTTTAGCGCATTCAAGCTTAGAATCACACATTCCACACAGAAGCGCTCCTACCTTTCTGGCACACTCTATAAATTCTCTGCATAAAATAGTCCAAAGTATTCTTCTATTCCACAGTGATGGCGAGCAGCATTTTAAGGGACCGGTCTGGGTCAAGGCAAGTCTCTAGTTATGTGAATAATCCAAGGGAAAAACACGGAGGTCTGCCTGTAAAAAAACAACAAAAAAAACCCCTAACTCTTGAAACTTCTACAGGCCTGTGATATGGTCAGCCTTGTCAAACTGTGTTCAACTGAGTTCAGGGAAGCTCTTATTGGCCCCCAATGTCTACAGAGAATTCAAGACAGGTTTCTATTGGCTTCTTGATGTCTGCCACCATGCCCACTTGTGTCCTTGCTCTCCTCCTCCTTGTTCTTTGTCTAAGCCACTCATTCAGAACTATGTTGAGGTCTCCTTTGGAGGATACAGGGTTCAATATGGGGCCTTTGAGATAGCATGTCCATAGCTTTTTGATTGTGTAAATGCATCTAATGTCAACAAACAACCATTATATAGTAAAAGGCTCTGACGTTGTTATACTTCCTGCAGTGTGTACATGCTAAGTTATAATTAGCTCCGAATCACGTTACTTGTCTTTTAATCAGGTCAAGGAACAAAAAACAATGACTGACAATAAGGATGAGCGTTTCCACCTGCGCATGAGATATGACACGTACAAAAACAACAGCGTGAACACAGACATGCACACAGTTTCCTAAGGGTCAAATCCTTTCCTCCAAGCACAGCAACTGTTTACAATTGGTAATCTCTTTGACATCTGTGAAAAAGATTGCATAAAACGCTAAGAACAAGAGGTTTTTCTTGTTTTGTCATGCGGTTAAAGAGAAATAACTGCAGTGCAAAGGGTAATGTCAAAATTAGATGCAATTTCTTAGAATCGCTTACAATACTATGAGCTATGTTAGACGGAACAACCAACTAGATCAAATAAATGTGGAAATAAACAGAAATCAAGCTAGGTTACAGGAGGTTACACTGATCTGATGCATATTTTTATTTATATTGCTCTAATATAATCTGTGACTGTCTAAAATGTGACACTCCATAGCTAAAGGCTAAGATAAAGTAGGGAAGACGTTGACCCTCACAGCTTCTAATTAGCTTTGGTGCACACCGAGGTTAATTGTCATCACACTTGAGAAGCACATTAGACTAAAATAGTGACAATTTAAGAAGCATTAAGGATTTTATATTACTCACCTGGATCAGTATCATCTCAGATTTGGAGTCTTACTCTGTCTTGCCTTAGGATCTTGGTCTAGGTCTTGGCTTACATTTTCCCATCTACAACAAAACTTCTGATAGCCTGTCTTTCACATTGTTTACAGTTAAACACTGCTATAAACATCTAGAAAGAGCTAATCAAAGGGTGTCAGAGATAGATTGGCATTTACAAATGCATTACACACACCTCCTGTTACTACTTGTCATTCTGATTTTGTGACTACCTACATCACTTACTATATCAATTTACCATTACATTTTAATAAAGTACGAAAAAGATTAAAAAGGCATATAATATGGATTTATACCATACCTACACATTGTAATTGCAATGGGTAGGAAAAGCATCTTGTGGATCTCCTATTACTTGTCATTCTGATTTTGTGACTACCTATATCACTTATTATATCAATAAAAAAAGGTGTATAATATTGATTTATACTATACGTACATATTATAATTTTGTGGCAAACATGAAAACTCCAAATAAAAGCTATTTGTTATTTTAGTTGAGCACCAGTATTAAACTTTAAACGTGTTACTCCAAGTTAATTTAACTTATTAGAAACAAACTTTGGTGCGTGTTTATATTTGGACTTTTTTTCATGGTTATATTTAACCAGTATATGTTTTTTGCTCAGGGGTTGAACGACATGAGAGAGGACAGATCAATGTTTACATTACAAACACGATGTGAGAGAGCGTGCATTTATGATTATGTGATTTAACCAATTCTATTTTTTTTTTAGTAATAGTGTAACAAGGCAACAACTTGTTCCACATGCAATTATTTGAAATGAAGGCTACAATAATTTTCTTTATTTTAGTTTATAAACCATCAAGTCTTAGTGTGAGATGTGGAGTCTGGTACTGATCTGTTTCAGAGACTTGCAGTCAAACGCACAACATTTAAACATGCATCAGTAATTGCAGAGAATGAAAAGTATTTACTCCAAGCTCTAAAGAAAAAAAGGATAATACAACACAAAGGCTAAATGTATATATTCCGAAAATATAAAGGTATTAGACAGATCATGCTGAAACTAATCTCAAAACTAAAACTATTTGCTTTGAATGTCCTTCTTACTCAGCATCACTGATAATAGTAAGCTCTCTGATTTGTCCGGCAGAAAAGGGTGGCTGACCTTGAAAGCAATGGAGAGAATTGACAGGAGGGAACACTGTTAACAAGGACTGGCCATATATCAAACAGCCAATTTGGATCTCTTAATCCACTGGGGGTCAATTCTGGCCATGTGGACATAGATCACAGCGGTTCAGGACATATGCCACACAGCTAATGTCTGTCTGCTAAAGTCTCCATCCAGCCCTGCTTTGTATTTACACAGAATAAGAAATAAAGTGAAATGGAAATGAAGGAAATGAAGCGCACAGAACTGAATGCACATGCACATAAATGTTTGATTGCCGAGCTAAGATTGCTTATTGTACAACTAAATGCAATGCACTGGGATAATTGCACATTCATCCACAAACAGATTGCATACATGCTAATGCAATCTGTATATTCACACACAAGCTACATGCAATAATTAAACACCAATGAGCTGAGGAAATAGATGTTACATTAGGGGATTCTGACGTATGATGCCATCTTTCTTTTTCGCTTTTTGGTTGGAGTTTCCAGTTTGGATCCTTTAGATAACGTTGTATTATTTGGAATAGTGCTTTAATGGGCAGTCAGATCTTCAAAAATGTATTTTAATGTCACCACTAATGGCTCTCACAGTGGAGCTGTGGCATTACCTCTATATACTCCTCGCACTTCATCTTATGCCTTAGAAAGTGCACTTGTGCTTTCATAGAAACGTCCAGCAGTTACAATCTGGTTATATAATGTAGAACCATAAAAATTTTTTTTTTCCCATAGCTGAAGAACGGAGTTAAGAGAGTTCAATAGAATTATGTTTCTTTTAGAATTTCTTCTAGGAATAGTTTTATTAGAAGCCTTGTGAAGCAAAAAGCTGCTTGTTTGTTTTTAACTTCAAACCATTCCTTTCAGCTAAAATATCTCCACAAAATCAACTTTGCATAATCCAGCATTGCATGTTAACCAAAAAATATCCTTCAGCCTTTAATTTAATCAAAATAACTACTTGTTTTGCCTCTGAAGCATCTTTTCTTTATAGCTGACATGACGTTGGCTGTTCAGGCTATCAGTAAACGTTAAAAAACAGCCAAATGGCAATTTGGGCATTTAAGTAATACAGCCTTTCTGAAATCTTGCCAATGGTTAATGCAGCAATTTCATGGCAGCTTTAATGTAAAAATGTGATGGCAAAAGCACCGAGTAATATTTGAATGTGAAAAGCAAGCATGTGCATTGGGATACGACAAGACTCTCTCAAGGGTGAACTTCGGTTAAAAACCATCCAAGTGTCCTTCACAATTTACAGCAAACTTACATTCTGGCTCTATTCTAGTATGGAGCAATCACATTTAATTTCAGATGGATACAAATTTGTTTATTAACATCTACATTCTTTAAATATATTTACTAAAAAATATAATCGCATTACAGAACATGCTGAGAAAGGAGTTCTGTCTGGATAGAGAGGAGTCTCTATTTAATCTTCACTTAATCTTTTTAATCACTGTAAAAAAAAAAAAAAAAAAAATATGTTAAGAAGTGGTTAAATAGTTTCCAATGTTCACTATTGTTCAAAATCTCAATATGTAGACATGCCAACCATCAAAGAAATTCTGAGAAGGCAAACAATTTACACTGCAATCAACACTGCTTTACACAACAGCGGATCCACATGACAACACTTATAATTTATATTAACAAAACACAGTCACTGGCAGCTGCATCGTCTGATGTTAAATATTCTTTAACATGCAAAAGGGCCATGGCCCCTTGAAAAGATACAAAATTGATGCTCTTAAACTTCTATATAGTGCCCTCATTGTGTCAACACGGCAGCAAGTACACTCCCCTGCGTTATGTTGGATAAGGCCTGTCTCTGTGCAGTTCAAAACCTGCACTCAGCAGATAGACTGAACAATTCCAGGATCTATTTAAGTCCCCATATGGCTAGGAGCTGCAGCGCTCTAGTGAGTATACGTCAGAACTTTAATATTTTTTGTATTTTTTGCTAATGTGTAACCTCTGCGATATCAGTTGCTAGGTATGATTTGTATTTCTGTCCTTGTTGTAAAGACAAGCCAGATGGCCGGCCTGCTGAGTGGGTATGATCTGTGAGACAAGTGATGCGTCACCACAGTGTGGCCTCTGGTGGTGGCCCTGTAGACGAACTTTGAATTTTTATATTCAAACTTTGTCAATATACTTGGCTGATATATCTAGAAGAGAGACTCCTTTCAACTGGTCTTGCTTTAGACATAAACCGATAAACTGATAGAGTGCTTAAAATCAAAAATAGAAATGATTCTATTGCGTATTCATGACAGTATATAAAATTATGTATGCACACTAACGTTCAAAAGTTTGAGGTCAGTAAGAAAGAAGTGCCTTATGCTGATTAAGGCTGCATTTATTTGGATTAAAGTCAGTAATCCATGTTAAAATTACAGTTTTAAATAACTGTTTTCTATTTGGATATATTTTTTTCCTGCTGAACAAAGCAGAATTTTCAGCAGCCACTACACCTTTAGTGTCAAATGATTACGATGCTGATTTGCTGTTCAAGAAACATTTTGTATATTAGCAGTGTTGAGCTGTTGTTTTTTCAGTTGATGTTACAAAAGCTTTTAGGTTAATATAAATAAAGGACTCTTCGATTAACAAAGTTCAAAAGAACATAATTATCTGTAACATTGCTAATCTCTTTACAGTCTTTACTTTAGGTCAATTTCATTTGAGCTTGGTAAATGAAAGGATTAAAAAAGTATATATATATATATATATATATATATAAAAATCCCAAACCTCCCAAAATATATACCAGGATAGAGACTGAGATTTTTCCAAGTTGGATGTGTTGCTAGATCCACATAAAATTTGGTTAAGGGTTAAAGGTTAGAGCAGAAGCCATACCCGACAACATTTTATAAGGCTATTCTTTCCATCTTATGTTGTTTTTACAAGAATGCTCTTCCAGTACCAATGAAACATGTAGATCTAGGAATACGTCAGCGCTAGAAAGCATCACCACAGCCTCTTGAAGCTTTTTAATTGTTCTAAAGTACTTGAAAATGACATTACAACGCCACCTGGTGGAAATGGGGGTTTCCTAAGACTTCATAAATTAATTTGCATTATTGCAGATGCTTTTGATTTCAACAACCAACCTTTAAAGTTACCTAACAAAAAGTAATCAAATCCTTAGCTCAAACATAGGCACGTGACAGTAGATTTCACAGTTTGTACTCAATAAAATAGGCCTTAGAGAGACTATGGATTAAAGCCTGTGATTGGCAGTGTTTGTCTATTAAACCCTATGAATCTTTGTATACAACCCTGTGGGTCTACTTGAAAGAGGAGGGCTAAATTACAGTACTTGCAGGTCATATTTAAAGATTAACGCATTGCGCAGCTTAAATGATGTTGGTTTTCCACGTAGACATCCAAAAAGGTGTAAACAAACAGACTATATTCCTTTTTAACAAAGCCAAAGAAAAACCCTGTAACCATAAAACCTCCTACAAAAACAATGGACAATCTGAATAGCTGCAGTGCTATCGAAGGAAGCAGCCTGAATCTTCCTTGAGTTTAATACATACCAGAGCATCTGTAGAGTAAAATGTACCAAATAAAAGTAAGATCCTATCCCCTGCTTTCACAGACAAGACTTAAGCCTAGTCCCAGACTAAAATGCATGCTTGGGCTGTTTTAATTGTAAGAAACGCGCACTAAGTGCCACTGTTTTGTCTTAATTTGCACACCAGTAATGTTGTTTTTGAATGCACCTTCATAAAAGGCATATTCATAAAAGGTACCTAATCCTGGCTTAACCTAAATGTTGTCTGTAAAGTCAGGCATTTAAATGATAATTAAGGCAGTTGTTAAGATATTTTCATAACCTTAAATTCAATCAAATTGAATTTAAGACATTTAATATAAGAGTCTAAAGGTACGTTCACACAAAATGCATCTTTGCGTTTGAAAATGAAACAAATAAAATATATTTTATTTCAAGGTCTTCTGATTGGTCCACCGCTTTGTAACTAACAAGCGGTGCTGTGTGTAAAAAGAATTTTTGCAATGAATAATAAAAATGTTAAATTGTGCAGCTATTTTAAAAGAATAGTTTTGTTACTTTTCTAAAGGGTCAGACATACAATTTTACCAGTGGAAATTAAAACAGATAAAAAAAATCCCACAGCCTAAGGGATCTAGACACTGCACAACCACCTTAGATCACCTTAGCAATGCCCTGACAACCACCCACAACCCTCTATTGTGGTTTTAAATTTTGCATGGGTAAGCACAGGTTGCATCTCCTTCATAAAATGCAAAAATATAGTTAATAGATGCTGCCGTTGAGGAAAGAAGCTATTCAGACTGCATCTGCCCCCCGACTCTATTCCTAACATCGAGTTTCCACAGCATCTGCAACATACTTATTCATGTATTCAGGCATTCTAATATACCCCTGCCTTGGCACGGCAATTACCAGTCCATCTTTTCCACCCGCTCTCCACTGCCAGCCTCAAATCGTGCCTCTGTTCGGGGATAAGTATTCACCCCAGGGTCAGGGCATTTAAAAATACTCCGGAGAACTCATTTAACCACTGCACTGCTCCTCTCTATTGGGACTGATTCTCTACCACGGCCCAGAAACCCTGACTAATTCCTAAATATTGGAAATTTGTAATTCCTGAATGAATTTATGCATGACTGGCACTTAAGTTCAGGCCAACGTCTAAAGGATCAGGTTTAAATAGGGTGACAGACACAGTTTTGATATGATTCTGAGCTTCTTTGACATAGAACAAGCACAAAGTGAGAAATCTATTATGCGACATTTAGCAGCACATTGACATTAATCACAAGGAATTTGCAACACACCCTCATTAGGCAGTGCTTCTCTAGCGGCTTTTAAACAAAACACCCCCTCCCCTCAAAAAAGGCTATAATTTGCATGCTGAATTAAAGTAAATGTCTTGAGCGATTTTAAAATGTCAAAATGCTATGACTGCCATCATTATAAGAATTACTTATTTTGATTACGTAGTATAAATTGGCTACTTAATTTAAATAAAAATAATTTCAATATTATCAATAATATTCTACAAACACCATACACTGTATATACCACAGTCCAAATGTCCAAAATCTAGTGCTCAGTCAGATCCAATAACATTTATAATTCTTTTGAACTTGCTATTTATCAAAGAATGCTGAAAAACTATATCCCAGTTTGCACAAAAACATTTAGCAACACAACACTTTTTAACACTGATAATAATAAATGTTTCTTGAAAAAATCTGCCTATTATAATGCTTTCTAAAGGATAATATGACACTGAAGACTATAGTAATGATGCTGGAAATTTAGCTTTGCCATTGCGCGCGCACACACACACACACATATATATATATATACAGTATATACATATGCTGAGGCTTTGATGGAACTTGGGTGGAAATGTCACAAGAAAAACATTTTGGTGGTGCAGTACTGTATTAAAGTTTCTACAGCAACATTTCCCTTGTGAGACAGCCCTGGCATTTGAGTCATGTGTGACTTTTAAGGTGTGCAAATGTTCTTTAGGTTTCAGAAAAAAAAAAATTGGATGCGTCTGTGGATTTTTAAGTACCGCACAAGTGCAGGATTTTGCAGGTACTCAAATCAAAAGCCTCCCATATGATCACTGATTGATTGCCATGTCTGTCTCAAGGGTCCCTTCTGAAGCTTTTAACATTAGGAGACTCATTTCTGTTCATCTGAATCCTAAAAAGGCAGTTTTTACATTTTTACAGACTATTTCCTAAACCTATATTCTTGTACTAAAGCAACCCCCCCCAAACTTATAATTGAATAATTCATGCATCAGAGGATTAAATGAATGGAATCCATCCATTCTGACCTGATACATATGGCTGGTAAAGAGGCAACAGTTATATGATTTGATTTACAGCTAAAACCCTAAAATCACATCCTACACACATTATCTCAGAATATGTGCACGAAGCAATATCTGAGGCTCACGTGTCTCATATTTTGCATTCCTTCTATTTTCCGCATGGCGAGGCCTGGAAAATTGACTCAGCGATGTTTCCATGCAAAGTGGGTTTACTTTTACATTAACATAAATAGGAATGTCTCGGGTCATCAAAGCGGGACGCAGGTGTAGCCTCAGTGTTAACATTGCAGCAATTGTCAACCCTCGGCAAAGACACAGAAGTATCTCTGATGCAAATGAACGGCACGCTGCCATTCGCCCCGGCGTTTGCTTCCCTCTGTCACACACATGCAAACACACCGTGTGATATGCCATGACGTTTATGCTAATATGAGCTTATTGTGCAGCAGTCAGCCTGCGTTTGTTGAGTATGTGATGAATCTGGTGTCAAAACTGCTTGGAACCACTGTCAAAACATGTAACGTGATCTCATACAAAACACAACCACGGAAGCAAGAGGTTCCGCTAAAATACACTAGTTAATAATGTATGTTACAACAGTAACCTTGAAATGATGTGGTTACTGTTGATGAGATGTTTAATTGTTGGTTAACAATTATCAGACAACTCTCTTGAACACTTGATTCTGATTGGTCAAAGTTCAGCATTATTACTAAAGAGATAACTCTGTTATCATTTACTCACCCTTATGTGATTCAAAACCTGTAAGACTTTTATTCATCTTCAGAACAAAAATCAAAAAAATCTATGCACCTACCATTTTGATAATTCAAAAAGGTCTCAAAATGAATCAAAGAGACGTGATCGCTTTACATGATGAACAGATTTAATATAGGATTTTATTTACATAAGCTTTTTAGATAACCACACATTTGACGGCCAGCCATAGCATTTATTTTCAGTGGCAACTGTTTAATTGGTAACATTCTTCAAAACATCTTCTTTTGTACTCAACAGAAGAAGGAACTTCACACAGGTTTGGAACAACTTGAGGTTAAGTAAATATTTGGCAATTATCCTTGAGACTAAAATAGGGTCAGCTGATCATTATTGCAACATCCCTTATACATAATGGCTAGTTTAGTAACTGTGGCTATCATGGGAACTTATGTAGGCTACGTGCAAATAAATGCAATGCATTTGCATAATATAATGAATAATTAATAATGAATCCATCAGAAGGTTAAATAATTATAATCCGTCCTTTTAGAACTGATACACACTTTAAAACTTCCATAAACTTTCTTGTATATTTTCGATCAACATTTTTAAGTGCAGATAGTTTGCATTTGCTTGGTTCAAAACCACAGATGATTTATTTGAGTCTGGTATCTTATGACAGTACATACCATATAATAAATCACGAGTCTGGATATTATTTGAACAGATAACACCTAAAGAAATGAATTTATCTTCTCAAGACTGCTAATCTCCACCATTCCCTCTTTACCTGTGTCTCTTTTCACCTTCTCATAAAAGAATAAAGCAGTTCACCCTGGGGACAAAGGGCTGCACGCGCAACCAAACAAAATGAAGAGCGCAGAGCAATAATCATTTGCATTTCCAACATCTGCTTTCTTGACGGAGACCAATAATTTGTTATTTTGCCGCCTGGAGGCCCGTCTTCATATTCAGGTCCCCTATCGAGGTGTTTTGTCACAAGAGTGCATTTTTATGACACCGGAAAAACTCCTGTTGGGTGATTTATTTAATCTACTTCCTTTCTTTCTACATTTATTTATTTATTTTATTAGTGGTTAGGGGCTGGCTGGGTAATTTACCCCACACATTTCAGATTGCATTAGACACTGCTATAGCTGGCCGGTCAAACTGAAAGCCATGTAAAATTCAATGTGCATGATACATGGGGTGATTTTCTAGCCTCGGGATTTGTAAGGTGCAGGGGGAAAAAAGAAAAAGCTGGAGCTGCAACAACAATAACAACAGATCCTTCCTAGTTGTAAAGAGCCATCAGGACTAAGTCCCTGGGGCAGATTTGTGACAGGGTTTTTTTTCCAGGAAGGTCAAATGCCCTGAGAGCTCTTATAGTAATGCCACTTTAAGCGGGGTCGCAGGGGCAGAAGTCTACTGAAGGCTGGTGGAGGGGAAGAGTGAGCAAGTTCTCACTTTCATGCTCCTTCACTTCATTTTCCATTTTACTAATGCTGCCATATATCTCCCCGTAGGGAGGGAGGTGGTTTTAACCCCTGGGAAGAAAGCAATGATCTAATGTACTGTGCCGTTTTTAGGAAGAAGAGATGCTGTGTAAGAGAACTGGCTCTCAGCTGTTGGGTTGCGAACCAGAAATTGATCTCAGTTCAGTTCTGATCATAGCAGTGAAAAACACTTCAAATTACAAACAAAATCTTTAATAAATAAATAAATAAATAAATAAATATATATATATATATATATATATATAAATGGGTTAGTGTGATTGATTTAAATAACTATATACTTTACTGGACTCAAGCAAGGCATTTGCACATGTGTAGTTCAAATCACCCCACTAACTCTATGATTCACTCTTTCTAAATATAGCTATTAATGTAATCTGGTGAGAATACCTGTTTTTTTCTTTAAATCTCAATAACCAGTATATTGCAGAAATATGTCAGTTTGTCTCACAATACCATCTAGCCCTGACCAGAACATTTTTAATTTATATCAAAATATATGCGTCCTTTTTGTACATTAAAAAATGTTGCTTTGTGTTTGATTGCCATCTGATGTCTAATCTGAATCCTGAAACAAAACCAGTTAAAGAAATGACGATATTTTGGAAAAAGTTTGTAAACAGGCTGCTTTTAAAAAATAAATAAATAAATAAATACTTCAGAAGTCAATGGTGACCCAAAACAGCCTGGTTACAAACTTTTTTCAGAAAAACAAACGGATTTGGAACGATTACAATTTTCGATTTTCCGATTTTCCTTTTTGGGGTGAACTATTCCTTTAAGAACCACCATCACACAAATGATGGATTAAAAGATTACACCATCCAAATCTCAAAATATCTTTTCTGTTGAATTGTACATCTACTACTCTTCCAGGACTATATGCCCCGTCATAATATAATGCAGACACATGATATTGTGCATAATGGATGTGGAACTGAGATTGTGGAATAATAGATGTCTGCACCATTCTTGTCCTAGAGTCTTTACTTTGATTATTGTTGCCCAGGCCTGCATCAGGTATAAAGAGACAGGTGTTGAATGGTAAGCAGGGGCTTTACTTACACAAGGGCATGTTGATCCTAAAGCTCTGTGGGTGAAGAGCCTGATCTATGACCACGATTTGGACGTATTAACAACAGAACAGCTGTTCTTTTTCCTCAGTGTTATCTGCACTACAAACAAATCATATTCCTAATGAACAGTTTGCGTTGTTTGTGTAAAGAAAAACATCCTAAATTTTAAATTTGCATGAGAAGCAAAGCAGCAGTAAGACTTATTGTTACAGAATATATCAATATCTGTCATTGTGAAAATCATTCACTTTGTGACACTTTGTGTCATTCTAAAAAGTATGGCTTTCTTTCTTTTGCAGGCCACAAAAGATGCTGTTAGGTAAGATGTTGATGCTGTAAACTCCAAAAAAGACAAAAAGCAACATCAAAGTCCACACTGGTATATTTCAATTGCTAAATTAAAAATTATAGCTTTAATGGTTAGTTGGGACTGTGAGACACAAAAACTATGACATTTGGCATTGTCTTAATGAATCATATTTAAAAAAAAAGTCATATGTTAAGGAGCGAAACTTGCAAGGATGATTTACTTTGAATAATAACAGTCTTTTCCACATGTTCCACAAGTTACTGCCTGAAGAACAGGATAGAACTGCCAATAGGTCCAAACTATCTATAAAGCCCCAAAAAAGAGAAAAAAAACACCATGAAAGCAATTAATTACGGTGCTTTTTTTATCATTTTTGGTACCATTGTCTTGTTCCATTTTCAGATTATTTCTCTTGTTGTGAGCATTATGCTCATTAAATTTCCTCATTAAGTTTCTAACAGCTGCTTTTTTACAGTGTGAGCTTGATATAGCAAACCCTCTTGTTTAAAAGTTACAAGAAAGTGCAAAATTGATGGATTCTGCTAATTTTCATCATAAATGAAATTGTTTTGGAATTTTCCCTCTCCGTCACTTGCAGTGTGCGAATATATTTTGAAAAATATATTTTGCTAATAATCAGGTTGGCTAAGGATACATATATGGCAATACCAGTAACACTGCAAAAAAGTAATCCAGTTTTACTTAAAACAACCAATACTTTCCCATAATGAAAATCTGTATGCAGACAGAAATCTTGTAAGAAGCAGCAAATGAAATATTCATAAAATACTCATCATAACAATGAGCTGACATGACAATTGTATCAATTTCAAACTAGGTGAGGTGCTCCGAGCCAAGAGAGAGCTTTACCTGACACGATTTCTGCTTCTGTTTAACAAATTCATGCTATGTCAACACATGCTTTGCTTTCATAACATGGCTTAACAATTAAAATGGGACAAAGTGCTGTTGGGCCTGCTGTGAACGAAGGCATTCAGAGGCCTGGGGAAGAAAGCTTACCTGGTAAACAAGTAAATTTCAGGGTACGGCAATGAGTCCATCTCTGATTAGAGCAGTGCCTACTTGCACACTGAACAGGAAGAGAGAGGTTAGTCTTTAAGTGAAGTCACCTTTCGTCACCACTTTAAAAGCTATTCTATGTTATCAGATTTTGGCCACCCGTGTAAGGCTCAACATTTCTCCCAGATTACAGCATCTTTTATTTAAATGTCAGGGTCCTCTGAGGCTCTCCGGTGGAGTACGGTCTAGCACAGATGTTCAAAGCTGTTCTGAGGTCAGTACTGGATGTGTGGGCAGACAAGGGACTGAGGCTCAATCTGTACCTGCGGCTAAAAAGGTCACAGGGGAAACTCATTCGAAAAGCACAGTCTTTAATATATACACATTCGGGTTAAACAAGCCTAACAGAAAGTACAGTGTTCATACAAGGTACTGTGATTTAAACCACTGTACTGAATTATTGCCAAGTTGTTTACATAGCACACCAAGGTACTTAACAGATTGCCATTATTAAAATATATGCTTGCCACTTAATTGCTAGAGGAAGAAATAAAACAACAGTTGTAATAAATTATATACACACATACACAAATATATATTTATTTATATGTACGTATATTAGTGCTGTCAAATCGATTAATCGTGCTTAACCACATCCAAAAGAAAAGTTTGCATTTACATAATATGTGTGTGCATTGTGTATATTTATACATGCATGTAAGAAATGGTATATATCAATGATAAATGTATAATAAATAAGTTTTTCTTAAAGGGGTCATGACATGGACATATTATTTTAATACTTAAAAGTCCCTTTTTATAGCTTACATTCAGCATGTTACGCCCCTTTTTAAATACATTTTCATATATACAGCATACATTTAGCATTACACATTTTCTTAACAGAGAAGCTGTTTAAATTCCACTGAAACTAAAAGCCCTAAGGTAAAAAGGGGCTTTAGAGTCAATTTTCGGCACATCATCTTAATATATGTATATTTGATATATATATATATATATATATATATATATATATAAATAAAAGGGACATTTGCAAGAGATGGTAGCAAGTAAGCAAGATGTATTTAATTGCAAAAATGCATGCCTTCTAAAAGGGGTCATCCGGTTGCACATGCACTTTTGCAAGCTGTTTGGACTGAAATGAGTGTTGGGAGTTTGTACACAACCACCCTACAATGATAAAGATCCACCAGTAGTTTTGTTTTAATTTAATAAAAATAAGTTGCCCCTTCTGAAATCAAGCCATTCTCAAATGCATGTCGGTGTGGCGTCACACAGACAGAGGCCACTCCCACAATAGTTGATTGACAGCAGCGTGTCACACAGACTGAACTGGTGTCTTACCTCAGACCCGTCCTGAGTGAGCCGTCATCAGAACGAGATGCAGAGACAAGCAAGACTCCTAAACGATTGAGGTGTTCTGTTGTTTAATGTATTAATGAACATAGCAGTAGTCATTTACCCCCAACATCTGAGAGACTGAAGACGCAGAAGATTAACCTTACGTTTGGTTCTGAAGGGAAACACGCTCTTGATCAACCGAAATGCGTTTATGTTTGCGCGAATCATTCATGATCCAGCCTCACCTACAGAAGCAGTGAGTATAAGGTCTTTTAATTAATCTTTGCAAATGGCCTTTCCTAATAATGTGCTAATTACCAAGTTTCACTATGAATACGGATAAAAAAAAAGATCCCCTGAGAGTCCTCGGAAAAGAGGGGCAGTGTCAGCGGAGCTCGAGATTTAAAGGGGAAGTACACAGAACAGAGGGATTTCTAAAGAGCTGTTTTTGAGAGGGTAAAATGCTTGTTATTTACACTATCTTTGAGAAATTTTTTAAACAAACTATATTACAAACGTTCCATTAAGATGCTAAAAAAAAAATTGGAAAATTGGCTTTGTATGACTCCTTAAAGACAACCAAGCACCTCCAAAACTCCAGTAAGATGCTTTAGTTAATGATATACATTTCACATTCGATTCATCCACCCGAAAACACTGATTTACACCTCAGAGTTAACAATAAGCCAAGAGACACCTGAGTCACTGTGGTTATCACATTCATTGCTGTAATTCCTTCCTGTGATTTAAGCAGAACTCAAGTAAAGGTGGAATAGAGTCTTGCTCTTGCCTTTGGCTGAAGGGTGTCCAGAAACTTTGTCACATTAATTGATGGCTTCATTAGATCGCAATCAGAGCACTTCAGTTTGCCTCCAGGTCCCGGCTAACCCATTCCTATGCATTTGAGAATAAAGCTGGGAAAATAGGGTTTTACTGCAGTGGATATTGCGCCTGTCACACCACGAGAACTGAGAGAAAGCCTCTGTCTGCTACGAGCATAATGTAGATAAAGTAGAAGCAAGGTCGAGGTATGTGAAGACTGATTGTAGCGTGATAGCATTGCCTCCAAAAAATTCAATGACAAAGAAGTTTAGCCAGATATGGAGTTTTTAGACATGCAGGGAGGGATAAATTATACCTTTCAGATGTGGAGGCCAAATTGTTTTGTGACTACAAGGCCTGCATCATTATTTTTGGTCATATTTCTTTCAGAAAAATCAAAAGATTCTGGTATGGGATCATCCGCACAATTTTCCAGAAAGTTTCAAGAATTAAAGACAATATAAGAGAGTTACATTGGTTGTGTGCGTCATAAGAGATAACAGAGAAACTGCTGCAAAGTAACTGCAATAGCTGCAGACCTATTACTGAATTACAGCCACAGTGAGTGGTTTTGAAAGAGGACTATTTCATCTGATGTAGGAGAGCAGAAAGACCTTTTTCGAAAACAATTGATCGTCTCAAATATGCGCTTTGCTACAATTACGTAATCTTTTCCAGTAATAGGGTACAGTTAAAGCAAAGCATGGGCATCTGTTTTAGTGGTGATAACTTGGGGGTTATGGTGCTTTGTCTAGAAATAGAACACAACAAGCTTCCCCTGTATTAGATGCTGGTGTGGCCTAACGGTAGCTAGTTAACCGTTAGGCCACAAGATAAGCAACGAGATTTAAAAGTATTTAGTATTGGTTGATTCTGTCTACCAATAATGAAAGTTGTTATCATATGATTTCTGTTAATTTAAGTTACACAGGCAGGAAAAATGTACCGTATCTGACTTAAGAAAAAAAGTAGCATTAGACGGGTAGTTTTAGCTAGATTCACTGAACTATGAAATAGTATTTGAAAGATAGTAGTCCATTATTCTTTCTCCAGTGTCTATGAACACTTGAGAAATATTTAATACTGTGCGATCTCTCACAGCAAATGCTCCAGAAGTCAAGGATTTGTAGTTTGATCCTTGTCGCTGAGATCTGCAACAGATCTTCGATCCTTGAGAGGTCAGTCACACCTGTGTGCCTTGCTACTTTTTTAGTAATGACAACCTTGACGCTTCTCTGAGCGTCTGCACAGAACTGTGGGTAAACACAGCATGAGGCTGATTGCTGAGTGTGTGGTTGCTAATCTGTAGATGTGATGTGCTACGAGGGATAATTCGGGGTTGTTCGTTACTTTGTTGAGGCTTTAAAAAGAAAAGGAAAAACTCAAGCTGAGATGATCGCATGGGGAGCCAGGGAGAGGACAACAACAGATGGATTATACCTTGCATTTGTTATAGAAACAGCCCGAGTGTTTCTGCATATGAGATAGAAAGGTTGTTTGAGAGAGTTTTATCTTCTCTCTAAATCCGTTTTAAAAACTTCCAAGAATATTAACAGTCTTTTCCAAAGTTATTATTTGACTTCGATGCAAAAGCTGTGAGCTTTTGGTTTAACAATATACAAAAAAGGCTTTGAAAAAAAACCATAGATAGAAAGAAAGAGAAAGAAAGGGATGGAGGAGGGGTTTAAGATTTCTGCAAGCAAAAGGGGATTAAGGCTGATTCGATGCCAAACAGTTCTTGGCAGATGGGGCCTGCTGCTTTTAGGATGCCAAAAAGAGTCAATAAGTCATCAGTGCATTCAATCCTGGAGATAATACATTTAGGAGAGGGGATTAACGGACACAATAAAAACAGGCCTTTTCATCCTCTTTGCACGACGAGGACATATATTCAAGGAGATATTTGCTCCTCATCACTCTGACGCAATTCCCTACTGTCTTTTGGTGCAATTTGACTGTTTCGGCTCCAGTCGATTTACACTGTACAGGTTCCAGTCGTACAGTGTGCCAAGGGCAAATGAGCAATGGACCGAGAAGCATGCTGGAGACCAGAGGTGTGCATAATGCTGAGAGGTGCACAGCCTCATTTATAATCGCCTCCATTCAAGGCTTTGACAGTCAGAGTGAATGTGAAAGCATCCCTTGAGTGTTTTAGCATCTCTAAGCAGTGACATTGCATTTTATTCTTCACAATCAGATTTTACAGTTCTGTTTCGACTGAATGCTTCAAAGCCATTTCTCAATAAATCTCTGGTTAGGAACATGTCTGGCTCCTATTTCAATCTGAATTAGAATTAAAGAAAAACACATTTTGTATATGCATGTAATTCTAAAGTTATTCTATCATCTATGCATCTATTATCGATCTATCATATCTTATTGTAAAAATTTTTACATGTGGTAAGAAATAGCAAAATTAACATTCCTTTTTATTCATCAAAGAATCCAAAAAATGGATCAAAGTTTACAAAAATATTAAGCATTACAATCAATTCCAACACAATTAATCAGCATTTAAGAATGATTTCTGAAGGATCATACAGTATGACAGAGAAGACTGGAATAATGGCTGATGAAAATTCAACTTTGCATAACAGAAATTATTTTAGCTAAAAATATATTAAAATTGAAATTTTGTTATTTTAAATTATACAAATATTTTACAATATTAATTTTGTAAAATGTGCTATTGCCCTACACCAACCCTGCACCTAACCCAACCCCTTACAGGAAACATTCTGCATTTAAACATTTTTAATACACTTCATTATGTGTGATTTTTTTTTTTTTAAGATAATTTTTTTGGCATTTTTAGCCTTTATTAGATAAGACAGATCAAAGTTGACAGGAAGCGAATTGGGAGAGAGAGAGGAGGAATGGGTCTGCGACCTGGGACGTGAACTCGTTGACCATTATGTATGATTTAAGCATTTTGAAAAGTGGGAACATAGGGTAATGTCCTGAAAAGTCACCTTCTCCTTGTAATACCTATAAAAATTTATAATGAAATGACATTACATTTTTTTGCCCTCATTTGTCAAAAATGCACACACACACACACACGTTGGGTTTACATGTTTTATGGGGACATTCCATAAGTGTAATAATGTTTATAATGTACAAACTGTATGTGGTATTGCCCTAAACCTAACCCTTACAAAAAACTATGTGCGTTTTTAGAATTTTCAAAAAACTTAATTCTGTGTGATTTATAAGCTTGTTTTCTCATGGGGACCTAACAAATGTCAAATTTTACTGGTGTTCCTATATTTGTGGGGACAATTGGTCCCCATAAGGAGCTAAATATACATATATACGTATATAATATACTATGTATATTTTCATATATATTTATTTGTATATATATATATGTGTGTTTTTAGTGAAATGTGATCTGCACATTTTCCACAATGGATCCTTAAAATATACAGGAAGGATCAGTATGTGTCAGTGATATCCACTCCATGCAAACCAAACCAGCCTGTCATGCTGTAATCATCACAGGTCTAAATGGCACGTGAAATTGCCTCTACCTTCTCTTTTACTAATGACCAGGGTGTTAGAGCTCAAACCTCAGAAGCCATGTGAGGCGATCTACATCTTCTCTAAAGGGCAATTTGTCTGAGTAATTGCACTAGCAAAAATCTATCACTGTCACACTCCCTTGGCCAATTAACACTTGGGGAAAAAAGGAGAAGGAGAAGAAAGTGGGTGAAGAAGCAGAGGTAACACTGAGAAAAAAAAAAAAAACCTTTAAGTGCATGATTTTAGCTACAGTGGTCAATTATAGAGCAGTATCGGAAATTAATTGTCATAACTTTTTAAGTTGTAGAGTTTTGGCAGCCAGCATATGCTGATTTGGCAGGCAGTGGTTTAACAATTATACTGATCTTTAAATGGCATTAGTGGCTCATAGCCCACACTCATATAATAAGTGTGACAGTATGAATGAGGTCCTGTTTTACATATTGAGTAATATTTTCTTGCAGTGTTTTGATGTAAATTGGATGTTAATGTACAGTAACATGTAGTGTGTCTAATAATCCAATGAGCATGTGTTAATAACACTGAATCTAACAAGCTTGGCATGTCTGGGGGGGGAGAAGAAAATTATATTGTGGGAAAACAGGCCACTTTATGAAAATAACGTATAAAAGTAGTTGCAATGCATTAATTATACTTAGTAATTCTACAATCTTTTGAATAATTGTAACCACAGTTAATACATTATAACACTTCATTGTTAATTCAATGCATTGTTACACTATTCATTTTAAATTTGGTTATAATTACTTACAAGAACATATAATAGAAAAGGCAGTATAAAAAAGTGTGTATACAGTATATATTACATCAAGCTAATATTTATTGTACAGCCTTGACGATTTAAATTAAACAAAATGATTCGTATTATATTCTTCTTTTAATTAAATGGGTGTATTGAATATGTGGCAGTCTATACCTGTAATGAGAATTTAATGACAGTCACGACTGAAAAATATGAAACTATAAAACAATCAAAAGTAAAACGTCCAGATGCATTAGAGTAATATTGGAGGGAAATGTACTTAATGCAAACAAATCTTTGATGGCCACAAAATAAGCCTTATTTAAAAAAAATAAAATAAATCTAAATATATAAATCTAGAAATGTTTCAGGCGATTCAACAACCATGCATCATTCAATTTGTTTAAAGAAAAGGATTTTGCATTTATTGTTCCAGTGACACTGTAATGCTTTGTAGTGATTAATGTTTACTTATTTAAACTCTACCCTGTAATTATTTAGAGATAGAGAACACGTTGTTTCAACTTATCAACAAAGCTTGTGATTTGCCACACTGGAAGGGGTTTATAATTCTTGGCTTCCCATTATAAAGATGAAAAGACAAACAGCGTCCTCAGACATAATATCATGCCTTGCTGTTCTTCAATGAATTACAATGCGATCCATGAGTCAATTCACACGATCGCTTTACACGGGTTTCATTAACTATCAATTAGCAGGTGTCTGCCAAGCGGTGGGTTTTAACCACAGTGGAGAGCACCACGGGAGTGGACTTCAGAATGAGAAGAGGCGAAGCATGACGGAATTTTCCTACAGGACGATCGAGCTGCACCAACATTTCCTCCCTGTACTAATGAAAAGAGCTGACCTCTCACCCTCAATGGTTTTACATTACCAGAGAGGGAGAGAGAGCTGGCATTACTTGCACCAGTGCCCCTGAGAGATAGACTGTGAGACCAAAAGATAAACTGAAAGGGAGAAATGTAGAAAGGCTATCTCTCTCCAGACAGTTCTACTGCTGCCAGCATGATCCTTAATTATACCACAGGTACAAAGCAGTAGATATCCGATTTCCTCTCCTCTCTCCCACAGACTTTCCTAATTAGATAGTAACATAGAGAAGGAGGGGGTTAAGGGGGCCCGTTTCTGTATTTAAATCAGAACATGAGCAATGGATTCTGAAACCGTTCAATCAACACCTCAGGCCCGTCATTCAAGTATAGGCATTATTAACTCGTTTTAAATCCTGTCAATCAAAAACCTGTCAAAAAATGCAACAAATGTAACCTCCTGTCAGAGCTGTGGCCAAACACATCACACGTTGAGCTTAAAAAAAAAATAATAATAAAAAAAAAATATATATATATATAAATATATATAAAACAAATTTTCTTCACACTGGTAAAGTAGCATGCTTGTTACTAGAAAAGTTCTAATTAAAAACAAACCAACAAACAAGCAAAAAAAAAACAAAAACCCAGCAGCTTCTGTCATGCTACTGAAAAACATTTTCTTTTAGATCAACTTCTGTCATGATGTGAATCTTGATAGTTAAAGTTAGTTAAAGTCAGAAGGTTTATGACTAACTGAATATCATCTATCATCTATTTAAAGTTCCCCCAAAATGAAAAACTGATCAATCAATCAATAAATCACCTTTGTTTATGTAGCGCTTTTAATAATACAAATTTTGTCAGCACTGAACAGTATCAATTTGGAGAATAGAATGTCAGTAATGTATAATGACAAGTTAAACAGCTAAAGGCATATCATTATTGAATGGAGATACGTCGTTGTCTAGATCAGCTCATTTTAAATAGGATATTTGTAATCAAATCGATGATAATGGCTAGAAATTATGTGTCCCCAATTTAGCAAGCCAGAGGCGACAGCGACAAGGAACCAAAACTCCATCTGTGAAAAAATGGAGAAAAAATCTTGGGATGAACCAGGCACAGCTGGGGCCAGTTCTCCTCTGGCCAGACCAAACCAGCATTTCATTTCCAGTTCAATTTCAAACACAGCCATGTCAGATTATGTAAAGGACTTATTAATCAATTTTTCTCTCTAACATACACAATATTTACTCACTGTAAGGCATGCAAAATGTAGATTAGAATTGATGTTTTTCACAAAAAATCTTCTGAATTGAATGGGTGCCGTCAAAATGGGAGTCCAAACAACTGATCAAAACATCACAATAATCCACAGGTTTATCCGTATGATAAAAAACAATGTTTCTATAATAAATAAAAATTTTTTTTAGTAGCGTGCTTATTACTGGAAAAGTTTTATTAAAAAAAAACAAAAACAAAAACAGCTCAGCTCTTGTCATGCTAAGGAAAAACTTTTTTTCTTTCAGATCAGCTTCTAGAGCAAACGCTTGATGTGAATCTTGCTAGTTAAAGTTAGTTAAAGTGTTAGAATGGATGCCGTTGCAATGAGAGTCCAAACAGCTGATTAAAATATCCCAATAATCCACAGGTTTATCCGTATGATGAAAAGACGTGTTGGAAATATATAAATCCATTATTAAAATATTCACTTCAAACCATTGCTTCTGATCCACCCACAATATTGGCTAAAGACTTTTGATAAAAAAGCATTACTTTGGATTAGGGACATGGATTTTGACCGGAAGTAATGGTTTAATATATTGCAATGATGGATTTGGTTATTACAAACATGCAGCTTATCTCTTTACAAGATGTTAATTGTTGGACTTTAGTGGTGTATTACTGTTATGTTTTTTAATCAGAATAATTTTATGACTCTCGTTGTGACGGCACCCATTCACTGCAAAGGATCCAATGCTGAACAAGTGATGCAATGCTAAATTCTGTTCCAATAAAGAAACAAGCTAATCTATATTTTAGATGGACTGAGTCCAAATAAATTTTACTCTAATCTTTTAATGACAAAGACATCTGAAGGCAACTATATCGCTCCCTTGAGTACTGCTGACACAGCTACACATTAAACAGAATAGGCTTTGGCAATTGCAAATATACATAGAGTGTGTTTGTGGCCTAAAGGGATCTCTTTAGGCTTTGAGTTGGGAGCATGGCTCCTGGGCCATTAAAAGGAATTTGTACATCAATTGCTTGTTAAGGTTTCACAAGCATGTGCCAGTCCTTTCTTATAAATTGAACAGTACTGATGTGGAATCTTATTCTGTAGTTTAATTAAGGTTTTCATTTATGACTAATTAAATTGATTATACCCCCTACAGATCCCAGCAGCTATGTAATTATGTGGAAGTTGTTAAGCAGGTGCTGTAATGAAAAATGTCTGGTTAAAGGATGTGACTGTGAACGCATTGCATTAGTGTCATTGACACAAACGCATGCATGTAATGCATCCAAAATCCTATGCATTTTCCCATATATGAGGCAGCCTTATAAGTTACTCTTGTCCATTAAATATTAGCAATGCTTTCTTTAAAGCAGTCATATTACGGGGAACAAGTTTTCCTTGATCTTTTCAGAATAAAAGGTTTCATTGTACTAATAAAAACAAAAAAACTAATAAAATCTATTTTTTAACATATTTATGAGTAAATAAATTGACTATACACTTAATATTTGTCTGTCCAAACAATATCAGACAGATAAATGCATTTTAATTTGAGAACAAGATTTATGTTAGTGACTCAGATGACCACAGATGGCAGTAGAGGGGTAGAAGATCTGTCCTGGACCTTTAAATACCAAAAGAAAATGTGAGAGACATGGTGGCCAGCAAACATTTTCGAATCTTGGATGTTTTGTTCATTATGACAATCACAAAAATACAGCTTTCTTATATTTTGAAGCTTTAATACTTTATTCAGAAGCGAAAAGCCAAAGGTAGACTAGAAATAAAGGCTTTCCGTCTTTATATATATATATATATATACATAAAAAAAAAGGTTTTCTTAGAAAGTTTTAGTTAGAATAGTTTTGCAAAAGCATTATTACAAACACATTGAGGCTGTAAAAGCGACTAGTGAATAGATGTGTTTACCTGTTAACTGGCATAATGACATTTAATGTCACCTCTGCAGTCCCATTTAGCCACTAATAACTGCATTATTCAAGACAAGAGCGAGCTTTAAAAACACACACAAAGGAATTACTGATGTATTTTATGTCATAGGATAAAAAGTTAAACTATTATGAGCTTTATTGAAGCAGAAAACCTATTAAAATACTCACTTCAAGACGAGGAAACTTATGGAGTGCTAAAATGCGAACTTCCCAGCAGGTACAAGACATAGTGTCAGGTTGAAGTTGGACATGACATCGGAGAGACGTTGGTTATACAACCTAAACACAACACATATCAACGTCAGCTGACATCAGTATTAGACATCAAATCAACATTGACTTTAGACGGTGAATTTTGGTCACCCAACGTTGCACAAAATATCAACATCTTATGACGTTGTGAGTTGTTTCTGGGTTTTGTACTAAAAAATCCACCTAGTATCCATCAAGTAATACTTGATTCTTCTCTGGGCCTTGACTCTCATGTAAAGTCTTTATCACGCTCCAGCTTTTTTCATTGAAGAAACATCTCTAAACTCCAACATATGGTTTCTACAGCTGAGTTAGAAACAATTGTGCATGCATTTGTGTCGTCACGTCTAGACTATTGTAATGCCTTGTTTACCAGCTTAGACAAATCTTCTCTTTCTCGCCTTCAAGTCATTCAAAATGCAGCGGCCAGGCTACTAACTCGTTCTAGTAAGCGTGCTCACATTACTCCCATTTTATATTCTTTACACTGTTTTCCAATTGATGTTAGAATTAGTTTTAAAATTCTTGTTTTAACACACAGAGCACTAGATGGCCAGGCCCCAGTATATTTGTCCAAGCTTTTTACTAAACACACTACTGCTCGTTGTCTTCGCTCACAGGCTCAGAGTCTGTTGGTTGTTCCCCGTACGCGACTGAAGACGAAAGACGACAGAGCCTTTCAGTCTGTGGCACCTAGGCTGTGGAACAGTATACCACTAAATCTACGTTTGGCTGACTCTGTGGATTCCTTCAAAAAGCAGTTAAAAACCTTTTTGTTTAAACAGGCCTTCTGTGAAGTGTCATCTTTTTAAATTGCTCTACACTGGCATTGTTTGTATTATTGTATTATTTTTATTTTTGTGTACAGCGCTTTGTGACCGCCTGTCTGTGAAAAGCGCTTAACAAATAAACTTTACTTACTTACTTAATTACTTACACCTAAAAAATCCCTGCAGCACTCTTTAAGAGCAATCTCCTTTAAAGGGGTATCTGCATATAGCCTACACATATTGCATTGGCCCGTAAAAAGAGCTAGAAAATAGTTATACAAAAGTTTGCAAAGTCTAAACTCACTCAAACACGCTTCAAATGCATTTGAGTTGAATGCTTCACAAAGCAATAGCTCTCTGAAGTCACACGCTAAAAGAATAATCTTAATATGAATTTGTGCAGCACTCCGCAGATCCATTAAGATACTGTAATCCCTGGGAGTCTTCGCTCTGTTCTGTTGCTGCTAAACAACCCTTTCCTTGGTGGAGTGAGCCTTTGTATCAAAATTAATTTCAGGACAATGAAGCTTTTAATGTGCTCATAACAGAAATGGTTGGATGAAGATGAATGAGTGCAGCTCAGGGAACTGCAGGTTTATCTGCTTTAGAAAAGGAGAGTGAGAGAGGGAGAATGAGAGAGAAACGAGTGGAGCAGCATGCTAGCTGGTCTCTCAGGCCTTTGATTAATAGCCATAGCTCGGCTCCGAGCCCTCCTCCCTGAGCTTGTGTAATAACTGCCCCGTGGCTGTGCTCTACTCAAGATGTTTTGAGGAGAAATAGATGGCTGACTTCGTCTTCGAGACAACCATCAGCCGGGGCAATTAAACAATACAAACATGCAGGTCTTCACAATTCGTTACACTGTTGGGTCTGACAGAACGAGAACTACGGGGAGCGATCCGAGAGGGCTATCTCCAAAGCCCAAACGATCACGTTTTGAATTACTGCTTAAAAGCACACATCGATAAGGAACAGAATGATGACATTGTTTCTCGGTGGCTTGGGATGCAGTTAACAGCCAGTTAAGTTGCAGTTTGCAGAACAAGAACGTTAGTGTCAGGAAAGGCTGAATGCATGGCACTGTGCTGAAACAAATATAGAGTACTACACGTGTCATAGACTTTAAAGGCACAGTTCACGTCATAATGAAAATTCTGCCATTATTTACTCACCATTTCATCGTTCCAAACAAGTGTGAATGTCTTTGTTCAGCTGAACACAAAAGAAGGTATTTTAAAGAATCTTGGTAGCCAAAAGCCAATGGGGATCAGCAACTGTTTGGTTACAGATATTCTTTAAATTATCAGAAGAAAGAAAAATCACATTGCATATTCACACTGTTTTATTGTTTGACATACATTCAAAGTCAAATGTAATTTCACAATCCACAGCCATATCATTATTATTAACAGTAATAAAATAACATTATTTTTACATTAATAATAAAAATGAAATACTGCATTTATTAAAATACAGTGGACTGAAGAATTACTACTAGCAGTGACTAACTAATTACAACTGGCAATGACTAACTAACTAACTAAATAAAAATGATTAAAAACATGCATGTGTTAACTGAAGTAAACTGATCATTAATTTTTATGGCACGCAATTATTAACCAAGTTAACAGTTAAATTTTTCCTTTTGCTTGTTTATGAAGTGTATGTAGTTTAATAATGCTTTCAGCTTACATTATGTACATTATATTATATATATATTTACACAATACACATGCAGTCTCTTCCATGTCGTTTTTCGCGAAATAGTTTAATTAATAAGTTGCTGCATTAATTTTTTACAGTTATAAAAGTTGATGTTGAAATTGCTCATGAACGTTTGAAAACATAAATTGTCATGATTTATCACATCATTTGATTCCCATGAGTGAATGTCATTAGTTCTGGCTTAAATCTGGCTTTACATTAAATATCTGATTCTTATTGGTTAATTGCCTTGTCACGCCCAGGAATTATCAGCATATACAAACCACATTAAAATACAAATAAATCCTGATTTATTTGGTTTAGACTTGCCTTGTTGCATTGAAGTGGCCAAAAGTTCAGATGGATGAGTAATTTCATGCATATTCTCAACCACACTGACTCAACTTCACAGTTGGCATTTGAAATTACCCTACCTTGACTTCTTCATAGTAGCCGACATGCTAAGTAATTTCTATTTGATTTCTCTGTGAAGGATCATTCCTCATGAATCCTCGGTTGAGAGTCTCCCTCCATGAACATCCAATACTCTGTGAGCTCCATCTGGCCGTAATTAAAGAGAGGCTGTTCCTAGACACCAATAACTCACAACTAATTATACATCAATTAATAAATCCCTGAAAGCTTATTAAACACAGTGTAATAATTAGCTACATGCACCTGACAATTTATTGACTATTTATTGTACAAAGAAAAACGAACAGAAAGAGGACGTTGTTGATAATTGTCTTGCTTATTAAAAGATAGGGAGGGAAGTATGCAAGAAAGAGTAATAAGTGATGAGGGGGATACAGATTTTGCTTTAATTACTAGCTTTTATGACCTATAATCTTGTTATTATGTACAGTCATTCGAGAAAGCAATGATAAGCTCATTATTCAAGCGCCATTGCACTATGAGATGTGCACATAAAATACTCAAAGTATTAGCACAGAAACACGCAACTAATGCGCATGAGGGGTGACCGTGTTAGGTCTAAGTGAATGTGTATGTCGTCGCTGGTTAGTGGGAGGAGACGATGTGGGCCGAATTGGATATTGATCGGCGTGTGTATTGAGCAGCATGTAATGAATGAAGACGACTAGGCCTGTACATGAGCTCTGGATGGTGACCCTGGGTGTTTAGAATGAAATAGCTGTGCTTTAGTTAGTGTCCTTACAAGCCCAAAGTTAGAGTACCTTGGGTGTTGTTGGGTGCTTTCCCCTACAACTGTGTATGTATACGTCCGATCTGTTGATTTTTATCAAGACAGAGATTTATTTCTTTATTTGACAACCACAAACTGCTTTGGAGATTTTTTTTATTTTATTTTACCTGTCCAACACCAGTGTTATTATAGTTTTTATTAATATTTAAAGTTAATTGTTTTAGGTTTTATTATTTTAATTTGTATTAATTATATTTTAGTTGTATCATTTTTTTTAATATATTTTCTTTTTATATATTTTCTATTTCTATATATTTTATTTTGATAATAATAATAATGTACTAATAAAGTACATCAAGTTAAACTATATTAAAATGTAAACTTTGTCTTGGACACTATTTAAATATTTGATTTTTTTTTTAACTCATCTATTTCAAGTAACAAGTTCACATGGTTTTAGTTTGACACAAATTTTAATAATAAAATGTAATAATCTAAATAATGTAAAGAACAAACTAATCATAAACATTTAAATATTTATTTAAATAATAATTGTAATGTTTTATTCTTATAACTGTTAACTAGGAGAATTCTTCTGTAATGCATATACTGCAAAAAAGATTTTTCAAAGTTGTAAGTAAAACAAAGATCATAAAGAGCATGTTTGTAAATTAAACAATTACATTTTACTAATTATTTTTTTTTTTTACATTTAACATGTGTTAAGCAAATTCCTTGGTAAACTATAATAGTAATTTCTAAATGCAGACAAATGAACAGCTGAAATTGTGAAAAATTGTAATTCTCTATTATCCTGGCTAAAGCTCATACGAGCTTAGTTTGGCCAAGCTACCTTACTACTTAACCGGCGTCCATCAGATGCCTCTGTATACTACTGGACGAATCTA
>JAUMHI010000041.1:16708841-16720222 GCA_032359435.1 Enteromius unitaeniatus | reverse complement strand
GAGCTTAGTTTGGCCAAGCTACCTTACTACTTAACCGGCGTCCATCAGATGCCTCTGTATACTACTGGACGAATCTATAACCAATCAGACCACTCATTCCGATGACATATGTGTAGCTGCGGAACCTAAAGCCACCATAACCCTCATTAAAGCAGTAGGAAAATGTCTTTACTTTTTTAAAGAAAAGCTGTCATGAAAATTTCTCAAAACAGCTGCAACAGCAGAGTTGAACGATTGTTGCTGCTCGGTACACGCCATGTTTGAAATGGTTCTCAGACGCAGAACTGCTGCGTCATCGCATTACACCGCATCGTGCAGGTGGGGAGAGCTCGTTTCTCATTGGTTCCCATTTTTTGGGAATCTGAAATGCTCTAAAATGGCAACTTTGCCAGACTGACTTTGCTCGCGAAATTGAATGTAGCGTCACAGGATGTATGGGCGGGCCCAGGTTAATTCTCTATATGTCTGCAGGGTCAAAAGCATCCATAGTTCAAAGCATCCAATGATAAAAAAATTAACTCTTAAACTGATCAATATATATATGCCAGTCCATGAAAATGAAAAGAACTGAAGCTAATCAAAGGTCAAAATAACAAAACCACTGAGTCTAATAGAAGTGTACAGCAAGCTAGTAATTTTGCTGGTGGCCAGAGCTCTAATTCAGTGCATTGATTTGCCACAACTGATGGTATTTCTTTGTCACCAAATACTCAGACATTAATATGATTAATGTGTGATAGTTAAGAGGACTGCCTGTAATCGGCTCACTGATTAATTTCTTGTCCTTCAGTCTGCTGAGATTGAGACTGGAAATACTATTGATCACCCGCTATCATCTGCGTTTATCTTGGTTAAGACATCAATTCCACTAACGCCGATAGACTCAAACGTTCAGTCAATCAATGCCTCATGTGAAGGTTATATGGATTTTACACAGGTTCACCTTTAGGACAACATGGGGAGAATTCACTAAAAATACATTGCACCTGCTGATAATGTTTTTTTTTTTGCATGCATCCTAGTTGTTTTATCACAAGATTCTGAAGGAATTACTGGTATGTAAACCAGGCAATGCCACCTTTGCACCTGATTTGGCTCTTTAAAATGCAGAAAGGTTGCTCCACTCATAAACTTTTGTGAATAACGAATAATCTATAATAAACTATATTTGCATATAAAGGAAACATGTTAGAGAAATGTTAAGAATGACAATTACCTAATTTAAATATGCAAATAGCATCGGTTTAAAGTGAATTGCAGTTAGTTATACTAAATAAACCAGAGGTTTTGTGCTTAAATCTCATGCTAAACTGCAAAGTGAATTTATAGTACAACAATTTAGTTGAGATAGGCTTCATGTTTGTTCATATTGTTGGCTGATTGCATTCACTTCAACACCAGATTTGATATTACAAATTTCATTGTTAGTGAATATTAAAGCCCATAAATCATATCTCTGACCCAGTGGACTAGCTCACATTCATTAATAAACATGCGGATGTTTCGATTTTATCATCTAATACCCGACACTCACACTGAGAAGAGGTTATTCCTGTCTGACTTCTGATATGGATTCTTAGGAGACCAAGTGAGGTCTCACATGAAGCACAAACACAATTTCTTTCCGCACGGTTCTCCTGACACAGAAAGTGAGTTGTTCATGGTACTTTATTAGCATGGTAAGAGGAAAAGGCAGGCTAACTAATCAACAAATCTCCTGATAGTGGATTTCATGCCAGTGATGAATTAGGTGCTGTCTGCCAGTCGTGAAATGTATTTTTAATTGCTCTTTGTAATTAAGGATTGCCAGTGGAAGACATATTACAGGTCTGAGTCTGCGTTTGTGTGTGTGTGCGTGTTCTGCACTTCAGAGGTTTTGTTTGGTTTTAGGCAGTTAATTGTGAGATTGTGCATGTTGTGAGAGAACAATTCTCAGCTGGACAACCGCTGGGAATTAGGAGCAGGAACAGTGAAGTGAGTCACACATTGTAATGAGTACCTTCACACACAGACAAATTGAGTCTGCAGAAATGCACCAGATTTCGGTATCAGAGATCAAAAAGACAGACAAACAAATGGATATATAGATAGATAGATTAGATTGATAGAACACAAATACATACCTTTGGTAGATATTTTTGTACTATATAGAGTGAATTCAGCCTGAAAAGCAGCCTGGAGCCTAAATTCATGCCAAACCATGTACCTGTGCAGAACAGACCTGTGAATGATGAATGACATCATTAACTCGCTCAGTAAAACTCTGCAGCATCTCAGGTCTCTGGTTGGTGCAGAAAAAGCTGATGAGCCAGTTTGACACAGAGAAAAGAAGGTATAAAGCCCACTAGAACAATAAGCATGCCAGGAAAGAAGCATGTAACATGTAATGAAGATGCTTTTTTTATGTTTTGTTTAAAATAAAATAAAAATTTAATAAAATAAAATACAGGATCATTCAAAGGTTTGGGGTCAGTATGTTTTTTATTAAATTATTTTATTTATATTTGAAAGTAGTTCGTACTTTTGCAACATTCTGTAAGAAAGCTACTTTACTTTCCATCTCATAAAAGGTTCTTTAGCCTCTTAAACTCACCAAAGTTACATTCAAATTGTGCCTTGATAACCCTTTGCCTGCACCAATAACCCCATTTGTGGTACCGTTTGAAAGCTTAGAATCTCTATTTTATGCAGATATGAATAACTTTGTATATTTATTTTACTGTAACAAAGTTATTTACACGTAAATTACACTATTTTTATAAATAAAGACTTTTTATTATAACACAGACAATAATTATATACAATAATTTTAATCAATTTCAACAGTGTTTTATGTAATTTCAAAAGGTTTCCTTTAAAATGATGCCAATCTTTTGTATATGCACCTCTGCATGTGGGTATGGGAAGCTTTTTAATTTTGGTAGGCCAAAGCAGGCGGAATTTCCCAAAATAGCCGCAGAGTGTAAAAGGGTAGAGTAGAAAAAGTTCTTCAGATTGTTAAAATGTTTATCACATTAGGAAAAAATGGCAGTGTATAAAATTACCATCTCTTTCTCAAAAAAAGGTGACTCGTCGTTTTTAAAATGAATTCCAAGCCGTCTCATGACATCAACATGAAATAGGCCAATTAGTATATTGTCCACCCATTTGTTGTGTGCACAAATCTGGAAAAAAATGACTGTTAATCTGTTAATTATCATGTTGGTCTGAATAAAAAAAGCAAATTCATTCTTTATCACTAGATGTCCCTTTTGGAGCTGTAAAAATTGGTTTTCAAGGTAAAAATGCTGCTTTTTCGGGCATTACAGGTGAGATGAGACGAAATTACAATTAAATTGACCAATTATATTACCACAGATTAGCGTCATTCAAAGGAAAGGTTTGGAAAAATTAATAATTGAGCAAATCGTTTGGGAGTCGTTGAGCAAATACATAAACGGAAGTGGTGGCATGCATGTCAACCTGTTGTTAGGGTGTCCCAAAATCAAAATATGAACCTTTTATAAGCCATAATAGATGCACTCTAAGAATTTACAGTATGGCAGAAACGTTATTTTGGGCAGAACTGTTCTTCTGTGGGATCACTTTGAAAACCTAAAATAAAACTATTTTGAAACCTTGAGCCACTGCTGGGAGATTGATTGACAGGTGATCTGACCAATCATGAGGCAGTATCTTCCATTTTTGTCCGACAAGCAAACAAAACAGGGCAATTGATTAACATAAATTTGATGGTAAACTCAATGGTAAACTTGAAAAATGGTGTGTACTTACATCTTTCATTCATGATTATTTCGTTATATAACTATAACAAGAGGAAGCGATTGTTGGTTCCAAATGAACTGAGGTCTCACAACCAATTTGTACGTATTTTATGAGTTGACAAATTTGTGCTAATTTGTACAGATTTGTTAGACATCAATTGTTTGATTTTATACGATTTATCTAAACCCCAGTAATGGGTCAGTTTAGGGGTGAGGTTAGGTGTAGGTCATTCGTACAAATTCATACGAATTGGCAACTATGTATGATATACAAATATGTACAATTTAGCAAAAGACATATGAATTTGTACGAGTAAGGCTGTACGAATGTGTACCTTGTAAAATTTTTACAAATTGCTGTGAGATTGGTCTCATCACAACACATTAAAGAGCCATAAAATGGTATTTATTGTTTGAATTTCTGAAAACATGAGGGGGGACTGTTTCATACCTAAAGTAACCTGCTCTGTCTTTCAGTGCGTTTTCAGTGTCCTCTCTACTCCGTAAGAACATGATGTGTGGCATGAGAGTGCCATGTAACGTTTTTAATGTTACAAATAATTTCGGTTTCACAGAAATGCTGTTCTTTCTTTCTATTTATCAATGAATTACCAAGAAGAAATCATGGCTTCCTCAGAAATATTAAGCTCATAGCTCATTGGTTCATAGATAATAATAAGAACTGTTTCTTAAGCAGCAAATCAGCATATTAGGATGATTTCTGGAGGATGATGTGACACTGAACAGAGGAATATTGGCTGCTGAAAATTGAGTTTTATCCACTTTATCTCAGAATGATCTCTTTGATGATTCAAACTATCATTTGACAAATCCATAAACCATTTAAATGTCTGAGAAAAAATGTCTAAATGATTCTCTATTATCCACCATCAGAGCTCCTGAAGCTGCAATAAGCCACCTTCCTGACACCCTTTACTGAAGTGTGGCTATTTGAGGTCACTTGCATTTATTTAAATCGAATCCCAATAGTCTTCCCAGCCAGTGTGGCACATGCATTGGCTTCCCCAGCACGCAGGGCCTCTGACACTTTCCGGACATGCCCTTGACATTTCGGCAGGTTATTAACCTTTTGGGATGTGAGGAAGAGACACTGATAAAAAGAGAAGGAGTGCAGGTGAAGCACTGGAGCTAACAAATGATCAATTGACGTATGTGTGCTTTTGTACGTAAAAGTGTTGACAGTAATGAATGAAATGAGACTGATGTTAACAAAAAAGGAAACGCTAGAGAATTCAAAAAAACAAAACAATTAAGGAGTTCACTTTTGGAATTTGTTACTAAATAGAACTGCTACAAGTTAGAAGTTTTTCAAAGACTCCTTCTACCCATTACTCCCAATTCTCTATTGTTTGTCCTCAAAGGATTCAAAAAAGCCAGATATGAGCTGAAGGTGGCGCAGGAGGGTTTTCCTGAGAGACCCTGAATTTCTGAGGAAAACTAACAGACAATGAAATAAATAAATAAATGCTTTGCATTTTCCGTATGGGATTTTTTATGGATCCCGAAAAAATGGGCAATGAAGATTAAAACAAGTTTTTTATTTACATACATAATGTATATTAATATTTTTATATTTAATATTTCATCATTTAATTATTTCTTTAACAAATTATAGTGCTGAAGCAGAACTTGCTGAAAACCGCAGCCCTACTGTATAAGAAATCTCTTCTCATATTTAATAGCCAAACATTGACCTATCCTGCCCAGGTCTTTGCATTACACAGAAAAAATATGTTTCCCCTTAGCCTTTACATCTTTAATACACTCACCTCAGTCTCACGGCGCACCAGGGAGTAACAAAAGAGTTCCACCCTGAATAGAAGAAAGGGCGAGTGTAGAGACGAAAAAGAGAAAATCTGAGATGGTGAGGGAGTGTTAGTTTCATTATTCATATCACACTGGATTGGCCAGCTCATACTTTTTCCCAAAGGAAGGCATATGAAATTTCAATTGGCATCATTCTGTGTGTTGAGTTTTAATGTCAATATCATAGACAGGCTTTCAGCGGCCTTGCAGCCACAAGAAACAGAAAACTTCAAAGGAGCAGCTCTGCGGAATCCCTCATTCTTGAATTAAAAATGTTAACCTTGGAGACATGTTAAGTACAAGGCAGGTAATGTTGTAGAATTCAAATGAACAGCTCTGATGCTGCTCGGCGATCGAGAGAGTGGGGAATTATTTGCAGTTTCTACTTTTCTAAATCTGCTTTTATTTATCTTCATTTTGTGTCAGAGTGTAAAAATACTCCATATCATTACAAACTGAAAATGCTCTTTTGGTGCAACACATCAAAATAACTGGGAAGATGTTAGATGTTGAAATGCATGTGGAAGCACAGGGCAAAAGTGCTGATAGAGGTGCACTTGAGTGCTGAAATATGCATGCGTGATTGAGAAGTGCGTTGAATGAGTGTCTCAAAACCACGGCTGATTGAGAGACAACACAGAAGCGGAGAAGTGGAATTAGAAAATTAGCTCTAACTAGCGGCGTAAGAATTAGGGCTGTCAAGTTAACATGTTAATTTGATACCCCTAATTATTTAACATATAATGAGATAAAAAATAATTAACACAAAATGCATTATGGCAACCTTAACCCAAGATAAATTCTAACACCTAAAACCCCAAAACCACATTGATCAACACTTGCTCAAATTTGATGATGATGTTAAAAACCACATGGCCACACTCCAAAAAATTGCTTGTTGATCTAACTTAATAAAATTGTGACACATATTTCCATTCATTTGATCTGATTTATTTGAACTTAAAGTAAGTTAATTGTACTGATGACTAAATATCATGCTAATTTAATGAGATCAAACCAATTTCATTTGACATGTTGACATTTGACACCATGATGGTAACCTCAAAAATCAACATAAACATAAAGGCCCGGTTTCACAAAGGCAGTATAGTTTAATTAAGATATTTAAGCAATTTTTACAAAATGCCTTATAAAAAATACTACACATGAGCATCTTAACACAGAACAATGACACTGACATGTTTTAAAATATGTCAGAGCAAGATATTTTCATCTGACACAGCTCAAACATGCAGTTTAGTCTGGGACTAGCTTAAGCCTTGTCTGTGAAACTGGGGGAAACTCTTTTAAATGTCAAATATAACTGGACAACAAACTTTAAAAGGTATTTTCCTAAAAACACATGAAACAGCATTTAATTTCAAAATTTATTCTCCTGATCTATCCATATGCAAAGCATGCTGGGAACTAGAAATCCATGATCCACTAGATGCCCAGTTTCAAAGTAAATGATTGGTGCAGGCCCAACACAAATGGTTTAAGTTAACTTAATATTTTACAAATGTCATTTCATTTAGCATAGTAAAATTGAGGGCAAATGACAACTGAGTAAAAAACTAAAGATTTGTGTTGCTTTAGCTCATTTTATTTAAGTAAACTGAGCAAACAACTAAAATGTGCATGGGTTCGAATCCAAAAGAAAATGCTGTGGAAAATGTGAAATCTTGATTTGAAAATAAAACCGACAATATACTGATTTCATTATCTAGTTTTTATGTGTTTAGCCTTTTCTGTCCATTTATCCATCCATCCATTTTACAAATCACTCATCTTAAGGAAGCCATCCCAACATCTTGGGGCCAAAAATATCGATATACACACTTTTACAAATAAAGGTTCAAAATGGGGTTTTCACAGTGGTACCATAGAAGAACCATTCTGCATTCTCCAAATAACCTTTCAGTCAACATTCTTAAAAAGAACCCTTTGTTACAAGATTTCAAATAATCTAAAGTATCTTTTTTCCAGACAAGGAAACATTTGTGCAATGGAAAATTTTCATGGGATCAGAGATGCCAATAAAAAACCTTAATTTTTCAGCATGTATGAAATTATTTAGCATTATTTAGCATCTCATACATTCAAATAAATATATATGTATAAATGCTTAATCCCTTACTGACCTGAAGATAAAAACAGAAGCGCCTGGTCCCCTCTGTGGTGTATCTCGCCTCAGGAATACAAGCGCATAATGGCTGGCAGATGCTGTTGGGTGAGGGTGCCAAGGCTCTTCATCCAGACTCCGACTGAGGTCCTGCTTCACTGCGTAGAAACACCTAGAGGCCTGAGCAGGCCTGGGGCACAGCCAAGCACATGGTGGAACAGAGCAGCCATGTTACATATCAACATATACAGCACTCCACCAACCGCTGATGTCTTCTCCTCTGTGCCTTGTTTCAGTTAAACTGATTTGGAGGTCCTGGGGTGCATGGACAGAGCTGCTGAGGCCCTATTACAGGCTCTGATAATAAGATTTGTAGCTTTGTTGGTTTGTAAGAGCATTTGGTTTCGGGTTTGAAATGTTTGAGAACGAAAACAGCCTGATTAGCTTTACAGCTAATAACATGGATTAATTGTCCTGTGGTGTTTTTTGATTTGGAAACCTAGGCTTAATTGACTCCTGGTCCCAGATGTTTGGGTTCAATTCTTAGACTTAAAGACCTCATGCAAAGATCTCAACTTGGAGCTAATTTGCATAACAAACAAAGCATAATTAAATTGACAAGTAATCAGTTTGTTGAGTTGATGCAGTAACTGTAATTGGATTTTTCAGCCATCTTAAAAATTAATTGCAGCTAAAGACATGTTTAATGCATCGCTAGCTTGTACAGCAATAATCTATACTTGAAACTTGAAATTGAGCATTTTTCGAGAATCATTTTGGATATAATAATCTGATAATCACACTGCAGAATTCTGTAGTTTTTACAATATATTGTTGGCTGTGGTTGCCAGAATTTTTGAAACCCCCCCCCACACACATTTACAACCAAAACCTGTAAATTTTATGGTACTAAACTAATTTACGAACAAGAAAATTTTAATGTTAACCAGTAAATTCAACAGAAGAGAAAGTCACATGAAGAATCAAAGCTCATAATCAGCAGCATATACACTAATACACAGAAGGTATTCATACAAACACAAAATACCATCATGGTCACTTAAATGACGCAATAAACATTCATTAAACAACAGAAAATAACATAACATAACAAAAAATAAAATAAAGCCCAAATGTACATAACTAATAACAAAAACTATGATTTAGCAAAATACTTTTTGTGGAGTGTCATGAAGGGAATTCTGGGAATATCAGTTCGCAGTTGATTGTATCAGTTTGACTGTAGATCACACAGATTTGTTGTGTTTACTTCTAAAAACTGAAAATTAACAGCAAAATATTGTTTTACAGTTTTCTCTGTATATAGTACGGGAACTTACTGTTACTGTTTTTTCTGTAGTGTTTTCTTTTTTTTTTTAAGATTTTAGTTAAAATTACACTTATTTTTTCACAGTGCACTGTAAATGAAAATTTACACACTTTAGGTAAAACAGTTTATTTTTCTTTCAATCACTATTCAAGAACTTTCTAAAACAGACAAAGAAACATTAAAAAAGTATACATACATCTAGTGCACTATACTTTTATAGTGAAGTTGACATTTTCTGAAAGCACAAGCTTTGTGGGAGAAACTGATTAAAATTTAAACCATTAACTGTGTCTGATAATCTGCCACGTCTTTGAATGGCCTATAGGTAAGCATGTTTAGAGTAATTTAGGCCACCTGAACTCTTTGAAAGCATTATACTGCAGTTGTTTTTGAGTCGCCAACACAGAAGAGTCACATAAGGACTGCAACATCTGTTGTGTAAACGCCGGGGGGAGCAGCAAACTGACTCGCATGCCACGCAGGCTACGATCTGTCAGCTTTCATCTTTGTTGCATGAGTTCATTCCTCTGCCCACCTCTTACTGCACACTCAGCAAGAAAATGATGGGAGTGGCGTTTATTGACAAGCTTGCGCTACATTCCCCTGAAACTTCCAGAACTTCCATGAAAACTAGTATGCATTTTTTTGAGCATTCGTGTTGTTACAGTAGAGGATTGCATAATTCCTTTAGTGTTTTAGGGCACTAAACAAGGCACACAGCTTTAATTAATTGTTTGTGAATTCCTCATTTGTTCATATTTAATTCAGCAATTTCTTAATTAGGCCTATTCGTATTTCTGGTTTGTTTTAGATTTGGTGGTAAGGTGTTCATAACAAAATGTCAAGGGGAAATATTCGATTTTAGATTTTACAAAAAAAAGTCCATGCACAAGTCACCATGCTGGTGGTACTGGTGTTACCAGTCCAAGTCAATTATATATCAGCTCATATTTACATACACCTTACAGGATCTGCAAATGTTAATTATGTATGCCAAAATAAGAGGGATCATACAACATGCATGTTCATTTTTATTTAGTACAGCTGTGAATAATATATATTATATAAAAGACGTTACAGTGTACAAGAGTAAATTGATTTTTAATACTACCATGTACTTAAATGATCCACGATTGTTTGTTTGAACGTGTGTGTTGTGATGGCTGTTTATTAGTTACTTGATTGACCTAAATAGTTAAACTGCTCTTCAAAAAAGTCCCACATATTATTTAGCTTTTCTTCTGTCAGATCAGTGAATGTTTGAACCTTTAGTAATCGTTGTGTTTGAGTCCCTCAGTTGTCGATAATGTGAAAAGATGCATCTCAAAATCATACAGTGACTGCTGGAAAGGGTTCAAAATGGCAGAAGGTGTTAGAAAACCCAATAATTTTAACATACATATATTAATTGAAGTGTCTGATTTGTGAAAAGAAACCCCTCTATGGAGGCTGAATCAATAACAAAGGTCTCTCATCCGATTGCCCAAACCATAATTGATTGTGGCAACTCCAATATATTAATTGAGTGTTTTTAAGGCAATGTGTTAAAGTGAGCAACTCAGGGAAAAGGCTTGGATGGACTACAGCTCCTGGTGCTCATAACCAGAATCTTATTATCAGTTAATCATCTTTCTACCAACAGCTCTGATTTCTCTTGTGGGTTTGCACGATTGACCAAGAAATTATAATTGAAGTTGATTATACAGGCTTCATTTTTAGCAGAGACGTCCCTTTGAATGCTAAACTATGGCTGGATGACAATAAAATGACCTCTCTGAGAGCTCACCTGTGCAAGGTGACACGCAGCAGTCATCAGTATTCAAGACAGGATCTCGCTTAGAAACCATTAGCATCATCATGGATCTTCACTCTAATGAGGCTCTGGGTTTTCATGTCTTAATTGGATTGCTTCAACACAGTCCCTTATTGATGCTGGTCCTGCACAGTTTATCATGGTAAGTAATGAGTGGATAATTCTCTGGCCATATCTAATCTCTGGCCTCATCGATAAATTAGGTTAAAAGTGCTTTTTCATCCTTGACCCCAACTGGGCAGAGAAACTAAACTCCAAACATGCACTTTGCACATTTTGAATGCATCAACAGCGTAATCTAACATCATTGATGGGGTAACATGGTACTAGCAACATGCATCAAGTAATTTCACCTCCCCAAAATGTATTTAAATGGGATTTTCAACATCAAAATGCTTTTCTTAGCTTAATGTGCTGAGACAATACGTAAGGTTAGTCAGGCTAGTCCCCGGACTCTTATTATGAACTTGTGTCTCCACCCACCTTACCTGTTGTCATGGCCACTGATGCATTTCCTCCACC
>JAUMHI010000041.1:16697754-16708741 GCA_032359435.1 Enteromius unitaeniatus | reverse complement strand
TTATTAATTCATGTGGAATGTCACAAATAAAAAAAATCTAATAAAACACAATTCTAAAAATGAATGCATCGTTTTTTATCCAGTCATGGAAAATGCTTTTCTTAGCTTAATGTGCTGAGACAATACGTAAGGTTAGTCAGGCTAATTTTATAAAAGTGTAAAAATTACTTCTTAATGAGTTTTTAATTAGTCTTTTTTTACTTGTTTACCACTTTAAAAATCTCAATATCCTCGAAACAAGATAAATTTACTTGTCAAGACACAATAAGCGTGCATTATAAGTTAGTACTTTTTTTTCCCAGAGAACGTATCTTTAATACAATCCAACAAATCTGCAAGTGCAGAAAGACCTACATTATAATTAAACAAGATACGATCTTGGAGTTGCAGTTCCAGTGCAATTTGCCTTGTTTTAAAGATTTTGTTATTTTATAACCATGCAAAAAATATATATGTGCACATGGAAATGTTAATGTGTTTAGTCTTGGTGGAAAATATCTGCTAATCTGCTGCTGCAAATATAACATGAAATTACCCCTGCATATACAGAATAACATATGAAATTCCCCATAACAGATAACAACATATAGTGGTGGAGCTGGGGAAGGTGGAGGGTTACTGAAGCACACTACAACAAGCACTAGGCAAGCATTTGAGTAATTATGTAATTATACCATATTGTTTTAGAAACCCAGCCAGTGTCATCTAGAGTTTCATGACAGAGCCCATCTGAAGCACTAACATTCATGCTGGTCTTTCCAGCAGGGTACAGAGTTAATCTAGCGTCTATGTGTGTGACAATTTACTCCCAAAGCAACAAATCAGTGGCAAATAATCAGGAGAATAGAGCGATGCAAGGATACAGTGTTTTATCAGTGGAAAAGAAGATGATTGGCTTTTCGAAAGGCCAGATAAGTGCAGCTGGGGCTCTTTCAGTTGTCTATCTGATATCTTGGGCCCTGTAGGAAATTGATACTTACACTTGGAAACTGAACTGTCAAATATAATTCATCTATGGTCATTTGTTTTATTATCTCTAAAAAGGACACCGCTAAGTAAGTGAAGTCAGCCCAAACAGGAAGAGCAGCTGTGGAGAGGACACACTTTCGCAGAGGAGAGGGCTGGAATACTTATTATCTGTAGAGAAAGAAAAGCAACACTTTCACAAGGAAACCTGGTATTTAAAAAAAACTTCCATCTTAATTTATAAACCAAGCAACACTCTATTCCAATGATCCTCAGTGAACCCCAAAGGCACGGACTGCTCATCCCATTTACCTAAACCTATACATCTCTATAATAGATGCTTTGTATGTTTAACAGCACATCTATTTAACCAGTAAGACTAATTTATGTATTTGATTAGTGGACTTTAAGGTTTGAAACTGGATTACACACCTTTCTAAGTAAGCAATAAAAGCCATTTCCCAAAGCACACCTTTATGTTTAGAACATTGTAAATTTAAAGGGAAAGTGTCTAATTTGTGTTCCACCATCTTCTCCAATCTGGATATTAAGCTAGGATAAGAGTAAGCTCTTTAACATTGAAACTGTTTCCATGCATGTCATTAATTGTATGCAAAATATCACAGAAACAATGTGCAACAGGATACTGGAATTAATAGTCGTCAACAATCTATCAATCCTATATAACTAGGAACTACTTAGTGTCTTCATTGCAGTTTATATTTGCCTTCATACTAAATAAAAAAGTATGTACTTCCTCCACATTTTAGAAATGTAACTTGCATTTTGGTGCATCCAGCTTGCATTTGTATGTGACATCCCATAGTTTATATAAAATATGCGAATGGAAACTTCATTTCAAACTTTACCTTTGAGTTGTTTATTCACCATAATAGACAAAAACAGCTTAAAAAACATTAGTGCAAACTCTGTCATGATGTAAATGGTTACAAGACCAATTACAGGCTACCTTTTTTTGTTTGTTTTTGTCACCTGGATATCTATGTAACAGTTAAGATGGAGGTGCCAGCAAAAGCCACTAGATGGCACCACAGCTCCATGTTTCTATTGTGTGTTTGTCTCCGTTGCTTTCCCCGGACTCTTATTATGAACTTGTGTCTCCACCCACCTTACCTGTTGTCATGGCCACTGATGCATTTCCTCCACCCTCTAGTCTAACTTCCATGTGTATATAAGCTCCGTTTGTACTGTATAATGTGAATTCGCTTGTCATTGTTGGATGTATCCCGTTTACTCCCTTTGTACAGCCATCCGTGTTTCCCTTTGTCTTCCCTGTTTGGATTGACCTGTTCTCGACTCTTCCTGCCTTGGATACACTCTCTTGTCTCTGCCCTCTTGGATTAAGTTCGCCGATCATCTGACCCTCGCTTCATCTATTGGATTCTTGTGTCTATGCCTATTATGTTCATGTTTGCTGTTGCCCTGACACTGCTTGTTTCGACTCTGTGTTTTCATTAATAAATAGTCTGCACATGGATCCGCATGCCTCCCTGTCTCCTCATGACAATCTATCTGTAAAGCTAATTTTGTAACTATATTTCTATACAATTTATTAATTCATGTGGAATGTCACAAATAAAAAAAATCTAATAAAACACAATTCTAAAAATGAATGCATCGTTTTTTTATCCAGTCATGGATTTTTTAAATTGCACATAAATAAATGTGTTTTGCAAAAATATATGCATTTAATGCACATTTTATTTCCATTTTGATTATTTCCATAAGATTTTTATGTGATATTCCATGTATAAAAAACATGGATGTAAATCCTAGCTGATTGTGCAAATCTTGTGATAATTAGCTAAAATGGTTTAATAAATATTACTGCAATCTCTGTCTATGGTTAAATGAGGATTTTTCATAATAATCTCAATTTGACTTTTTTTTTGTGATTAGCAGTTTTTGCTTTACATTAAAAGAGTAAAGCAGCTGGTACTAACGTCTTACTGTAGGAGTGGGTCTCTTTTTGTTCTTGCCAACCATGATGCTAAAGCACAGCTCCCCTCTGAGCCGCTGAGGAGCTGTTCTGAGAGACAAAGGCCCCCGGGCAGAGTATGACACTTCACTGCATCTCATTAACAAGAACTTGGGAATGCAGAAAGAAGTTCTCAGTCATGCAGCATGAAAGACAGCACCATCTCAGCCACTTAAAGGTGTGGAAACTGAGAAATGACATCAGTGTTGGCCACACAAGAGAAATTTGAAGTCACATGCACACAAAATATAAGGCAAGATCCATCATTTTCTGCAATTAACTGGTGATTAATTGCTGTCTGGAGGGAAAACATGAAACAATAAGCTTGAATTATCTAACACCTGTATACTTTAACCAATGGAAGACTATTCTGCTGACAACAAATTTGACCAGCATGAATTTCCATGCTGTTCTCAGTCGGTTCTGATGAAGGTCAGCCTGCATGGGCTTTTTTATAAAGCTGTGTGACCAAAGACGTCTTGCTGGTTAAGCTAGTCAACAACCTTAATCATGCCAGTTCACCAGCATCCAAAACACAACATATGCTGGTCTTTACAGAAGCAAGAAAGTTGCCCTAAGTGTTTCAGAAGTATGTATCCAAAGACATCTTATGATAATTCTTACATATCTTATTATAATTTCTATAGCTTGAGTAAACAACTTATTTAATGGTGCTGCTACCGCTATCCTATCAAAACTCTATGATATAACTATCACTATGATATAAAGAAATATAAAGACAACTGAAAATTAGTATTTTACAATTTCAAAGAATTATGTTTATATTTTTATAATTTGAGAAATACAAACTTAATTAAATTAAATGTTTGCATCTTCCTTTTTTTATATTTCTCCTTTTTCAAATATTTTTATCATTGGATAAAACATTGCAATTCCTTTTTTTGTTTTCTTGTTTTAGTTTTTCTTTGTGGCAGAAACAATCCCATTGTGGGCATAAATGAGAAACATGTTTCTACATACTTTCTTTGGTAAAATAAAAGGTAAAAACTCTAAATTAATCTTAAAATTAATATCACAAATCTCAATTAATGTGCTTAAATCCTATTTAAAAAGTCTCCAACATTATTTCTTTGTATAAAAAGCTTATTGTTAATAATCTTTTGAACAGAATTCCCACATTTCCCCATGAGAACCCGATTACAATCTTTTAGAATCAGGCACAGCTCTTTTCTTTTTCTAGCTCTATACGGCCACAATTTTGAATGACAGGCTTCATTAACAGCTTTTGGAGCTACTTGGGACCTCATGCGTTGAAGAGCTCTTTTGGCACTGTGTGCTTTTCCCCAGCTGGTCCCCTATGGTTTATCTAATCATGCAGATGCAGACAGACCGGTGGGGCAATGCCCCCTGTGCCACTCTCGCTGCGGGCAAGGTCGGGCAGGAGGTGGTGCTGCCAGGCAGCCAACAATTTCCCCAAGACTTTAATCTTGGCACTGATTCAATTGTCTGTCCTGCTTGTTTCCCCCCCATTAACAGCTTTATTTGAATGTTCCTTTCATGTAGGCATTGTAAAATGAATGTGGACTTTATTATTCATTATCTAACATTATTGGCCCACTGGGCCCGAAATTACACTCTCCCAATAGTTTTTTGATTTCACTTGTTTAGGATTTGGTTTTAACTTGCGTAAATAAAAGTAGCCTCTGAAAATGTCGCTATGGGAATTGTCAGCCAATTTACATTTAATTTGATTGGAATCTTGATCAATAGAACAACCAATATAGTCTCCCTCTTGGTATTTTCTCCCTGAGACACAACAGTTCAGACCCGTCGTATTTCTAGAACTAGATTAGTGGTGTGGATTTCTCTGTAATTCTTTCTGTGTGCTACATCATTGCACCAATAGGTGGCAAAAAGTGACTGCATTTATGAGAGAATCATTTAAAGTGCCCGTATTATGGATTTTTGAAAATTATCTTTCATGCAGTGTAAAACACAGCTTAAAGTGAATGAAAACATTCTGCAAAGTTTTAAATCTAAAAGTGCTCCGTGTATAAAGTTATTGTCTCTCAAAAGAAAGAATAGACTCTGAATCACTGAAACAAGTCGTTTTGAGTTCCAAGCCGCTTTATGTTGACCTCAAAATTAATCATTAGCATATTGGCTGCCCACTTATTGGTCTTTTCGCTGGTCTGAACAAAAATGCAAAATTAATTTTTTGCCACGATAGGGTCACTTTTGGAGCGCTAAAAACACTGCTTTAAAAAAATCGACCAATCACGGGAAGGGTTTGGAAAAAAATAATCGTTGAAGGAATCATTAGGAAGTCGTTGAACAAAAAAGGTAAAAATAAATGCATAATATAAGAAAATGCGTGTTTGGGACACCCAAAACCAAAATATCAACCTTTCATAACCCATAGTAGGGGCACTTTAAATGATTACTGCACAACTATTAAAAAAAAAAAACATAACATGCACCATAAAACTGTACTCACCTTTGTTTCTACAGAATCCATGAATACTGCATGTGAAGAACAATATATTTGTCAGGGTGCAATCAGTCAAAAAACACAAGAAAAACAGTGACGTCAAACCAGCCTGACACAGATTCCACCAATGGTGTGATTCGGGGGGGCGGGACTACAAGTCTGTCCAACCAATGGCAGATAAACGCAGTACAAGAGCAAAAATCTTTTTCTTTTTTACATTTACAAACACATGAACTTTAACGAACAAATAGAAGCAAGCATGTTTTGGTGGTGTAAGATACAAGTCACTAGTGTGATGCTTCACTATGAGCGTATGTTTTCCTCACAGCTCTTTATCCTGGTCCCAACTCTCCCTCTCTCTCTCTCTTTCTCTTCCTCTAATTTGTCACAGACTTAAATCAAAGTGCTGGGGGCTTTTATATAGCCTGCTCTGTCTTTCATCTGACAATTGGCAATGTAGAGAGGTGGGCACGTGTGAACAAACATGCAAAGCCTCCAAATGAGTGATCCTGCTGTTTTCCCTAATCTGCTGCCCCAACCACTACCAAATCTCTCTCTCATTCCCCTAACACTCCTAGCAGTGCTCACCTCTCCCCTATTTCTCACTTTCTTCTGAGTATTTCACTTTTAACACCTATTCTCAGTTTTCTGTTTCCTGGCTGAATGTTAAGAAATGATATGAATTGCTAAACTGTAAGCGACTGAAATTGTAGTGGCATAATTGAGAGCGAGAGCCTATAACAGAGAAGAAGTAATAAACTGTAAGCCTACTGCTTTGTGTTATGCTGCACATTTTGACGTACAGCAGTAGATGCGGCAGTTATCCTTGCACAATTTTTGTATTCACCAGAAGACTAGATTGCTTAATGTGACTACTTCATCTGTCTTTATTCCAGCAGATGAGTACGGATCAATGTGTTTTTGGGTAATCAGCTGTTTTGAAGCTTTCTTGGATAACTGTCACATGGCAATGCCTCAAAAGAAAATTAAACGTCTTTCATCCTCTACTCACCCTCATGTCATTTCAAACCGGATGGCTGACTTTATTCTGTGGAAAAACACAAAAGGAGGTTTTGTGTGCTTTTTCATACTTTCATGAAAGCAGATGGTGACCAGAGGCTGTCAATAACATTTTCTTTGAAAATTTGAGTCAGAGTAGTTCGCTAGAGCATTATTCTAAACACAATGAGGCTGTAAATGCGGACCACTGAATAGATGTGTTCACCTGTTCGGCATGATGACATTTAATATCCCTGACAACCTCTGTAGTCCTTAAGCCACTTGTTATTATCTTTTCCGAGAGAAGCACAAGGGTGTATTACTGATGTATTTTCTGTTGAATAAAATGTTAAAGTCCCCCGATTATGGATTTTTGAAGATTACCTCTTAAGTGAATAAAAATATCCTGCAAAGTTTTGAAAATGCACCGAGTATAAAGTTGACTCTCAAAAGTTAGAGTCTACTCTGAATCATTAAAACTAGTTGTTTTTAAAATGAGTCCCAAGCCATTTCATGTTAACTTCAAAATGAAACATTGCCCGCCCACTTGTTGATCTATTGGTGTTGGTCTGAATGAAAATGCTTATTTATTCTTTCGTTCATTTGGATTACTAAAAGCTCACAGACACTGATTTAAATTAAATCAACCAGTCGCTGGAGGGGTTTGGAAAAATGAATCGTTGAACAAATCATTTGGGAGTCACTGGGTAACAAAACGTAAAAATAGACACATTTTTTTGACCTTGCATGCAAGGCAACCTGTTGTTGTGACTCTCAAGACCAAAATATGAACCTTTCATAACCCATAGGCTAATATCTTGAGCTTGTCTTAATGAGCAGACCTCATTTTAGACATTTAACCAAAAACTGGAAATTGGATCTTGTTTAGGGGTTTTGGCTTACAAAATTATGTAATTCTTGCAGAACTCGATTCAACTTTTGTATAAAAGCAGTATCACACTTGCAGCCTTCCTGTCCGATTGTGTGATTATCTACAGCAAGAGCTGCACTCATCCTCTGTAATATTGCTTAACTGTTATATAAATATTTTTATAGTTTCTAAACCCACCAGAGGCTCTCAAGCTCCAAACAGGATAAAAAGCATAATAAATGTGCATAAAACATTCCTTTAAAAAGGAAGTTGGTCGTTACTCAAACGAAACTGCTAATGTCTGAAAAGGAACAAAACTCTCTAGCTTCTAAAACACTGTTCTAACGTGATTTATTTTTAAACATAGACTCGGACATGCCAATGAATCATCAAATTTTGATATTCAGTTCATGGAAATGTTATGAAATATTTGGGTTTCTACATCCAACGTGATTCTTTAATAATTTTAAATGGATTTTCTTGCTTGTGTGTTGTAAAGTGGTTCACCTTTTTTAATGAAGACATAAAACTTTGCCTTTAAGTTTGCAAGTGGTTCAAGACTATTATTGCTTTAAACTCAAATGTGCCTAGTCAGGGTGTAAAAAGAGACGTTTGATGGCGAAAGAGCGAAATAAAAAGAGCTAGAGACAGAGAGAAACAGCACAAGGCTGCTCTAATAAGTTTCGTGATACTCCCGTGTGCTTTTCTCTTTTGATGTTGCACCAGGGCAAGATTTCTGAGGAGTTAAGTATAATCCAAGAGACTACAGGAGATGTACTCACAGACAGGGTGGAGCTCCAGGTTTGACAACTTTCTTTATCAGGTAGTCGGGTGAAAAAAAAACAAAAACACTTTCGATACTGATGAGACTTTTGCAAGTTTGTAGTGGATCATGACAGGACGTATTGAAAACAATATGTGCATTGCTTAAGCTTAGCATTAATTAGCTACACAATGTAAATAAACTGTTTGGTTAAAGGGTTAGTTCACAATGAAAATTTAAATTCTGTCATTAACTACACCCCCTGATGTTGTTCCAAACCTGTAAGACCGTTGTTCATCTTTGGAACACAAAATAAGATATTTTTGATGGAATTAAAGAGCTATCTGACCCTACATAGCCGAAAATGCAAACTGAAAGGATACCAGGTCCAGAAGCATAGTAAATACATCAGTAAAACAGTCCATGTGGCTTAACTTCAGTTTTAAATCAGACTTTATATACATATATTATTAAAATATCAACTATATAGCTTTAGATGACTTTTGTAAAGCTTTTCTCAGCTTTTTTTGGTGCTGTGAGAAGAGCTTTTTAATGATGACAATAAAAAGTAATTGTGTTCATTCTTTCATCTATAGTTACAAACTTATTCATATTTTTAATATTATCTAGTTAGAGTTTTCCATGACATTTCGGTTGATTTTTGATTTTGTCTAAGGTTCAGTAAAAAATATTTATTTTTTATGCATTTATATATTCATGATGTGCTCTTATTTGTTTGCAAACCCCAGTTTAAAAACACACAATTTCGAATCTGGGGTCCGTTCTTCGAAAGGCGCTAGCTACATCTAAGATCAAATGACACATCCAAGATCAAATCATCACGCTAACTATGAGTTCGCTATTCCGGTTGATGCTGTTGATGATTAGTATGGCTGGATTGAGTTGTGTAGGATTATTGCACGTTCGTGCGTTATGTATCGATAGTAGAAACACTGATCACAACCCCTTCGACTGGTTGACGGAATGGCAAAAAGAGAGAGCTCAAGCTGAGCAAGAGCTTTTATTAGAGCGTTATGGAGAATTTCAAACCAATAAAGACACCGGGAAACACAGCTAATGCTGCAAAAGCCAAGAAAGAGGGCTGGCAAACAATAGCGAATAAATTAAATGCATTAGTGCTGCCCATGTTACATGTTTTTTCCTTGATATATATATATATATATATTATACCTCAAATCTTATTTCTAGTAATTGCTATTTTTGTCATCTTGTCAGAGCCAGCAGGTGACCCATGTGACATATTTGAGAAAATGACCTTCAATTATATAAACACAATCTGGGAATAGAATGTGACATATCATTAGACATACACGGCAATTAACACACGATTACCACAGCCATGCACACACACATGTATACATGTATCGCTTGTTTCGGTTCGGTGCATGCATGCGTCGCACAGTTCGGCGGTTCATGACATGCGCAATGTAGCCTCGTGACCCGTATGTGACGACAGTGTGACAGAGGTGTCTACAGTGTGGAGTGAGTGCTGCAGGTCACAATACTGTACGTGTAGTAATGGCAAGTGGGAGAGAAAAGAAAGGCTGCCTGGAGTTGGAGGTTGCGCCAGCATCGTATAAATCTGGTGTGTGGGAACATTTTATGTTGACTTATTAGAGTATGGATACAGTTCAGACAGATATTTAGAAAGGATGCTCGGACTCGGTCACATCAGCGTGAATGTGCGTCTGTGTTATAATGGTGCTTTTTGCCCCATATGCGCTGATGCTCACATCTGTTGACATTTCCGAACGCCTTCCTACAGTTGCTTAATAAAACCGAAAACCGTGACCCTGAAACCGTGATACAAACCGAACCGTGGGTTTTGTGAACCATGCCACCCCTAGTATACATATACTGTATGTGTGTGTAAATACAGCCATTCATATATATATATATATATATATGGAATACCTTTCCATGAATACCTTTACAGTTCTGTGTGTACATGATATAGCGTGTACGATTGATTTAATCAAACGAAACCTCTTAAAGTAACCCTCGGAGCAGTTTTGGAGATGTTTTTCATACGGCCTACTATATTTATGTCATCATTTAGTGAGACGCAAAACATTAATATCACCGGAAGCGCCACGCACAGGTGAGTATGCTAGTAAACAAAAATATGTCGTACGTGACTTTCAGCAGAAGAACGATGGCAATTAATTTCTCTGTGTCTGTTCACATATAATCCGCCGAGTGGAATGAAGATGGATTTCTCAGCCCCTACAAATTTTCCAGATTCCCAACTTCAAGCAGTCTTCCAATAATCTAGGATTACACCTGCAAGATAAAGTAAAAAAGGCAATCCATCTTCTTTAAGGGGTTTAATCTTTTACGGAATAGACTGGATTATTTCCTCGGGTAAGGTTTTATGACCGGGCTTAATTCCCAGAGTTTCTGCATGGTTCGGAGTCCCCTCCCAACACCATAACTCCCTTACACCTACCCGCTTCCATTGCACCTGGGATGTTTGATTAATGGCCACCACTTGACCCGTTATGGCAACACTCTGCCAAAAAGCTAAGATTAAGTGGCAATGTCTGACCTGACGGGGCCCCTGCTGCTAATTTTACGTGATGTATGGAGGTAATACTGCTGTAGCATCTAGACCTTGGAAACAGGAATCCCGGCCACCCTGTTTGACCGTCATACATTTACTGACTGTGTGAAAAGTTTCCAAGCTCTCAGGTTTTCTGCTCATGTCACTGGTGTGTGCATTTGTGTGCCTGGAGTTACATAAATCTGCATGTCTGTGCAGTATAAAAGGATTCCATTCTACAGCCATCAGTTCTGAGGATGCACATACTTTTCCCCTAAGGCTACAAGGGGATAGATTTTATTTATTAAAACAGATTTGTATGGTTTTGTATGGTTTACTTTAGAAATCACAACTGTTTATGTCTATTATATATT
>JAUMHI010000041.1:16682313-16695072 GCA_032359435.1 Enteromius unitaeniatus | reverse complement strand
CATAACCCCCCCCCACACACACATTATATATATACACACACACACATACATATATATATATATGTGTGTGTGTGTGTGTGTGTGTGTATACATACATACATACATGCACACAAATATATATATATATATATATATATATATACACACACACACACACACACACATTCACATACATACACATATATATGTATATATTAAAATTTTGCAATTTACAATTTCTATACCATAAATGCTTCTGTGATGTACTTGTGCGACTTTATGCAATAAATTAACAGGTTGGAAATAATTTGTAAAAGTTACATAAAGTTAAAGTTAAATCCAAAAACAAGACTAGTTACTTATTAGCTAACTGGAAGTTGGTCAAACTCATACTTAAAACTTATACTTGTACAAGACACTGTCTTGACATAGAGGCTAGGTTTGGCAACCACCCACAGCATCTAGCTTAGAATATGAAAGGTATTTATGCACAGACAAACACAATGGCATGTATAATTTCCATAACTGATCTTTGAAAGAATGCACATATTGTGTATTTGCATCTCATAATTCAGACTTTTTGCTCTGCATTTTGACTTTACATCCCACAATTTTGTTTTTGTTTCCACCATTGAATTAAAAAAGCAATTGTAACAATTTTATTTATATCACTGTATAAAGCACAATTCAGATTTTTCCCCTGTTCTGTTCTATTGTTGAAACAAGCTTCCATATAAAACAGCAATTCAAATATTTATAAAAATCTAAAATTAAATGCAACAAATTATTGAATTTGAACTTTATTTATGTAAGTATTTATGTATAGTATTTCTTAATGTTACTAAAAAATCATTATATTAAAGTAATTCATGTATTTATTTATTTGTAATCCAATAGTATGGCTTCTTTATTAAATAAATAAATACAAAAATAAGTAAGTAGGTGAGTAAATTTATTTTAATAATAATATTTTTTCATGATATAAAATGTAACCAGAATGACTTTAATAATCACCGTATTATATTTCACACTGGAGCCCATTATAAACAAAACTTCAATTCAACATTTTTGACCTCCAAAGGCAAGTGCCACAAAGATATGTTCTTTTTTTCAAAGAAGAAGTCAATGGCCTGTGGGTTCAAAACTGAAAGAGTTTCAGCATGCACCATGATTTGAACGAGTTCACACCCTGCTGGAGCTTACTGCTTGGCTGACTTGGTATTGTTGTTGTATAGCATTGTGTTTTCAATGCAAGTAATTACATCTCACTCTCTGAGGCTTACTGTATCCTCCTGTGCACAAACTATAAAGCCAATACGTGCAAAAAAAGGCTTAACATTTTTAAAAGATTCAAAGTTTATTAAGGTTACCAAACAAAATGTTGATAATTATTAATAGTAATTTTAGCCTGACTACTGACTTTAATCACTAACCTATTCCATATGTACATATATACTGAATTAAGCATATTGGTTTTAGGTACCACAGCGAGTAAAATAGTTTAAAAAATGACAGATCCAGCTAAATAGTTAGTATGCATGTGATCAGGAGCTTTTGCTGGAAGGTGATGGTGATGCTAGCCTCCAAAAAGTCTCTTTTGTTGAAAGGTGAGGTGTATGGACAGTAGGAAATGAAAAGCACTTTATTAGAGGAATTATCCAGCTGACCTTAGTGCAATGAGAAGGATTACATACAGCAAAGAGAGTAATCACCAACCCCTCTATCACCAGGGAAATAATTCACGGGCTCTCTCTCCCAACCCAAAGAAGTATAAAGCTCCTTATTTCTTGAAACGAGAGTACCGTCTTAATTGCTCCTCACAAATATGGTGACCTAATGCAGGGTATTAAAGAGTAAAACCATAATACCAACACACCAATCAGCCCGATAGGTGAAGGTGTACTGCTTATCCACCCCAACAAGTGAAGGGAATATGTGACCCAGCAATAAACCCGATTATAAAAGGGCCTAGTCGAGCCCCCAGAGCAACACGAGACACAGGGCTTGGGAAAAGGAAACAAGCTCAGCTGTGTATATGCTGGTGAGGAGGGTAAGCCAATGCAACGCTGGCGTCTTCAAACGGGGAGCTGCGAAGAGTCAAAGGTTAATAAAAGGGCATCTGGATGGGAAGATGAAGACATGGCAGCCAGAGGGATTAACCAGCTCACATATCAAAGAGCTTCCCAAGCAAAGGGGCTCAACGCACGGATCAGCCAGGAAAATCTCTGCCTCCTTCACCGCAATGCGAGGTGAAAGGCCTCCGTCGCTCTTTCTCTCTCCGACTGTTTAAGCATGGGGGTAAGTTAGTGTTGTTTTTTTCAGTCATGCTGTCTTTTGAAACTAGAAAAACTTTCTCAGTCCTCCATCACAAACTGGTCTGTCTATCAATACTGTCGATTTTGTTCAAAGTTACTTAAAAAGAAGATACAACTGAAGCAATTTAATATAAAGGAACCAAAATGATTAAAGTTAATATTAAGAGTTGTAACTAGAGAAAAGTCTATTTTTCTTTTGGTTAATAGAAAAAGTTTTATCGAAACCCAAACAATATATTCTTTCAATCCTCACTGTTTTATTCAATAAAGAAATGCCATACTTTTCATTAAACAATGATGTTTGTTTGTCACTTGGTCTATATATTTATGTTATTTTTTGTTACTTTATATGCTGCAAAAATGTATTTACAGAAAATGAAAAAAATATCTTATATGCACATCATACAGCTTCGCAATTATGGAAGGATGTTGATGGACTGTGGAGCTCCAAAAATTACTTTTTGTTCTACATTTAAAATTGTTTAAAATGTACAGAGCCCCGTAAGGGCTATGGTGGAGAAAAAAAAATTCTCTTGCAAAACTTTTGTGTTCCCCTGAGAAACGTTGCATTATCTCACAAAGATATTTGCGCAATCTTTTAAAAGTTTGCATTCTATCCCAAAGATATTTGCAATCTCTCGCAAACGTTTTGGGTTGTCTTGCAAAACATAAGGGGCTACTAAAAAACGTTATTAATTGTTAAAAATGTTAAGAATATTATGGCCATGATCAGTTTTATGTTTCACCTAGCAACAGCCCTGAACGCCCCAGCAACTTCCAACAAAACCCTAGCAACCACAACATGCAGCTTAGAATCTGGAAGGCAAGTTGTGAAATAAGCTATAATTTTAATAACTGACATTTATGTAAATGCACATATCAAAATGGGAATTTAATCTCATTAAAATATTAATTTTGATCAGATTCATTTGGATTACATCTACAACGGCAACAACCCAGAAAACCCAATTAATTTGAATAGATCTCTATACGCAATCAGAGGTTACAAAAATGTAGTTGCTGATCTTTAGCTTTGTGAAATATTCCTACCAACTACAAAGCTCAGAACATTTATGATAATTCTGAATATGTGTTTATTCTGTAAAGGAGGAATAAGGTGGAGAACTAGAGACAGCGAGAAAGACGCTTTCAAAGTGCATCTCACACGTCAGACATCTCTCCCCACCTACTGAGACGAATTCAGGAATATTTCATAACCTTGACACGTTTTTCATGTTATTGTTTCTCCGACGCTGCATCAATTATTCACGCTGATGACAAAAAGAGAAACAAACCGCGGCCCTGCAGGTCGCTCCGTCGAAGCATTTCAAGCTATTGCTACTCATCCAGTCAAACATTACATTATGTTTCTCTGCAGATCACTGGCACCAGGAAGTCCTCAGCGTTGCATTTACTGAAACACGCTTTTGATAGCACCCACAGGAGAAATAGATTTTGATCATAATGCTGCGCCTCATCTCTCAAATGCGGATATTCACATATTATTACAAGCTGCGCATTTGAGACAGACGTGTAATCTGGAAACAAAATAAGGATTTGCTTTTTCCCCCATCTTTTTGTGAATGATTGTTTTCCCTGCTTTCACTCCGCATATCAGTCAAGCAAATGCAATAATGCTGTGTTGTGCAGAGGGTCTTAGGTTGGGCGAGACTGTGCTCATAACATTTCATTTATCAGATGTTGGGAAACACACAATGTACTGCATATTGGCTTAGGATGACCTGGTGTAGCATACGACAAAAGCACGTTTTCATTGTAATAAAGAAAAATGACCATTTCAGCTTGGTATTAGCTGGCCACGGTGACCAATATGTCCATGGATCATTTAGCATGGCTCCTTTGTGGATGGTAATTTGAGACAGCCATGGCTAGTGCCCACTAGTGCTTTACAGATGAGCAAACATTCCCGGCATATTTGTCATTGGTGTCTCATTAAAATAGTTGTTTCATGAGCCCGCTTCAAAGACTCCAGTGCTCTGTTTCTCAATGCATTGTGCGTTCTGTAATGCAATGATTGGCTGGGCGACTGCCTGCCGTGCAAAAATGACAGATCTAAAAAGGTGCTCTGAAGCATGCATCCTCCTGTACAACTGCATTCTTCAAACACACCAGCTACTGCATCTGACACATGAAACTGCGATGGATGTTACATACTAGTATTATTTCCAGCTCTTTTCCAAAAACGAGTAAGCATAGAGACAGCATTTTAATGCATCTTAGACACAATACTACTGGTTTAAAGATATAGTTTACCCAAAAAAAATGCAATTTTGCTGAACATTTACTAACTCTTAGACTACGGCTGCACAATATTAATTGATTTTCTAACCACAATTACAATTAGTTTCACTCTGAAACAAATTTTTTTTTCTAAAGTTTATCAACTTACCCCAAGGGCTTTGAGATTTTTAAGTCAAACCTTTGTAGTGTGTCAGTCATATAACGGTCAGTATAGCTAATCTATGAGAGGAAAAAAAACATGCACAGAGAAATCCAAATTAAACCATACCCCTTCGTAACGATACATAGATTTTTCAAATCTAAGCAGTTTATTCAGTGTAGTGAAGCCTCTCACAACATCCATGAAAAAACGGCCTCTGGTCGACCAGTTTTTTACTCTTATACAATACTAATATATTTACCATATCACCTAATGTTAATTTTCATCATTAATGTTTTGTTTGAATATCAGATATTCGATATAAAGATTGATTACATGCAGGAACTTTTTAAAGAAAATAACAGGCAGCACACATCGTGCTTGTAATTCACATAATCTGACCAATGAGAATAAAGTGTGTCGTCATCAAGGCTTTCGCAGCCGATTTTGAGCAACTGCAGCGCCTGACCTGTGCAACTGCTCTCGTTCTGCTCTCGCGGTACTTTGACGGCACATGTGATCGAAAGGCGGCTGCAGCGGACAAATGATCTTACGAGAATGCATTGTTTTGTAAGGCGGCAGCCGATTTCTTGCGGTGCTGCATAAAGTCGAACACACCTACTATGTTTAGATATTCACAGTGAAAGGTAACACTTCCGAAATCTCTGCGTACACAGTGAGTGAAGTATATGTGCGAGACATCACTTCCTGCGCTTGCGAGCGCACGCACACACGTCACACACCGGATGTGTGCACGCCCTCAGATCATATGGACATGGTGGTGTAAGCTGATAAACTCCATGTTTTGCAGTGAATGGGTGCCGTCAGAATGAGTGTCCAAATAGATGATAAAATCATCACAATAATCCACAAGGAATCCACACCACTCCTGTCCATCAATAAATGAAGAATAAAGAATCCATTTCATGTCCTCTGACATCTGTTTTGAACTTTTAAACAGTTTTTGATCTACGCATATTTCTCTCCTGATTCAGACAAGATCCTTTTCACTGGCGAAAGGAACATTTAGAAGTTGAAAACATTTTTAATGATGGACAAACACGCAGCTTTTAATTTTACAAGCTGTTTGGACTGCACCCATTCACTGCAGAGGATCTAGTGGTGAATTAATGATGGTAAGTGGTGAGCAGTTTCACTTGAATCAATGCATATAAAGCATCTTAATCATCGCTTATGTGTTTCTGTGAGGGTTATTAGGATGCCTACGTAGGCAGCAGAGTTTGCATTCTGAGCTTCCTTAGCAGAGTTGCTATTTATGCCAAAGACACTGCATTAGTTTAAGGGGGTGGATTGGGCAGGTCTGTTAGAAGGGCTCATTAGAGATTCGACCTTCAGCATTACAGATTCTTTAGACCGTTTGCTTGCAGTGGGAGGATTCTTGCTCACTTGACCTTATCTGCTTCAAACACATTAAAAAACTCTAGATTAGGGCAACAGTGTTGAGAAAGATACAATGAATAATCCAGTACAACAGCAAGATTTACATAACATGATGCAGAAAGGAGATCAATTACAAAAAGCAGAAAAACTATGATATACAACCGAGAACAAACCAAAGCATGAAGAGTAATGATGCTACAGTGTAATAATGAGGATGCAGCTACATAAAACATAAATAAACAGCATAATAATACATGTACGCTTGCTGCAGATGAAATGAGCTCATGAGTCTGTCTTATTAACTGTTGAAATGCATATGATTTGCATACCAATTTCAGTTGAAGAGCTGGGGGAGCGTCAACGATTTCACATTCTTACTAACAGGTGTTAGTAAAACAGATGTTTTTAAAAGGTGTTCTATGTACACATATGGTTGTTGTTCACTTGTATGCTATTTACAGTTTTGGAAGTGTGATTATGTAACATGTTTATGTACTAACGAGACTACAGGGGCACTATAGGAATTATTAGATGATGCCTACTGACCCAAGTCAAATTATGTTCTCTATGGGAATATTTTATTTTGCTCTTTTATTATGCCACAGGCAAGAATTGTAAGTATAAAAAAAGCTTCGTTCAAATAATAACACTAGAGCAATATGCCTTTTTCTAGAAATTCTTAGTATTTCACAATTTTAATCTTTTTCTTGAATTTATTTATTTTTTTAAAAAAACAGTCTCCCTGACTCTTAATCTCTGATTAAAAAATATTTTATTTTTGGATTAAAAAACAAAATTGTGACTTTTTTTATCAAGCCCCATCTTACCACAATTCGTACATATTTTATGAGCTGGCTAATTCATACAAATTCGTACAACCTTACTTGTACAAATTTAGACTTTACAATTCATACTTTGTTCATTGCCAATACGTATGAATTTGACTTTTAACAAAAGTGATTTTTGATTGGATTTATATATATATATATATATATATATACACACACACTGTATATATGCATCTTACTTTATATGCAAATAATTGTGAAATTCACTAGCAATTTGTAAATAAATAAATAATAAAAAAAAAACATTTCTTTTTTTTTATGTGCGAAAACTGGATAACAGCATTTTATAGCTGATGAAAATCCTCATAATAAAATGCATTAAATATTAGCAACATGCTAACATCAACTCCACTGGAATCAAAAGTCATATGTGTGAGGGTTAGGATGCAAAATTGGATGCAAAAGAATGCAAAAATACATATGGAGTATGCATAATCCCAGAGCTTGTGGGGACCAGCCAACTACATTGTATAGCTGCAGAAATTCAGAATTCAGTGCATGAAATATGCTATAGTTCTCCATAATGCACCAGACTGCAATCCCTAAAGAGAAGCATTTCCTGCAGAACCTATGCGATAATGGAAAACGGTTTTATGATTATCATCATTCTCTGTTTCTCATCATGTGGGTTTAAACCTTATATAAGAATGATTAATAAATATAACGGGGCGAAGACGCTTACAAAACAACAAGTCTGAAGCAAAGACTTCAAAGCGTGATGCATTTAATCATGTTGAGATGCACGCTTGGATCTCGCCTCCGGCTCAGAGAACCTCCCCAAACGGCCCTCTCCATTGTCTCTGCTTCATTGAGTCATGTGATGGGCGAGGTCCCTCTACGGTCCCACAAGTCTCTGCTGCTCTCTCAGAGATGACAGTCCAGAGAAGCACTTTTATGATGATTTATTTGAGCCAGTCACTGCTCAGTAATGGAAATTCATTTGCTGGAGTTCCTGATGCTCTGCAGGGGTAGAATGGAGGCTGCGGTGCTCATCTCTAGGCTTGGATAGTAGGAGACCACAGAGTGGAAAATGCCTGGGGTACAGGAGATAAAGTTGGGGTCAGCTGAAGTGGACATTTGTGAATTGGAGTTTCACTATGTTAATGATTACTAAAGGACTTTTATTGTGTCTCTTTAAAAGATTATCAGTAAAACTTTAGAATCTGAACAGTATATATACAGGACTGGAACTACTGTACAAAAGGGACTGGCTTCTATGATCGGATGAAACTAAATAATGAGCTTTTTAGCAGCAAACACTCAAGATGTGTTTGGAGAACACAAGGATAAAAAGTACTCCATGCGTCCAATGAAATATAATGCTGTGTTTTTGATGTTGTGGGCCTATATGCTGGGGGTCCTGGACATCTTGTTTAGAGGCATGGCATCATGGATTCTACCAAATACTGTACCAACAGATAGCAAATCTAAAACTGTTAGAAATTTTATAATTGGCTAAGGTTGGGTCTTCCACTGGAACAATAATCCAAACACAAACATCAAAACAAACACAAGAATTAGTCACTGAGCACAAAATTAAGCTTTTGCCATGGCTGGCCCAGTCCTCTAACCTGAACCCTGAGTGAAAACTAAAGAGGAGAAGCATCATCATGGAGCTGGTATTCTGAGGGATCTGGAGAGATTCTGCATGAAGGAGTGTTTTTTTTTCTTATCAGGCATTCTCAAAAAACTTCAGGCAATACAGGAGAAAACTCAGAGCTGTTATCTTGGGGAAAGGACGTAGCAATAATTGGGTGCCAATAATTGTGGCTAACATGTATTGGAGAAAAAAAGTTTTTCTCCCCATTTTCAATTGTTTTACTCAATGATAAGTTAGAATTGTGTGAATTTTTTTAATCAAAGATCAAAGGGATAAACAATGCAGATTTATTTTCACAGTGACCTTTGCTCAGATTTAACAAGGGTGTCAGTATTAGTGGAGGGCAGTGGTGATTTCTTTAAGACTGCAAGGGAAGCTCAGTATTAACATTTTATTGACTAAAAATGTGTTATAAAACGTTCAAGACGAGTTCGTTCAGATATAGCAGGTCGGCTGACTTGATTTTCTTCTCATACATGCCCGTAGTGTCACAGTGCAATTCCCCGTTGAAGCCCAGCGTCCATGGACTTCTATGCGGCTGCTTTGAACATTTTTTTTTTCAGTGCTTTGAAACTAGACAGTCATTGGATAAACGCTGCGATTATGTCCCACCCACGGACGCTCACCGTCTCTGGGGGTGAATGAGGAGCAAATGAGGAGTGGGCTGGCCTGGACTCCGAGATGATTGAAGGATCTGTCGAAAGATTGCATCTCCTTTTGATTGACAGCAATTTTGTACTACAAGGAATCGCTGAAGCTATTCGCGTTCAGTCCCATCGCGGATTTCTCAAGTTCAGTCGAAATAAAAACTGCTGCAACCCATTGCTTTATATTTGCTTGGCAAAATTGCTTGGTTTTCATCATACAATTCACACAAATATACACAATTTATGATGTAGGCCAAAAATTTTTTGTCTATTTCTGTCTATTTGACAGACCAGTAGCCACCACTGGTGGAGGGCACTGTGTCTGTATTTCTATAACCAAACGCAGTAAAAATGAAAAAGGTTTGATGACTTTATCTGAAAGCAAAGTCATTTTAGAGAAAAAAAAGTAACTTTGATTTCATACACAGTAAGTGCAAGAAGTATTTATAAAAAAATGTAATTTAATGTAAGGTGTCATATTGCCATGTAGTGTTTTAAGGTTTCATGTTCTCGTGCTTAAAGATTAATTAGCAAAATCTATTTTCGTATCCAGTGTCATGTTTGTCTTTGTTATTTCTTAAACGAGTATGAAATCTGCATATGTGTTCGAGTGAATAAATGCATGAGGCTGCTGCAATCAGCACTCTTGTGGCCCCGCTAGACCTCTCCTATGTTTATGATCAAGCACAAAGTGTGTATTTTTGTGTAAAAATGCCACTGGAACCCCATTTAATTTTCATCATCCATAAAAAATGCATGTATGACTTTCTGTAGTCTTCAGAGATTCCCTGGATGGCTCTAATGGCTCTTTTTGGCAACAGCGGACCATACTCTTCATGAAGCCCAGCTTCTGTGCAGCCGACCCTCAGCAGTAATTCAATTCATTTCACTTGTCCATTAGTTCAACAGAGCAGTACATCTAAGGCTATTTTTCCTTTCCCAGGGTGATGTGCGGCATGTAAACACACTAAAAAAACAACAAAAAAACAAATGAATCTCCTGCCTTTAATACAACGCAATGCAAACATTGACTTTATTTTCCCCCCACAACGTATTTGCAAGATGTACGCTCCAATGACCCTTCCAGAGTGTCTTCACGGGGAGATAAACCTCCTCTCCAAACCCCTCCAGTGAAGTCATTCAGAACCAGTTAAATTCACTTCTCAAACCTTGCACCACTCTGTTTGACAGCCTACTATTTTTGCTTGCTTTCCCATTTCCAGTGAAATATATATCGTTAAACTATCAATCATTATACTGAAAAAATCCTTTTTTAAAATGGGTGTTGTGTTGTCTATCTGTCTATGTAATCTACTAAAAGGAATAGTTCACCTAAAAATGAACACTTGCTTAAAATTAAGATTAAAGGGATAATTCTGTTCTGCCTAACTTTTTTTTAAGTTTGTAACCAGGCTGTTTTAAGTCACCATTGACTTTCACAGTAGGAAATTACTATGGATATCAATATCTTCCTTTGTGTTTGGCAGAACAAAGAAATTCATACAGGTTCGGAACTACTTGAAGGTGAATAAACGATTAATCAGAATGTTATTAACTGATAGGCTTGAATGTGGATTATTGTGATGTTTTAATCAGCTCTTTGGACTCATTGGACATTCTGACGATACCCATTCAATGCAGAGGAAACATTTGGTTAAACTGTAGCTTTAAAAATACAACCACTATTGTTTATTGACTTTTGAAGTTTAAAAGGTGCTACATGACAAAATTTCATCTTTATGAGTCTTTATGTCATAAACACCTTTGTTAAAAGTATATATTTTTTTAATTGCCATTAATATTATTATAAACTTACCAAACAAGTAAAATAAATTATCCATTAAAATTCATTTATTTAACTTTATTATATATATATATATATATATATATATATATTTATTTATTTTATTTTTTTTCTTTTGAGGACATAAATTAGAGCTGAAACTATTGAATGTGACCCTGACAAAACACACCCAAAGAGCTTATAGGAACAAAGTATAAGCATGCTGCTCATAAATCTTTTGCCAACATTAAAATGGAAATCAGCCGTGTAATTTAGTGAGGGACATCCGGTAGCTCATGATTGTAAACCATAGGTTACACTTCCTTCTTTTTTTTCCAGGGGGGGAAAAATCTATACAATTACATTGTCAGCCTTTAACCTTTACTTGAGTACTTTGTAAAACCTCCTCTTATGTGAAAGGAAATTAAACTTGATTAAACATGTCAGCTGTTTATTATAATGCTTTATGTACTCTCAGGGTTTTTCTTGATTGCAATCAAGTGGCAGTATTGATGGAATGTTTAACATTAGAAGTGGGCAGCATGACAAATCACAGTAGTGGCAAGTATACAGTATATAACAATATAACTTTTTGCTGGAAATAAATATACTGTATTAAATATCTATGAGGTTGTGGATATTTTGTTATTCAATGTTCTTGGTTTTATGAGTTATTAAAAAGTTTGGGATTGATAAAATGTATTTGAAAGCAGCCTCTTATGCTCACTGGGGGTGCATTTATTTAATCAAAAATACAGTATAATCAGTCGTATTGTGAAATTTTATTACTACTTAATATGTCTATTTAAATATGATTTAAATGTAATTTATTTCTGTGATGCAAGCTGAATTTTCAGCACAACACTTTAGTGTCACATGATCCTTCGGAAATCACTCTAATATGCTGATTTGCTGCCCCAGAAATATTATTATTATTATAAATGTATATAAGCATATTTTTATGCATGCAAAAATGGCAAAAGAGTGAAGTAGCATCTTATATGCAGAATATGGTAAGATTTGGGCACTGCAGCAAAAGACTGGATACATTCAGAGAATAATGACTTTTCGTTTTGGATTTTTGGGTATCTTTCAGCTTATGTAAGGAGCATCAGGATTATTGATGCATAAGTCAATGTGCAGCTACAGGGACTGTTCATGTATTCACGCTCCTCTACGCCCCATACTTGATAGATAGCATGCAGCTTAGCCATCTTTTAAGGAAGATCACTTCCCATCACACTGGCAAAAGCACTCCAAGGTACCAGATTTCAGGGGTGTTTATGGTTTGCAGGGAGCCTCTGGGAAAGGCTGACAGGACTTGAGGGATTTATAGTGCTGAGGGGCCAGATCCCAATGGAGCGCCGTAAGTGGTTCTAAAAATAAGGGTCACCTTCATAATCTCTCATACAGGGTGGAAAGCCCTAAACCTTGAAGGAATTATTTTGGTTGTTCTTAATAGGGATATAGTAACCCATCCAAATGGAAAATTAAGGAAAAATTATCTGGCTGTGAAATGTTGTTGTTTGCTGAAAATATTTCCCTCCAGCAAGGCTGTCAAATCTCATTTGCACTTGTTGGCTCTGACGTATCTTGCAATCATGATGCAAGGTGTTTGGGATCATACATTTTTGTCTTTACCACACATTAAGCTATCATATTGCTTGAAAGAAAACTTGATTACTTTTATGGTAGGCTACTCTTTTGCTGTAATTTGGTGTCATTACTCTTTGGTCATTTTACAATACTTCACTGCATAAACAAAAAAATAAATAAATAAAAAAA
>JAUMHI010000041.1:16652650-16681567 GCA_032359435.1 Enteromius unitaeniatus | reverse complement strand
TTTTACTAAAGGCCAATGAATATTGGCGTGCACTGATTGCGCTCAGGTGCACCTCATCACTGCGTGAGTATAAGAGGTCACGCACACAGAGCACATGCAGGTTTTCGCTGTTTCGGTTTACACCGTTGCCGGCGTCAGCACGACCCTAGAGACGTGGCAGGAGAAAGTGTAACGTCTCTGTTCCCTCCTTCAGGGAAGGTGGGTTACGTTCGTAACCTAGACGTTACCCTTTCAGTCGAATCACTTCGACGTTACATATGGAACAGGCCACACTCTAGGGCCGCGTTACGTGGAGATCCCCCTGCCAGCTTGCGAGACATTTTTAGCTTTTCCAGTTGGTTAGCAGAGGAATCTGCACGTAACCTTCTCAACCTCCCCACAGCCCGTATGAGGGGCGTCAGAGTTTCTTTCAGTGGTGCTGAAACAAGCAGTTGAGGGCGGAGCGCATGAAGTCTTTTTGAACTAACGCATGCGGACAAGAAATTTCAATATATCGATAAGAATATGGATATAATTGAAGGGAAACACAGCCTTGTGTAGACCGTGGAGATGTTTTTGCCACACCTCTGGCGAAGGAGACCAGAGGAAGCACAGCCGGAGCTACTCCGCTCTAGACCGACTGCGGGGCAGGGAGGACTCAGGTTACACACATTGAAGGGAACACTGAAATGTTTAAACGCGGGTTCTGTGGACTAACTGTTTTTATTTATTTGTTTTTATTTTTGGTTTTAACTTGAAATATAGTGAATCGGTTGGATTCTGGTTGTTTAACTATAGCCAAGATTCATTGAAAACAGAGATCCAGGTGCTGCAATTTTGTAAAAGTAAACTTCTCAAAGTTCCAACCAGGAAAAACATGGCACATATCAATGACACAGAAGTAAGACATTGCACATCAGCGTGGAGATTCTAATGAGTATCTGTGTCTGATGTAATGTTTTCACTGAGAGCAATATCCGGCAAAGACGGCGAACAGTTTCATTGTTGATTTTAGCTTGTCACACGTCCAATCCTGCATCTTCCTCTCCTCTTGCAGTCAGTAAGGCAGAAAAAGCACAGAGAACACTACTGACCCGAGGCAGATAGCTGTCAGTCATCTTGAGTGACAGCTCTCATTGGAGTGCCATCTTTTAGGTTGCTGCTTGCCAATTTGTAGCAAGTCTTACACATGCAACGTGAACATAAAACATTTTCAATACAGCCTACAAAAAAATGTGGGATGCGTGCAAAAACAAAATTCTATCCTCAAATGGTGCCTTTAGGCTCTGAGCCACATACTCAACAGCAGTGAATAGACACAAGCACGCTTCTTGGAGAACTTGCATCGGAGGGCGGTTTGTCAAAACACTTCTTCTCAATTGATCTGGACACATTTTTTTATAGCTCTTCCTGGGTATGTGTGTTAATTCGTTCTGGATGTTGGGACTTAATTTGGTACGGGCGAAGCCTCAGGCTTTTTTTCTCCCTAAACAAGCAGATGCAAGATGGTAATAGTAGAGCCAAGGTCCATCTGGTGCTTGGTTCCCTGGCCTGTGTGACAAATAATCACCTTCATGGCCTAGCGGGACTGTCTGAACCGGGTATGACAATGTGCAATTGGTCAAGTGACCACCCTTGGTTTCGTATCTTCTTTTGCCAGACTTGTGTAAAAGAAAGAAAGAAAGATGCAATAAAATCGAATTACTGGTGCAATGCAAAAGGAAGTCTAGTTAGTGCTTTTTTTAATCAAAAATATGTGCTTTTGAGAAAGATTTACAGTATCACTGAATTTGCTAATGTCTGTTAGGTTATGATACCAGATAATTTCAATATTTGGAGTTGGTAAAATGTTTTAATATTTAATATATCTCTTATGCTCACCATAAATTTGATCAAAAATACAGTAATGACAGTATAATTCTGAAATATTTTTACAATTTAAAATAGCTGTTTTCTATTTGTAATTTCTTCCTGTGATTGTAAAACTGAATTTTTCATTATGTTGAAATCAGATGTGATGCTTAATATTTATGTGGCAACTATGTGGAAAGTTAAGTTAATTTGAAATATAAATTGTTTATGATTGTTTGTAAAATTATAAATTTCTTAACTTTTGATCAATTTAATGAATTGTTCCTGAATAAATTAATAATCAAAAAACTTATACAAATGACTTCTGTTATATAAAATAACAGAATTGTGTGTTGTTGCTTTATATATAGTTTAGTGTTGTTAAATGATTAATTGCATCAAAAATAAAAGCTTTTCCATAATATATGTGTGTGTTCTGTATATATTTATAATGTATATATAGAAATACACACATACAGTATGTAGTTTGAAAATATTTACATGTAGTTGCATGTCTGTATTTATATTTCTAGAATTTATATTATAAAAAATGTAATATGTAAACATAACATAAATTGTGTGTGTGTGTGTGTATATATATATATATATATATATATATAATATACACAACACACATAGCACTCATATAATTCAGATAGACTTTTCATGATCTCCCAAATATCTGAGATTAGTGTCCTACAAAAAAGATTTCCACCTACCCTTGACAAATTAATTCCATAAAGACTTCTTTTTCTAGCAAAACTTGGGTCTCTAAGATGTTCAGAGGCCATTTTGGTTTTATCGAAGCACTTTGAGGGACTGTTCCAATGTCTCTGTAACCAGCTTTATTTCTTCCTGCCTTCTAAATGTCCAGAGTTCCTTATTAACATCTTTTGCAACTTTTCCCTTGCCAGATTGCTTAGAAAAGGCACGGGAGCAGCTCTTAGTCGAGTCTTGCCAGCTGTGGGAGTAAGATACAGTAGCTTGCTAATCCGTGAGCGTCTGCTTCAACTCAAGGACTCTGCTATTTGTCAAACAGAGGCTTGTGGGAGTTACAGATGGTCTCCTCTCTCTTTATTGAGTCACCAGGGTTTGGACGGCTCTGATTGGTCAAACCCTGATGGGAGCCACAGCACTCTTCTCGCAACAATGGACAGATAGGATTGTCAGTGCTTTTCAAACAGTTGTTCTTTGATAGCAGAGAGCCACAATGGTTTCAAATAGCGAGTTTTTGAGAAGTAACTACTTCTAAGCACATGCTTCATAGGTTTTTAACACTAAATTTGGCCATGTACTTCATATATTGCTCTTTCCCAATACCATCTCCAAAAAAAAAGTTCCAAAAGAACCCAAATATCATGCAGAAATGCAAAGAATATGCATGCTAGCCTGCTTGGTACAGAGTATAGAAATGGAGTGAGGCCATAAAGATCTCCACAATTATTCCATTCCAGCTCCATTCTGAGTTGCTCACTGTAAAGAGAAATCCCACTCAGAAAAATAGCACAGATCTGGCCCCAAGCAGGGGATCTGACCCATAACTACTAAATAAATAAATGAATATCTATAAAAAATTGATTTAAGGTATACATGGAAGAACAAAAAAGAAAACAACCAAGAAAAAAAAAAGTGCAGAGTGGTACAAAAGAATGAAACCAGCCACATACACAACCATTCAAACATTTGGGCTTGGTAATATATATATTATATATTATATATATATTAGGGGTGGGCATAGATTAATTTTTCAAATCTAGATTAATGTAAATTAAAATGGTTCCTTTGAATTCTGCCAAAGGCATTCAGAATATGTGTGCTACCTAAATAATTAGTAAAAAAAGTCCTATTCAGATGGGACTAGTTTTACAGGGGGTCATTAGAGAATGTTTTGTTTCACAGATTTACTTGGTGATTTTAATCCCGTCTGAATCCGCCATGTCTTTTATTTTCTCTCACAACCTCTGATTTCTGGGATATTATTTTTCACAACGTGTTTCCTTGTGTGTTTTGGCCAACGTGATATGCCGTAGATCCTCTTACCACGCACATGTTTAATATATTTTGATATAAATAAAATAAATAAATACAAATAAAGAGCCAGATCACGTAAAGTGTTAAGACTGGCTATTGTAATATCAGTATCAGGTAAGATTACTCACGTTTCTGCACTCAGTTGCATATGTTTTAATTTATTTATTAAAATTAAACGTGGGATTACTACAAACAAAAAAACATAATAGTCAAGGTGAAAGTCATATCTTGCGTAGCATAGACCCAGCTCCCAACTCAACTTTGTGAATAGATTAACGGCGATATTTTTTTTTATTGTGCGATAAGATAACGGCCCACCACTAATATATATATTTATATTTAGAACTTTCTTCAAATAACAATGCAAAATGATGCACTGTACTTTCAACAAAATATTAAGCAGTACAGCTGTTCAACAGTTAATATTACAAAGAGCCAAAAATTCATCTTACTGGTTTTAGTGTTTATTTTATTTTATTATATTTTTCATATTATTGTTTATTTTTAACGGGAAAATGCAGCCTTGGCGAGCATAAGATGTATTTAAAAAATAAATAAAAAACTAAATATACCAACCTCAAACATTTTTAAGGGTGCTGTAGAAAATGTTCAAATATATAGTGATCATTATATAAAATATTAAACTACAGAAAGCTCCAATTGACCAGTTTGATTCAAGTATTCCACAGCACAACACAAAATAAATCTTTATATTAATATATATTCATATATAATAAATAAAACTCTACCACCTGTGTACCACCTGGTAGTTTGTTTTACCAAAGTTCTTGCTCCACTTAATTCTGCTGAACAGCTTACACTGCATTTTAAGAGAAGACTTCTTCCCAGCTGGACACGCTCTCTGTTTCTCTCTGGCTGTGCCAAACTCAGTGTGCAATCCAGAGGGACTTATTTCCTGAACAGACATTAGCTCAGATGGGTCGAAATTCTTAATTACATTTAGAGTGAATAGAGAAGTAAAGAAAGGCCGAAATCTCAAGGGGAACACAAGCATAACTTTAAGCATAAACACACACAGGTCTAAAATCTTCTGTGAATAATAATTCAGCAGGTTTAGTAGCATCCAAGCATATATATTAAAAGAACGGTTGACCTAAAACAAAAAATTTGACTAGGCCTCAGGCCATCCAAGATAAACAAACTCATGGCCTGAGTTGGTGCAAATGTTTAGCAAATTTTCAGTTTTGGATAACTTTTTTTTTTTCCATTATATTCATTACAATATTTTTTGCATCTATTAATACAAAAATATTTAATTTCTGTTTGATTTCGAGGTTTTATTTTAATACTGCATCATGTTAACCCAAAACATTGGTGCATAAATGACAGGATTTTCATTTTTGGGTAAACTATCCCATTAAGCTTTAAAATAATTTATAATGCAATTAGTCCATTTTTGGCATGGTCAGGATCAAAATGTCACTTTTAGCAGTGCTGTTTATGCATTTTATGCATCCAGTCTGCTAATATGTGTGAAAATATGCTTCCAATTTCATTAAATTTTACTGTGCATGCTTCAGATTTTATGCTCATATTCTAAATATAATACTGTTTTCTCACCTCTCACCTGAGACAGTGCGATATGATGTCAACTGATCTGTGAGAAAATTGGAAGAGTAAATATAGAATATGGTAAAAGTGATTAACGGGAGCACCTCATCGCTCTCAGAAAGCAGATGGCTTTGAGTGAATTCACCGTTCATGCTGCTCCTTCTTTATACTGTCATTTGGAAGCTGATTACAGGTTGTCTGTGAACATTAAGTACCATGCACTTTGATAAGCAAGTGGATTTTTAAAAAGATTTCCTCCAAAGCGGTCTGTTTCTGTCTTCTTCCTACAGGACGAGGATGTCATATCCCGAGGACATCAAATTCTGTATTATAATACGTAAAACCCAGAAGGTTGCTTCACTGTAAGCCGGGCTGATGCAATCTCAGAATATAGCTCATCTGCCAAAAATAGTGTGCTGCCTACCTAGGAAGCATTTTAAAGCATTACAAGCAGAATGCAATGCAGCAAGCTCAGTCAAAAAAAATGGTGGATGGTGGATGGAAAAAATTGATTGTCATTCAGGTTTAAAAAGTACCAATGTCAATGGAATATTTCGTCTTAGTACTGATGTATTTTCCCGGTCTGACCCTGTCTGTGAAAACAACTAATTTCTTGTGATTTACTGCTTTCTACATTTAATCATATAGGTACAGAACATTCTGTAAAATATCTTTTATATTGACTGAGTAAGGCCTGTCAAAGATTGAAATCACAGTCAAATTAATGGTTGAAATATCTTAATTAGATTTTTTCATTTATTTTTTTATGTGCTACCACAAAAATATATCAGTTAAGTCAGAGGCACTAGTTCATATAATAGTTCATATATACACATATATATATATATATATATATATATATATATTCTGTATATACAAGTCCATTGTTTAATTTACTTATCTTTACAACTGATCACTAAAAAAATTAGATAAAAAAAAAATTTATTCACAGTTCTGCACTTACTTTAAGTACTATATAAAATAATATCAATTTTAAGCACTGATTACTGTGAAATGTGCTCTTAAGTGATTCATTTACTTTCATCCACTGATGAAGTCGCCCTCAAAATTTAATCTTTTACATTATAAGCCTATTACTTTTACAATTACTTTCAGATCATATAAATATTAATTACAAAGTTGGTAATTAACAAGAAAAATTACCAAGTACTACTCGTGGAAATCAATTGCTAAGTATTTTTTCAAACATTTAATGCCACTAACCTGACAAACTTTGGCAAACACAGTGATTAATTTTTCCTCAAACGATGTCATTGAATACATTTTATTTCCAGACAGAATGATAAAAACACACCTGTGTAGCCTTACTCCTGTAGGCTGCATCAAGCCAGACAAACCCTTAGATCTTGCCAGATGGAGAAACTGCTTCACAGGTTTGTGAGCAATATTCATCAGGCGGTCAGTGAAGGGAGTGTGGGCGGCCTGTGGGTGGGCCGTCTGAAGCTGATACGGAGTCGAGAAGGATGTTCCTTGGCTGGTTGATAGCTGGAAGTGCTGAGAGGTCTTGTGGGAAAGTAGAAGTCAGGTAAATATATCTCCGTCTGATAGTCTGCCGTGTTTCTGTCAAAACATGTTGTTTACATTTGCTTTAAGTATATTCTTCTTCTGTTTTAACTCTTGGCTTCATTTTGTTGTTTCAAAGTAAGAAAAAGATATAGAAATTGAAATGGCTTAAAATGATTCATGAGCATCTCTTTATTAAAAATACAATGAAAAACACTGAGTTAACTGATGTTTATCTCTTGAATATTAAATCAGTTGCACACAAATCATTTTAGCACAATCTATTGTTGTTTTAATGTGCTCAAATTAACTTGTGACGTTAATTTGATAACTTCAATCATCAAAAAATGCAACATACTGGTCTGGTGCTCACATTAATTTTAATAAACCAAATTTGCAGCTGTACATCATTATGTGCTTTATTCATTGTGTGCAATAATTTTGAAAGCTGAAGGGTGTGATTTTCTAATGGGAAAAAGTAAAAAAAGAGAGATTGCTATTATTAAAGCACTAAAAAATTGTCACACTCGTACCACAAGGAGAAAACAAACAAGTATTTTTAATAATCTAACTTAGGAACATCATAGTACAGGACTGACAGGAAAACATTAAGAACCGACAAACACAAAATGAATAGACATATTTTACATAAACAATGAGAAACCATAGATAACCATAGAAGCTTGTTAACAGAAGACCAAAGTAAGTTTTGTATTAGCAAATGTTCACAATAAAACATTAGAGATATATTTGTCATACGGTAAAAAAAGATTTTTTTTTATACGATTATGACTGTAAAAAACTGAAAATGCTGCGACAAATCCTGTTAAATGGTTAATGCTAAATTTGTGTAAAAAGTTATGGGAAAAAAAGTAAACTGACATTCCCAGAATTCCCTGCATTTCTAATTTTCTGTTTGTTTTTTCTATGAAATAATTTTTTTCATTATCAGCTTACATGTATATGTTTTTCAGGGTTGTGCGTTACATTTAATGTTTATAAATAAATTATATATATTTATATAATTTAATATTTATTGTGTTTTGAGTCTCACCATAATGGTGTTTAGTGCTTGTGTCAATGATACTGAGCACCTTCTACTTATGTGCATATTTAAAAGCTGCTTGTGATTGGCTTTGGTTCATCATGTGACTTTCTTATCACCACCTGCACTTGGTGCTTATCAGTGTATTTTTGAAGGTACAAAACAGATTTCCGTACTTTAATAGGTTGGTATCAGTTAATCAAATTAAGGTATTTTACTGTAAATTTAACTTCAAATCATAATACCTAAAATGTTAATAACATATTTTTTACGGTCGAGTTCCGGCAACTTTACAGAATTTAACACTTAAGACTTAACTATAGAGATGTGAAGAAAACTTTAATGAAATCCCTTTCAAGAAAAGTCTGTTCACTTGGCCTCTATACTTGCAAAGCCTTTATTGAAGAAAATGCACACTTCAGTTTTGAACTGGAATAAGAAAGAGTTAATGACATGCATCACCTTTCACCTGTATACACACAGAGATTGTTTCATCAGATGGACTGTTTTGCTGGTAATTCCAGTGTACGTGTTAAGGAACCCTGCAAGGCCCTATGTCATAATTGTGCAAATATAATATCAGATGAATGTTTGCGCATGTGGCACAAGAGTGACTGTGCATACATAACAGAGTGAAACAAGGGGGAGCAAGTGGGCGAAATTTTATGAGATGAGAGAAAAAGGAAGAACAGAAGCAAGAAAGAAGGATGGAGTGACATCTTGAAAGCAAACTCATTGCATCAAATCGAGCCTCTCATACTGAGCCCATCCACATCTCACAAGTTCCTTACATCAGAGAGAAATTCAAAGAGCTTCATTTTGAGACAGAGATAGAGAGAGAGAGAGGCCGGGGGTGGAAAGCTACAGAAAGAAGGGGCGTTTTCTGTGAAAAGGCAAGCCATGCATCCTCTAAAAAATCAGGTGGAGTATAATTTACAATATAAAAATAAATCAAAATATATTAGCAAACAGGATAAAAAGTTAAGCAAATTTAAATGAGTGGCCCCAAACCACTGATCTATAATAGATCGGTGCTCTGAACCTTTTTCGTTATTAGGCTACTTAATGGCCAAATCTCAAGAATAATTTGTAGTTTCACAGAATATGTTATTCATCCAAAACAAAAAAAGCAATTCACTTACAATATTGGTTCTGCAGTAAAGCAAGCAATTTAGATGTGTTTACAACATGAGAAATAAATAAATATTCAATAAATAGCCTTAACATTGCATCTTCACTGGAATGGAGCAGTAAGCTGCGACGCAACAAAACTCATTCTCGGCCATTATTAACAATAACATGTTTACACTGGCTGGGCTATTAATGAACGCTGCGTGACTGCAAATAATGGGCAAAACATGAAAACAATACTCAATATTAGTTTAAGTGCCTATGCATATTTCTGAAAATCTGTTATGCTATTATACTATCTGAAGGCAAGACAATACAGGCAAAATTGTTGTGTTTGCCATGAGACTGGTAAAATTTGAGATTTTTCCCGCCCATCACTTGTCTTATTTCAGAATAGTGAAAAGAAAACAACTAAATTACACTCATTTTTGTGACAATTATTCAAAGATATGGTGTTTTTATTTTATTTATTTATAATTTTCTGCTCTATATGTCATTAAAAAAGATTTAGGAAATTTAAATCTGACTTTATCCAGTATTCAGTTTCTATTCTCGAAATATGTAAATGTGTATACAGGATATTTAATAAGCTAATGCCTCATTTGCATATTTAAACATTTCAGAAAACATTTTTATATAGCAATGGAAATACGGTGCTCTATGAGATGCTGTTTGACATCACTTCTGCTGACGTTTCACGTAAATACAAAACAGAGCAAGCTCCCCCCTCCCCCCAATGTTTCTGTAACTTCCGTGAATGTGCAAAACGCTTTGATACAAATTATTATTTTTTTATTATTGGCGTGTATGAATGCTCTTACAATGAGTAATCGTGACTTTACCGTTTGGAAGTCCTTTTGACGGCGAAGTCCTCTCCACCGTTCAAACGAATCCCCAATGTAAATCCGGGTCTTGTTTTGTTTCTTATCGCCTTATATTCCTCCAAGCGTCTTTTTTCAGTCGTGCCTCAGCCATTTTCCAAAAATAATATACAGAATTCAGCTAACTCACTCTCAGATTCACGCAGTACAATCAACTTTGTCTATTATGTGCACGCGCATTAAACCCCACCTCTTCTTACCGATTGGTTGGCCGTAGTTTGTTATTGCTTTGGTGCACATCCTGTGCCCCTAGTATTTGTTTTGGTATTGCAGCCTCTGTGTTGTCTTTCAAAACTGGGTTTTTTCCCAATGTATTCAGAGGGTAGACAGCAAGATGATCAAGGGGTGATGCATACGGTTTGAGATAAAAATTAAATCGAGCTAAAATCCTGCAACATCTCATAGAGCACCTTTAATGCACCTTAATAAGTCAAATGGGATTCCTATATTAGTTATTTTTACACTTTTATCCTATAGTGTCTTGCCTATAACACAAGCATATTCATAGCTTACAGGAGTTCAAAGGGCAGAGGAGAGAATTATTAGTTGGTTGTTGAGAGAGTCAGCTAAAAGCTTTCCCATATGCCTTAACCTGGAAACCATGTAATCATCAAATCGTACTGGAACATTCATTTACACTTGACTAGAAACACCAAAACATGCTCATTTCAGAAGGCCGCCGCATGCCACTGATGTGGGATAGAAACAATGAAAAAGACCAAGAAAACTAGAGAGAAAGTGCGAGAGAGAAGGAAAGAGAACTTAGAAGAGACAATGTAATTTGGTGGTGGTGTTTTTTGGCCGCATGCTCCATTTGCCCTTTGAAACGGAGAGAGAGCGATGAGCATTGGCAGGAATTGAATGAGTAGATTAAGACCCCCTCCACACAGTCCTTCTCTCTCTTTCCCCACAGGCCTGAGAGCAGCAGAGATGGAGAAGAGATTGCAGGCAGAGATGTTCTATCACAGGAGCCTTTGTCAAAGGCAAGATTGATTGGATGATTAAGTACAGAGATAGGAGGAAGAGAATTAGTGGCCACTACCAACACTCACTGTCACTCTCTCGGGGTTACGTGCATCCGCTGCGGTATCGTTATTCCAGTTATGCAGTGCCAGAACTCTCAAACTCGGTGGCTAAAAATAAATATGCTTGTGTGGTAATTTCAGGAAGTATTTCTATAAAAGGGACTTTCAGAAATATGCTCTGGTCAAATGCCATCAATGAATATGATGGAAATAAAGGTAAATTAAATTGAGATAAATTGAGAATTACTGTACATTATAGGGGTGTCTAATTATTTTGAATTTGGGCATAACGTTTATATAATTTTAAACACAATAAACACAATTTAGAGCGAGACAACCCGGCTAATATGAACATAATTTATCAAATCCATTGCTATTACTCACTGATGTCTGGCAGAGACGGTTTCAAATCAAATCCACTTCTAGAGATTCATGAGCCAGTGCCATAGAGATGAATAGGATCGTTTTTCTCCAGGTATTGAAGACTGCATTGATAAGAACATTAAAAGAAAAAACAAACTGATTACTGATTTAAAATAGAGTTAGAAGAAAACTTCAAGTGAAACTACTAAAACTGACATTTTACTTAAAATGAAAACTATAGGCGAATACAAAAAAAATTAACAAAATTAAAAAAGAATGTTTGAAATTAAATGGAAAATATGACAAATTAAAATTCATTTTTACAAATTAAACATTACATTTGTATTTTATTTATTGTCACGCTGGTAGTCACGCACATGAGGCACAGATCTTGCTGATAAACGGGAACTTTAAAAAACAAAACAAACTGGTACAACGTACACGCAGGGTAGACAATTAAAGACTGACACAGAGTAATGCACAGACTAATTAGGACATAACTAAGGACACTTGGGGAAGACAGCTGGGAGAACATCAACTAATAATCACATGAACATTGGAAATACCAAACATGGACATGGGCGGACACAATAGGAGCAAAAGCACATGTCACCCTAAACACAAAGTCTGACATTTATATTATTATTTTTTTATTTATATTGTGTACTAGTAATCTATTAAGGGGGAAAAATCCTTCCTTTCTTGTATTTTCCCCTATAACTAATTGAATAATTTTATGTTAAATTGAATTAAAATGATAAATTATGTAATGGTGACTGGAATAAAATAAGAGGGTTTTAAACTCTTATTTTATCAGTTAACATTGATTGATTTCAAGTAATGTTTTAATGGTTTTAGTTTTAAATAACCCTGAACCAGTATGTTTTCCATCTGTAAACAGTATGCTAAAATTTACATTGCTGCATATTTACACTGGAAGGGACATAGAAGTCGCATTAATTATTTAAATGTCACGGTTTAAATTATGAATACAGAAGCATGTGACATTACAATTTTAAATTTTAAAACATATGCTGTGCTATGACAGCATAACAGCTGGTCTGATTCTGCATGATATTTACACAGAATCAACACAGCATCAGAGCACTAGTAGGACTGACCCGTGCTTGTCCTATAGTCTTCTGGACTCCTGACTCTTTATCATAGACCCATTAATCTCCGGTTCTCCCTTTGTGAGTTCTTCAGCGGTGTCAGATTTCTGATCTGTCACCTTCAAATCCCACCAATAACGGATCGCACTCACTGCACTTTGGTTTCCCCACAGCAGGGATTACTACATCAATATTGATCAATACGTCAATATGACATCAAACCTTATGACTCTGAGGCCGCTTTCATGGCGACTTTCTTGAGACGTACCTCTGAAACTCTAGAGGAGACACATGTGAGCATACTGAGTCTTTTTCTCAGGAGAACAATCATTGAAGCAGAAGATTCTCCATTTGCTCCAATAGCAGAGATGTGATTTTTCTTTCCAACAGGTGCAGTGCATTTACACAACCACATTTGGCTCTATTATTGAAAAATAATAGCATTAGACCATTAAATCAGTATTTGGCCACATTCAGTATTTTTACCCCACTCTTATCATTTCAATTTATTTTCACAAAAAAGATAATGGTAGTCTGCGAGAAACAGCGAACACTGTCTTCTCAAAAGTATAGCACACAGTTGGATGTAGTGGAAAAAAATATAGCTAGCATTCAAAAATGACTTCAATTAAGACAACGTGCATCACAAAGGAAGCGGGAGACTGAAATCATGGCAGAAGAGAAGCACACAATGGATTTTTCAATTTGGGGCCTATTCATTTGTGTTTGTGTAGCTAAGCAGGCCCACCCTGCCTCCCCTCTGAAATCAAATGGCAAGCATTGAATGGGAGCCATTAGGAGCATTATTCCAATTTAATGTATTGATTTGTTTGGTAAGGCTTTGAATGGTCCACTAAAAGAGTGAAAGCGTGCAAAAAAAAGGAAGAAAATGTGAGATAAAGACTGACAATCTAGCATGAAACAAAATAATGAGGGTTATTTATTTTCACAGCTTCTTTTATTTATCATTTGACCTCCTAAAAGTAATGTTAATCATTTAATTTAGCATAAAATGCAACGGTTTTGCCCTACGAGGACTTACATTTCCATGGGCCGTCATTTGAGATTCATATTAAGCATATGGGGCCGTTTGCAAAAGCAACTGCTTTGTCCCTGAGAGACCAAGTTATGGATGAATTTTGAGAACTGCTGAAATGTATTTGAAATTCAAAATGAGGACTCGCTTCATATGTGGCGGTCTCAGAGGACTCGGGATTCAAACGGCTGCTTAAGTGTTTGGATTGCAAACACACTCTGTGAGATACAGAGGTTATTTCCAAACTTTGGGCCAAATAACCACTTCAAGTTTATTTTTTCCTTTGGATGCGTGTTGGATATGGATATGGATATTGAGTGCCAAAACAAGACATTAAGGGGGCGGGGACGATCTAAAACAGAAAATATTTATTTAGCATTTGCCAATTTTCCTTCATTTATTACACAAGGATTATCGAGTAAAAAAAAGTATACTACCAATAAACTGAAAATAAGAGTAAGCTGCCAGCCTCAAAACATTATTAGACATCATAGTTCTGCATATAAATTGCCAAACACAAAATCATACATCGAATGCATTGCCACAAAATTTTCCTGCAAGATGCAAGATGATGAGTAAAATATTGAAAGCTTGTTTCTGAACTAATAAATTAAAAAGGTAATTATAAGACTTTTTATCTCCCATTTCTGACTTTTCTCACAATTGTGTGACATACTGTAGACTCACATATGCAAGTTCTAAAGACAACATTGCGAGATGTTGTTAATGTGTGGTTACTTTAGTTCAACTTTTATTTTATGTGAATGGGCCTATATCAAAGTTTAACACTTAAGGTTAAGGGTTTTGAAAGCCCCCGGAAACTAAACATGATCAATAGTAAGTTTTGTTTGCCTTAGCAAGAATCTGTGCTACAGTATAGTATGTCATTTTTGAAAGACTCTAGTACAAGTGGACATATGTAAATATTTAAAATGTGTGATATGACATTTCACAAGTTCATCTGTTCATATATAATCCCTGAGTGTACCGAAACCCAACAGATTTGGCTCGCTGTCTGAAGGCTTGAGCATAACACAGCTTGGTGTCGCAGGATGACCTGGTTTATGCATCTCAAAGATTAAAGAAAATTCCTTCCATCAAATCTCACAAACACACACACACACACACACACACACATTCTATATATGTTTCTGTAGGGGGACATTGACTCAGCTTACTCTCTGTATTGATCCAGCCCTGCAGGTTCCTTTTTATACTGACTATTGACTCCCCTTAGTCTCACAGAGCCAGATTTTACATAAGTCTGTTCAATTTAGCAACTTAATCTGGCCAAAAGCATCCAATCGCACTAATACGTAGGATGTCATGGAGTAACAAGCTATAAAACTTTTTTTAAATCTGTTTTGTCAGACAGATACCTGTGCATCCCAAATCTAGACTACAAAATAGACTGTGCATCCTCCCCGAAAAATATAGACTGAGTAATCAATAGAAGTTCATCTCTAGTTCACATTCATATCAACCACAAAGAAAGTGGTTTTCACATTGATTAAACAGTATGCGCCAACAAACCTGGGTCAACAGCACAATTTCTACTTGGAACGTGAAATCCGCATTAAATTAATATTTCATGCCAAAACATTTCTCATGTCAAAATGTGGGAATTAAAAAAAAACATAAAAGTATGTCTTCTGAAAAACAGAAGAGATTGTTTTCCTTTTCAGAGGTTTTTTTTTTATTAGCAGAGGTCATTTAATACATGATTATAAAAACAAGAGGGGAGTAAATGAATACTTTTTTCTTTTTTTCAATAATACATATATAGTAAAAGATTATATTAATATGTGATAAAATAATGAGGTGCGATATTCATTTATAAGAAACGATAATAAAAATATGGCATGAAACATACAAACATTCATAAACATATCATTAAGATCTGTGAGTACGGGGGGGAAGAAAGAAAGAAATAAAGAATACATAAAAATAATGAAAATTAATAGAAATTAGGTAAAACTATATTTTAAAGTTCTGTTACTCATGTACATACTTTTTATAGTAATTATAATAACTATAGGTAATAACTAGGCACTAATTTAGAAACTACACCTAAACCTAACCCTACCTCATGTAGTTACCAAGTATTAACAGAACGTTCTTACCAAGGTATGCTGTAAGTACCTTTAAGTGCACGTATTGTAAAATAAAGTACAACCCAAAATTCTGAACAATTTTTTTTTAACTATCATTAAGTTCTTAGAGTATGGGGCAAATATCTTTTACACCTCAATATAAAAGAACGAGAGCGAAAAAGATGATGTAGGCCTAACCTTATATTCACAACAGTTCATTTTACCTGTGTCAGTTCAGTGGCCCTCCCCAATAACACCCACAACACAATTTCCCCCCACAATGAGATTACTTGACATTAAAGCTTGTTTGAGGACGGGCCATTTTCTAGTCCGCCCTATCTGCTCTTACCCCTCACTGGGAAATCGCATCTCATTTCAGCTGTCAGATAAGCCCGGCACCTCGCGGAGGTCATCGCCCTTCTCCCGCCCACTCTGCCATCTCTCCTTTGAAGTGGTAGCGCTGACCTGCAAATTCCCCACCCTCTGATTGGCTAAGGGACCGCTGATGCGATTGGGGAATGAATACTGAAAAAGGTCAAGATGGCTGCTCGCAGGCCCAGGCATGTAGGCATCTGATACGGCAAAGCCTATTTTCAGCTCTGTGCACCTAAGGTTCCACGTCGCGTGGAAGAGACGCGTGTCCTGACCTCCTCCATGTCGTACCCTTCAAATGGAAATAGGTGACATTAACATGTGGCTGAATGCTTGTACATCTCAGAGAAGGGAGATTTTAATGTAAAGCCACTGCAGCACCGGTGGCAGAGGTCATCATATGCTGTTTTCATATCACTTTGAAACTGATAAAACAATTATACGACCAGGCAAAATGTTCAAAATATCATCCTTTTGATGTAAATTTATTTACATCAAAAATTGTATTATTTACATTAAAATGTATTATTGGTAGTCAAAGATACTTCTACCCTATAGTTCCAAACCTGTATGACTTTCTTTTTTATGTGGAACACAAAAGGAGACATTTAGAATAATGTCCAGGCTGCTCTATTTTTATGCAACAAAAGTGAATCGTAACTTAAGCTCCCTAAATGGCTACAAAAGCTTGTTTGCTGTTATAAATTCGCTGTTATAAATTCACTGTAAATCACTTTCTCTTATAAAACAGTTATTCCATATACATAGTAAGGTTTAACCAAATAAAACAGAGAAAATAAAGTGTAATGATATTAATAAAAGCATTATTCATCCGCCAAACAATGTAGTTCCTCAGAACTGTTTGTGGTTCCAACAAAGTGTTTGCTGAGCAACGCAGGAATGTAAACAAAGGTGAGTAATTTCTCTTTAAGAAAAGTCATGTGACTCGGCAGCCATCTTTGAAACGCCTCTCGGGCAGCCAAGTGCAGCTATCTCTTTGAATGGGGAAACAGCAAATTCTCCAAAACTGTTCACTAAGCTTACGATTAAATTTCATATTTGAAATCACTAATGAAATCTGACAACAACTATGTAATAAATGTTGCTAAAAGTAGTAGTTAAAAGTCTTGCAGCATTTAAGGAATATAACAGAATTCAGAAGATCTGGAATAGTTTTATTATCCTCAAAAAAGACTATGCATGAAAACTCTATTGATGAATAAAGAAAAAGACTTTAGTAAAAACATTTGGTTCTTAAGGACAATATAATAAAAATGGACACAGAAAATACAATCTCTTCTGAGATTCATTTCATTTCAATTAGTCATTTAAAACTATGAATTTCAAATACATTTGTGACCCTGGATCACAAAACCAGTCATAAGGATCTTTTTTTTTTTTTTAATTGAGATTTATACACTGAATGTTGAATAAATAAGTTTCCCATTGATGTATGGTTTGTTAGGATTGGACAACATTTGGTGAAGACAGGCTACAATTATTGGAAACTCAGGAATCTGAGGGTGCCAAAAAGTAAATATAAATAAAAATAATGAGAAAATCACCTTTAAAGTTGTCCAAATTAATGTTTTATACATAAAAGTTTTAATATATTTACAAAATTTCTTCATGAATCATGATCTTTACTTAACGTCCTAATGATTTTTGGCATTAACAAAATCTGATAATTTTGACCAATATAATACATTGTTGGCTATTGTTACAAATATACCCATGTTACTTTTATGCTTCAGGGTCACATTTGAGCATTTTCCCAAAATACGGTCCACAATTTTCATTATTTCATATTGCTTTCCAAAAAGCCCCTATTTGCAAAACATAAATCTTTCTACAGATACTTTAATTATTTAATTATGTTTCATTATCCTCAATCCCTGTTTGAAATACAATATAAATAAAAAATAATTCATTCTTTCATTCTTTGTTTCTTTTTTTTCTTTTTTTATGATTGATGCTGTGCAATGTAAAGCACACTATCTAACATTCAAAGTTTCCCTTTCAATCTAAATGTCACCCTGGCAAAGTCGGGCCCTTGTGGTATAGGAAGCTCTGAGTCCCAAATGTCAGTGAATACAGTGTTTTGATTAGATGACAGGACTCCCTGGCCCTGCATCATTCTTCATCCTGCACAAACACCTGATAAAACAACCTCATATCTTGCATCATCTTGCTTCTCTCTTTTTTTTTTCTTTGCATTTGGACTTCTGAGAATTTTTTAGTCATGATTAATTAGAAAAAATAGCACTAAGAAGCTTTCAATTAGCTCTAGAGTTCAATTATATCTGAAACTCAATGTCTTTCATGCTGCGATGAAGAACGCTCATCTGCACCAGGTTATATAAGCCACGGCAATTGTGTCACTCTTCTTGTAAATGGTCTAACACATCTGAGATTGCGACAGCATGACGCCACACTCAGTGTCTCCCCTCTCAATTTCGTTCGAGCAGCATGGTGCCTCTTTATGAAATTCTCCCTGGCAATCTTCGGCTTATCCTCTCCTCTCTCTGCTCTTGGCGGCAGCTCTCAGTAGCCCTGACTCATCAGAAACGCCGTTTCTTTAGCTCATTTCAGATGGACACATACTTTGAAAACTTGTCAGGGCTCAGTGTAGCTCAGACTTATTGACGTTAGTGCAAACTATTTCAAAGGTGAAAAGTAGCAGTTAAAATATTTCTAAATTAAAAAAAATAAATGTGAGAATAAATGTGAATGTAAGCAGAATTACAAGCTTATCTTCAGATTATTGGTGTTTTCTGTCAAAACCCTGTCTAGTTTAGATACTGTACATAAAACAGCCAACAGTTTTGTACTAGACATTTAGGGGCAGTTTCCCGAACTGGGTTTAAGACTAGTGCTGGATTAAAATAAATGTTAAGAGCTGTCTAAACTGGAAAAAGCTTGCACTGAGATATCTTAAAATACATTATTGCTATTGTTTGGGCTTAAAAAAATTTAAGATACGTTTCTAAAAATTCTTAAAAGTCCTAAATTACCAAAGGTCTGGTCCTGGCTTAATCTAATTCCTATCCGGGAAACCGGCCCTTAGAGACATTTTCAGAAAACAGGTACAAAACTATCTTTGGGACACATACTGTATGTACCTCATGGATTGCGAATGTTAAAGTGCCCCCTTTATGGATATTTTCAAGCAATGTGTAACATAGCTCTAAGTGAATGAAAACATCCTGCAAAGTTTTAAATCTGAAAGTGCATAGTGTATAAAGTTATTGTCTAAGTCATTTTAAAAATCAGACCAAAGCTGTTTCATGTTGACCTCGAAATGAACCATTAGCATATTTCGGGCTGGTCTGAATGAAAATGCTAATTCATGCCGCTTTTGGAGCATTAAAAGCTTATTATATCAAATGCTTCGACTAATCGAATCGATGATTCGAATAAAATCGACTAATCGGTTTGGAAAAATTAATCATTGAACAAATCATTTGGGAGTCGCTGAACAAATAAGGCAAACATTAATGCATATTATAAGACAATGAAAGTGTTTTTTGACCTTGCATGCATGTCAACTTGTTGTTTGAGACTCCCAAAACCAAAATATGAACCTTAATATAAACCAATATAAAAAAATCAGTGTAAATTTTTTTAGCCACAAAAAATGTTGCAAAATGGTTACAGCAAATAATGGTACAGCTGTCTCCATGAAACAGCGCAAAGGGAACATTAAAGTTCTAAAGAAGTTTGATCCAAACGGCCTTAAAACTCTTGAATATATATAACTCTTGAATATGAGATTCTATGCCATGAACTTGAAACCCCGCAGCTATAGGTATTCTCTGGTGTGGGAATCTGACGGCACACCTGAGCGCATTCGGTCTATGCTGCTGAATCATAAATGCCCCAGAGATGCCAGAGCCAGAAAAAATTTATAGAACATTTCTTTCTTAGTATGTGCTGCAGCATGCTTTATTCTTCTAAACAGGACAAAGAACACTTATTTAACAAATAAAGAAAACGTAGGTATAGTGTAATTTCTGATAAAGAGTGTTTGCCATTGCATTCAGATTTAACAGTTTATGGTGTTATGAAATAAGGTGCAAAATAAAAAAACTGAAACTAGTGAAACTTTATTTTAAGGTCCAGTTCTCGCTATTGATAAACTATGACTTTTGCCTCAATAAACTCCTAATTTGCAGCTTATTAATAGTAACGCATTTGTTAGGTTCGGGTATTGGGTATAGGATTAGGGAAGTAGAATATGGTCATGTAGAATATTTACTTTTTAAATAACACTAACATAAAAGCAGATAGGTTAATATGCTAATAAGGAACTAGTTAATTGTGAGAATTGGACCCTATACTTAAAATACAAATAAATAATTATAGTTGTCACGCCTCGCCACGGCTGCCCTGGAGGCTGGAAGGGGCAGAGCAGAGTTTACTGGAGGCCACGGCAGGTCTGGACCTTTATGGGGCCACGGCGGATCAGGACCCTTGGGAGACCACGGCTCGATACCCATCCCACCCCTCCCCATCAGGACCCAAGCACATCTAACCCAAACCTAAGCCTAAAAATTCTTGGGGAGGTATCCTGCCTGTGCCGGCCGTGGGTCGGATGGTGTTATCAGGAAGGAGCAGTCTGGGGATTTCTTTGGCACTGATTCGGGGCTAGACAACGGCACTCCTGGCCTAATCTTATCCGTGATTCGGGGCTGGAAATTGGCGGTTCATGGCATCCCACCACGCCTGAGCCCCGAACTGTCATGAAACTAAGGAACAATGCTGCTTTCCACTTCAGTCCGGTGGTGTCAGGGAGCTCGACGGGATGGTGATAGCGGTCACCGCTATTGAATGCAGTGATGATGACTGCGTCACTGAGACCTGACTGCTCAGCGAGTTTGTAAAACTCAGTGACATAGTTCTTAAATGGCGGGTCTCGGTGGATTAACGTGACAAGTCCTGCAGCAAATGCCATCTCCATAGTTGTGGTCTGTCGTTCTGTCAAGCTTCACCACGCTTCTCGGCGGGCAAGGAAGGTAGGCAGACACGGGATGAACAAAACATTGATAAACTGTTATAAAGAATCCAGTACGAATGAGACAGCAGATGAAAAGGCTACAACTTACAACGACCGACAGCTTGAACTCAAAAGGATACAGTTGAAATACCAATCGAAACAAGGAAGGAAACACAAAACACCTGTGATGTGACCTCACGGCTGGGATGAAATCAAACACAGAGGCAGGACTACAAAACAAGGTAAGACACGTGATAAATCAAAACAGATAGGCAAGACTAGACAGACAACGTTACAACAGTGGCCCTAAATACTTTTGGACACTTTTTTAAAATATATAGTATAAAATAATATTTGAAAAAAATATATATATTTTTGCATTCTATAAAATTACATATAATATTGTTTGAAGATGCTACTGGGTTTGATGTTTTGCATTAAAGAAATTTTGACATTTTCATAACTTAACCCAAAGCCAGACCTAATATATAATAAATAGTGTGGAAAGTACATATGCACATTTTTATTGAATGGAACTATGTATAAAATCCTTAGAAAAAACACACAACAACAACAAAAAAGCATCCGTATATGTTTTTGTTGAGTATATGATAGGAGAATATTAACTGGGAGCTCATACTGAAGTATTGTTATACATTGACTAAAACTAGGATTTTCAGAATAGTATATTAACAAGCCAGTAACATTAAGTCATCTTCTGTGTCTCACCTCAGCTCATACATATATCGCTGTCATCATGTGACTCTTTTGCTGGGAAATTCTGTGAACTGAAATGTAACCTGCCAAGGAGGTTTATGGCTGTTTTCATCAGTAGTTGGTGTTGTTTCTACTGAAGGGAAGAGTCAGCTGCTGACATTTGAGTGTTCGGCCCTTTACTGTAGCCTTAGGGAAAGACTTTGCGTAGTGCATTTCAGCAGGACTCGGCCCAGCTCCAGTTCTGACACCTTGACATCCCTCAAACATGGCTGGAAGCATCTTATTCGTTTGAATCTCGCACTTCTCTGACTGCTGAGGTGGAAGGGCACAGATCATCCCTCACCTTACTCTTACTGATTAATTGAGATGGCAGCAAATACAGACTGAATCACAGATGTGTATTCATAGAGTACATACAGGCACAAACACACACACATGCATACTAGTGAAGACGCTGCAGCAATCAGAGCTCAACAATAAGAATGGGCTGATGGCTCAAGGACACTGAGCCGAATTCAGGATACTTGATGGAACTATAAATGACTCTGGTGGGACAGTTCTATGTTGTCTTGCAAAGATAAGTGTTATGATTTCGCTTCTGTACATCATCTCAGGCGTTTTCAAGTGGTGGTTGTAAGAGTTTGGTAGGGGTCTATTTGAGAAGAAATATGTCAATTACTTACAAAATGTGACCTTTGACAACAAAACCATTCTTACAGTAGTAGCACAGGTATATTTGTACAAATATCCAAAAATACATTGTATGGGTCAAAATTGTGGATTTTTCATTATGCCAAAAAGCATTAGGATTTTAAGTAAAGATCATGTTCCATGATTATCAAAACCCAATTTTTGATTAGTAATATGCATTGCTAAGAACTTAATTTGGACAACATTTTCTCAATATTTTTTTAAGAAAAAAATAAATAAATTGCACCCTCAAATTCAAAATTTCCAAATATGTGAGCCAAATATTTGTTACAGTTTAATAAATGCTGTAACAAATGTATTGCTCACTGTTATTTAATGTTAGGTAATGGATTAAGTATAGTTCACAACTGGAACCTTGTTGTGAAGTGTTACCTAAATTTGGATTTTATTTTTGATAATTTGAGAATGACCTGGAGTATACATTAAAAATTAGGAATTTGTTTTGCATAATAAAAATAAATAAAATAAAATTAATAAAAATAACATTGTTTGAATTTGTTTACGTTGTGAAAATTAAAACAATTCTAAGTCTAAAATGCCAGTCTTGGGGAAAAAAAGAAAAATCCTTATTGTTGCAACCTGGAAATATGCATGTGCCTTAAATTTAATTGGGAATATTATGAGGTAAACCACTTATCTTCGCCTATATGAATTGCTCATTGTACACAGCACAAACAACGTGTACAAATAAACACTATCAACAGCACAGCTCATTGCTAGTGAATCCCCTACGGATGGAGGTGTCAATCTGCGTGGACTGAATATACACACACCTACATAGACCAGTGTGCCTGAAGGCAGAGTGCGGGACTACAAGGCCTCTTGAACACTATTCAGAGGAGACATCTTAAAAGCACCTCCCAAACAGCACCTCCCATCAGATTCAGCTCTCCTCACTGTCAGCGTGGTGCTATAGCCTCCGCTTTCATGCAGCGCCCTTGGGATTATCATATCAGACTACGTGACCTGATTAACCGACTGCTGCCTCACAGCTGAAGAGCTGGATCAAGCCACGCTGCTGCCCTTCTCCATTTCTCTTTTCTCATTAACCTCTCCGTCATGTTTCTCTTCCTCCCGTATTTCACGCCAGTCAAATCTACCTCCAAACTTCTTTCGGACACCTGTTCTCTGCTTTGATGATACCTGTAACTCTGTGTCATTATGGTGCTAAAATTGCACCATGCAGATTGTTTTTTTTTCATAGTGTTTGCACAACAGGTTGGTCTATTGATGTACAAATTCTGCATACTAAAATGAAAACGCCTGCAATAACATGAAAAAAAAAAAACATTAACAATGGTTGACAGTAAATACCAAACATGTAATTTCTGTGTTAGATTTACTAAAGTTCAAAGTTAATTCAGAATGAAAAAAATGGCTTCCTCTCAAAGTGTGTGAATCTGAGCTAAATTGAAATAACAGGAAAACTAATTTATTGAAGTGTTATTCAAACAACTTAAAAACAGGCAATGCTTAATAGTTTTAATATTATAAATTTAGTTAAATTAATATTAATACAAGGAAATAACTTATACAATAGCAAGATTTAAAACTTGCCTTGATAAACTTGATAAAAAATACTTTTAATTGTTTTTAATTGTAACTCTACTTTCTTGCAATTGAACTCATATTATAAACTTCAAATGTATAAAATGAATAAAAAAATTTAAATGCTAGTCTAAATACTGTACATTTCTGAACGATGCATAACCTTAAATTATTAAGTAAATTATTGTATGAATAATAAAAAATTAAACATTTTTATCCGTTACTATGCAAAGACGAGAATTAGCAGTGCCAGTCCAGATCTATGAAAGAGCACCCTCCAAAAAATAATAACAATAAAACAACCTATTAAGTTCATTAGCTAATGCATAAATTATAGTGGCATCTGTAAGTAAATGTGTGCTAGCAACGTCTGCAGGGACAGTTATGATGTTTCACATGTTTTGCAATCCGAGCGAGATCTTAAACACAGATGGCGATCATTGTTAGGCATTAGTGTGCCCTGTCATTAAAAGGTGGCCAATTAATTCCCCTCCATAACATCAAGTGATGCTAATGAACGTTGACTCCATGCGGTGGCCTTCTCCATGGGATTTAAACGAGGACACAAAGACGGGCATGTCCTTGTCAGCGGTATCTCTTCTACAGAAAAGACCTTTCCTGTCTGTCCTCAACCTCCTTAAATGATGCCGTGTGACATCAAAGGCCCTGTCACTGCACAATACAAACAAAATCCCATGAGCTAAAGAATAAGAAAGCTGTTCAGAGAACATCTGGCTTGCATAAAACAGCATAATGGAGAAAATTTACCTGAAAAAGACCTTTAAACATTTCAGTAGGACTAACATGAATATATTAATGGAAATGCATTTTGTTTGTTTTAGAATTTATTGCTAAATTATATATTAAATTCCAAAAAAAAAGAAGAAGAAAATGTATATTTGTTGGCTGCATGTTATAACAAATTCTAGGTTCTATAGTCAAACGAGTCCAAATTTGAAATTCTTGTTGGAAATCATGAGCACTGTGTCCTCCGGGCTAAATAGGAGGGAAACCTTCCAGCTGAACTTGTTCCAGCTCAGTTCAAACGCCAGCATCTCTGAAGGTATGGGGGTGTGTAAGTGCATACAGTATGGGGAGCTTATATGTTTTTGAAGGCACTATGAATGTTTTAGAGCAACATATGCTCCCCTCCAGATGACGTCTAATTCATGGAAGGCCTTGTGCATTTCAGCAGGACAATGCAAAAACACAGCTATTATGACAGCAGACAAACACAAACTTCCGCAGCTGGAAATCAGGCAAGAATAACAACACCAAAACTCAAGAGACTCATAACCAAAACAATGTCTGTCAAGCTTGTTGGAAGTTTCATTCTGTTACATCCACACCAGGCTCCACCTTCACTCCTCACCAATCAAGACACACATATAGCCACACACCACTATGCACACTTTGTCCGAGCTCGTTCCAACGAAAGTGGACTCTTGTTACTCCATCTCTAGCGATTGTACTTACCTGTTTCCATATAGAAATCTCCTTGATCCTCTGTGTTCTCTCCCACTCCAGTGATTCCTCTAATCGTCTCCATTGTGTCAAGTGGTGTGTGGCTGTGGTCTTTTGTCTGTCTGCCCCTGTTCGTCGGATTCTATCAAGAAAGGACAAGAGACTCTTTAAGTTGGATTACCGACGATTGTTTCAGTTATTTTGATTCTTCTGTTTGCTTACCAGTGTTTGAATTATATCATCTTGAAAATAAACATTGTTTCATTTACCTCCCGTGTCTGTCCGCTTCCTAACACATTCAGTGAAAGCACTTTAGATTTACCAAATTTGATCAAATTCAGAATATTTTAGCAGATTATAGCCTGATGGGTTCCGTTCTATGTAGAATAATTATCATATAATGCAAATTAGATTTCCTGATGATCATGTTTGTAATAATAATTCTCACTGGGACACTGCCGATAACCAATTTATAATTTATGACCACTATTAAAGCAAATACTCTCTCTTTACTTTCTGTAGAAAGCTGAAGCTCTGTTAAAACACTGTCTCGGTGTGAAAGTACAACACGAGCCTGCTGTTGTCTTACTCTTCAGATTGCATGTGCTGATGGAAAAATTTGCATTTTGGTGCTGCAGTGTTGATCTGAGTGCGAGTATCCAGTTCCAGATCAGTGCTAATGAGTAGAGAGTCTTGTTTTTACACAGAACTAACTGACATTTACATGCAACTTGTTTATGAGCTCCTCATGTTCATTGAAGGCCTCTAGGCGGTCTCATTAGTTTATTATTGTCTCATTAGTTTTGAATGTCAAAACTTGTGCATTCTGAATGTTTTGGTGGGAGACGATTTTGACATTGTTCATCGGTTGCCATTAAGTGCTGATCTAGAAAGCAGGTGACCACATATTAACTTGACGTCTTGAAAGGACAACATCTATCCTTAAATAAACAATTCACTATGTCATCATACAAAACCGGGTGGTTAATGGTATACACCTATAAAAAACTGCTTAAAATTTTACCGCTCAGCGCCCCAGATTCACTAGAGTTGTGGTGACAAATGACAGAATTCAGCAGCTTATTATGATACTGTCAAAAATAGGACATCACCGCTCAGACTGGTGTGAATGTGCGATCCAAATAATTCTTTATTCATAAACTTTTCACCTCTGTGACACAGAGGACAAATGAGGATTTAAATGGCTGCTCGGGGTACATAGAGGTATGGATTATGAATAGGGACAGCGATTGATTCCCTGGCGTCTTACAGGCCAGCGAAGCATGTCAAGTCTTGTTGGGCACCGGGCCCAGGAGCCGACGGTTCGGGTTGTGAAATTTGTCAAAGTCACTGTGAGTTTCTGTTTGGAGGAATGAGTGACAGGGAGAGATGCTGTATATTAAAAAGACAAGGGAGAAGAAAAAGACTTTTGAGAAGTTGAAAAATACACTGAATCGTGATGGGTTTGTACAACGTTTCTGAAAGATTCATGTTGAGCGGGTCATAACCAGTGATGGGAATAACAGCGTTGTAAACAAACAGGTAATTACATAATTTTTTTCATGAACGAGTAAGCAAACAAATGACAAATGTTTCTCCCGTTACAACGCCATTACAGTTACTGACATACATTTTTTTAATAAAACTCGTTAAATAAAGAGAAAAAAGTAGTTAAATTTCGAGAAAAAAACATCATGTTTCGAGAATTAAAAGTGCAGAACAAAACTTGAACTTGTATTTATCGAGTTTGTTCTCGAAATGATTAAAAAAATGTATTATTGCTTGGCCGTAATCCTCTTCCGTATCCATTTGATTTTTATTTTTTTTAGTAACACAATAGTTACTTTGTCTGGTAATTAGTTACTTCTATAATGTTGTAACTCAGTTTCTAACTCAGTTACCATTTCTGAGAAGTGACTAGTAACTAATTACTTTTTTAAAATAATGTGCCCAACACTGGTCATAACCAGAGGTTGCTTTAACCCCAAAATCCCGGCATTCGTCATACTTTGCTACAAACCAAACATTGGCAGACATTTAAAAAAACTGCTATATAAAAACATCTCGGTTACGTATTGTAACCCTCATTCCCTGAAGAAGGGAACGGAGACATCACGTCGGTGACCAACGAATAGGAATCTCGCTATTCATCGCTCACCGATGTGACTCGGAGTGACCAACTGAAAAGGAACGTCTCAGTTACGTATTGTAACCATCGTGTCCTGAAGAAGGGAACGGAGACGTCACTACAGTCAATAGAGATTACTAGGGAAGAACATGAGACATTGAGCAGAGAAATGAGATTTCTTGTGTAGTCGACTGGAATCATTTATGGGATATTGTTCACTAAATCATGTGACCACACTGCAAGATTGCATTGTCATCTTTTTCAAACTGTGAGAGCAGAATAAAAACTGTTAGTGACACTAAAAGAGCCACAGAACTGGTAATATTTTATCAAACATGACATGGAAATACAATGATTTAAAACATCTTTTCAAATGAAACGTTATCTCTCTAAAATTGCACTTCACTGCCGTTCCACCAAACTTACACTTCAGTCACTCAGGATTTTAGTTCTTTAAATCTTTATTAACCTATTTCTTTATTAAAGATTTAAAGACCCAGCCAATCAAAATGAGGAATAATGATTATTTATAGTGCAACGTGGTCATATCATGAAATATTGATATGCCTTTTGAAATAAAAGACTTTGATGTATTAAAACATGCTGTAAGTTTCAGAACTTAGTTTATAGAAAAAGTGTGTTTATAGAAACTGTGATAGAAAAATGGCTTGTTCCGAACTTCTGCAACTTTTTGAAGTCAGAAAGTTGAGAATGACCACCCAGGGCTGCGTTTCAAGCATCGCAAACCTAGATCAAAGAGATGGTTGGTGCCAATGGTTTCTTCATTCTACTTTAGTCCGGGTTGCTTTAGGGAAACACAATCCAGATCTGCTCACATGCACATAGAGTGTTAAATGAATGCCTTAAAGGAACAGTAGCCAAATTCTTTTTATGCTAATTTATGCAAACAAAAGATAAGAATAGACAAACAAACCAAATTGCATCTGACATTGCATTCTCAAAAATAAATATCAGGGTTTTTGTTTACTGAAATTCGGAAGTAATTCACTTTATGGGAGGTGTTTAAATCTTACCTGCATCATTCTCTGAAACTTAATTTACATACAGGAAGTGTACATGTGGCTTCACTCTAAGAAGCATGTATGATTTACACATTAGATCTACATTGTATAATTCAGCGTTTAATTGACACTGTTGAAGACGTCCTTTCTTACACATCCTGTAAATATTTGAATAATTCATTGCTAATAGAAAACTGGCCTGATTTGCATGTAAGCGTAATTGATTTGGGGGGAAAAAAGACAGAATAATGAATCTGTGCCGGCTCTTTATATTTTTCCAATTCACAGCTTCTCTCCAAATGAACCCAGCCCCCAC
>JAUMHI010000041.1:16621867-16652640 GCA_032359435.1 Enteromius unitaeniatus | reverse complement strand
CCCCCTCCTTGCTCTGTCTTATATTCTCTCTCTTTTTTGTCTATCTTTCATTACCTATCTGTTCCCCAGATGACACGGTGGTAATAGCCTGGCACAGTACTGGTAAACAGTTTTGACAAATTAAAATCCGCCTCAAATTAAACTCAAGTGAACGGCGGCTTTTGTGTGTACATGAATGTAAAATAGATAGATAGATAGATAGATAGACAGATAAAAAATTTAGACAAAATGTAAACATGAAATCACAATGAATTTCTATAGCATATGGCTCTAAACTGGTTCTACTTGGGATAAGGTTTTTGAACAAACCCCTAACTCAAAATATTAATTCCACCATGTATTCCACAAGCACCACAGATATAAATGATAATTCAAATTATGCAGATATTGACACTTCTGTGAGATCTAGTAAATGTTTTGTCTACCAAGACTACTTTGCAAACTACCAAGACTCTATAGAAACCACTTAAAAACAACAAGAATCCCCTAGCAACCATCTAAATACCACCCAAAACCTCCAGAGCATCCCATAATGCAACCTGTCAACCTCATGGCAACAACCTATAATTTTTATTTAGGTTATTCTTTCAAAGTAAAACACCACTTTTTCTTCAGAACATCTAAAAGTGAGTAATAATTTTCCACAATAAACAGTTCCTTCGCCATATAATTTTGTTCATCAATTTAACTTTTGAATTGTAGCAACTTGGAGAAATCATAAAAAAATTCATTTCATGTGCGGTCACAGGTGTGCATGTGCAGATTTCATAATTCCGAACCTAGAAAACACAGCAAAATGGTAAGCAGCCAATGCAAGGAGCCGCTCCAAATCTGGATATGACCAGAGGGTCTGTATACAGTGTGTCTGCTTACAACAGAGCAGTTTTAATTAAGCGGCACAACCCTCCCGGCCAGAGCACTACACTCTCCTCCAAATGAATTCATTAGGCTACATTTACTGAATTTATCAATGATTTATACACTTGCTTAACCTACATAATAGGTCTGCTTAAAGGCACAGTCCACTAAAAAATTTAAGTTCATGTCATTATAAACCTGTATGACTTTTCTTCTGTAAAATCTAATTGAAGATATTCAGAAGAATGCAAGTGTAAACAAGGCTGCCTTTCACTGTCAAAAAAATACTGTATCTTATCTCTTTCTTTCTATCTCTAAATTATACTATGATAATAGTATAGTGTTACGCCCATGCTGGGCTCCATCCTCACTACCTCACACTCACTTTGATTACGTCAACCACCACATAAAAGCTCACTCACCAGTTCACTCACTGTCCGATCTCGTTGACCATAAGTGGACAAACTCTCTCCTTGCTACAACGAAAACTTACCTGTGTACTCACCTGTTTTCCTCCTGAATCTCCTTATCCAGCTCCTGACTCTGACACTCCTGCTTCCGTGACATATAGTAAGGAAACATGTTCACCTTTTCTTATGGAAAAACAATGCAACAGCCATTTATTCAACTTTTGAAATGTATTTTCCCTGCTAGAATGTCTGATTTTATTTTTGGTTCATGTGAATGCGCCCTTTGTCAATTCAACCAATAGCATTTCAACAGCCCAGGTTGCCAGTTGTTGGAAAACACAGCATATTGCAGCCATGGAAGCTGGCAAATTAATTAAATCAGAAATTGCAAATTCAGCATCCATCTAAAAATCTCTAACAAAGGAATATTAAAACGCAGATAAATCAACTCATCAACTTACAGTGTAAGGCTCATTCCATTGCATTGTCAATTAAAATCCTCTTCTTCTTGCATTAACAACACTATATTTTCTTCATGATATCTTAAAGCTCCTTTGACACAATCTGTATTGTATAAACCTCTGATTTGACCTGATAATTGTTCTTTTTGTGTCCTCAATCTGGCATCCCGTGTGGACATGGACTCTGAGGGGAAGGGTGGGATAAACTGTCTTCGCTAACTGACTGCGGTAGCCATTTCAACCACTAGCTGTCAATATTGCATACTGCACCTTCAACTATCTTTTATCTGCTTTTGCCTTAGTAAACTACTCATTTGCAGATTATTAAAGTGCCCCTATAGATTTTTGAAAATTAGCTTTCATGCAGTGTGTAACACAGCAGTCAATGAAAATATCCTGCAAAGTTTTAAATCTAAAAGTGCACCATGTTTAAAGTTATTGTCTTAATATTGTCATATATTGTCACATATTATAAGAAAATTAGAGTGTTTTTTGAAGCAACTAGTCCAAAATGATGTAACTTCAAAATCTCCTAATAACTTTGAAAGCAACAAACTCACCAAAAAAAAGCTGACAACAGTGCTGGTGCCTAATAGCTTGCTGTTAAATTGGACTAAAAAAAGAGTTCCATGTACACTCAGTGGCTCTGCGGGCGGTAATCACCCTCGCCTATTACCACTGCAATGTCTCTTAACTTCCAGCTCAACAAAATCACTTTCCATCCATCCTTCCATCTATCTTCATTTTCTAAGGTGACACACTGACAGGGGTTTCCATCATGTGTCATTATTGGTGCATGAAGCTCCAGAACTCGAGGAAGGACATCGATCTGAAAATATTCCCTCTCTCAAGCACATCTCTCAGCACGTGTCACGGGAACATTAGGATGTATGTGGAAGGAACATTGTAGCTGAGTAAGTAATTAAGAATGAAGAGTGAATGCATAATTCACATGAGTGGAAGATGAGACGTTTGGCACAGGTGTCACTACAGCTTCAGGACACTTGAAGCAAGTGGCAAAAATGAGTCAGCAACTTTCAGATTTAATTTTTTTTTTTTACTCATTAAAGTGATAGTTTGCTTAAAAATTTATGTTTAGGTATCATTTACTCATCTTGTTGTATGTCATGGTCAGCTGGAGGTACCAGCACAGGCCACTGGATAACACTCCAGCTTCCAGCGAACTCTCTGTGTTTTATGTCTGCTTTCATTCAGGAACTCTTATCAATGAACTCATGTCTCCGCCCTCTCGTTTGTTTCTAGGTACTTTATTGTTTGTTGCCACCCACTGATAGATTCATCTGTATAACACCCCCCTGTGTTTGTATGTTTTCATGGTTCATTACATCGTCAACCTGGTTCCTGGATTTCCTTTCGTGTTCATGCGTGTCTTTGTTTTCTAGTTTTTTTTTTGCCTTTTGGATTTATTCGTTGCCGACCTTCTGCCTGTAGGCTATGAAGCTCCAAAAACATAATGAAAGTCATATAAAAGAAATTCATATGATGTGTTTGCTACATTCTAAGGACAAAGTTTAAGTAACTTAATAAAAAAATCTTGCCTTTCTCTTTTTATGTCCCATTGCACTTCTCAATATCCAAAACAACTGCTTCTGGCACCACTGATGTCAAACTTGCTACAAAGACTACTAATTTACAAATGACATATTACTATATAAAGATATGTAATTCTTCAATTCTCTTGGAACTATATACAATGACAGTGAAATATGTTATATTTATGTATTAATTCATTATTATTAATATTATTATTATTAACAATAATAATAAACATGAAATGTATCTACAATCTTATTCAAAAAAATACAATTAATATATAAAAATATTTAATTCTTATATATTTATTTTTAAAATTCTATTGGAACATATAAACTGACAGTAGACTATTTTATATTTATTAAATAATAATAATAATAATTTTAAAATATATTTAAAATATAATTTAAAAATACATAATAATATATTATTATATATTTAATTCTTACATTTTCTTGGAACTATATATAATGACAATAGAACATTTTATATTTAATAATAATAATAATAAATATTAAATGTGTCTAAAATATAATTAAAAAATACATATTAATACATATACATGTTTAAATACTTTAAATATTTAAAACTATTTAAAAAATAAGTAGCCCTGTTTAAAAAAAACAAAATACAAAATAGTATTTTCACATATTAGCTTGGAAATATATATACATTTTAAACTTAAAATAAAACAAATAAATACAAATTTGACAGTCTCACCAAAAAAAGAGTCACCCATCAGACCGAAAGGAAGGTCAAATACTGTTTCTCACACAGTGGGCTCATGCATTTTGGCAAATGACGGTGGTAACATATCACATGCGTGCAGAAAATGTGCACAGTCTAGCCTAGCACACATGCTGCATACTGCACAACTAGTATGTAAAATTACTGCAGTACATCAAAATCGTTAAGTGAGCCTTAATCTTCCTTCTTAAAACATGGAAATACATGCACCTGCCCATTTCACAAGGCCTGCCAGGGAACTATCAGCGGCATCAGGAAGGTGACTCCTCAAGTGTTGGTGTTGACATTGAGCAGCATCCCCTGGCTATTGCTTATTTAAAGTTAAAGCAGGGGCGAAACGTTGATCAAAATGACGACGAGGATGGAGAAAAGACAATAGAGAGCGGCACGGGTCATCTGCCAGATCTAAGATGGTGTGACTCGCTTTGACTTCAATTAACTCCTCAGGGAGGTTTCCCGCTCAGTGTGTGATCTTTATCACCAGGCTGCCTCTTAGATCAGTATCATGGGCCGAACCACGGGGATATGGAGATGGCTGGCTTGACAAAGTACAGAAATCACTTCTATTTTTGGGCCTGTTCCTCCCACCCTCCCTTAACAATGCCGCTTCACAATTGACAGTCGTGACCTTGATCTAGAAGGGAAAAGTTTGTGAAGGCTCAAGGTTTGTGCTGATGCAGTAAATAGAGAATTTGACAGAGTACAATGTGTTAAGGAGAGCACAGTGATGTTACAGGAATAGTACGTCCCAAGTAAATAAAAATCCATCATTTACTTACTACCATGTCATTTTTAAACGTGTAGTGTTTGGTGCAGTGAGTGTTTAACTTCAATTGTTAGTGCAGTGAATGTCTGTTTAACTTCACAAAGAACAAGAAAAAAAAACACACAAGCACATCTGGCATGGATACCCAGCATTTCATTTAATTTGAGAGCTAAATAAATTTTACCATATGTGCACCACCTTTGTGGTTCTTTTAACATTTTATTTGTGCTTTGTGGAGCTTATAAGTCTGTAATGACTATGAAATGCTGTTTTATTGAAAAATAAAGTAGGAAGGTGTTGTAAAAATCAAAATGACATGAAGGGCAACTAATGATAGTAAACCCTTTTATAAAAAATAATAAAATGTTTACAAATAAACTAATTATATTAACTTTTTCAAATTATCAGTTTTAATCAAAATAAAAGAAAGTCATGAATAAATCCATACTGGTGTTTAGTTGTCCTTTTTGTAGCTTAAAAACTGTAGTCACTATAAACCACTGTATAGAAAAATATCTGAAGATGTTTTAAAAAATATAAAATTAAATAAAGGGTAAATAATAATATTAGTAATAATGATAAATTAAAATATGTATAAAACTGATATAGTTTTATTTGTTAGATATAACAATAAAGTATATATAATCTTTAATCTAAAACTATATAAACTATATCTAATGTAGAATGGAGCAAAGCCTCTTGGGAATCAGAGCAAGATATTTTCATCTGAGACAGCTAAAACATGCAATTTAGTCTGATCCAGAATGGGTCTTCATCCAGAAAAAAAAAAGTAATATTAACGTTATATTGTAATGACCCGGCAGTCGGCGCTGGGTGCATTATGGGTATTTCTTTAGAGTTTACTTATTTGTGTGTCATTTAAGCAAGACAGTTGGGGTTTTGTATTAGTTATTGTATTAGGGATGTTAAGTTAGCAGCCCTGTTATATAAAAGCATAATCGTCATGGAGAGAGATGTGTAGGAGAGTCACTTGCTTTGCACCTTAAGAATTTAATGCTGTCTTTCTTAATAAAGGAAGGACAGCGTTGCCTTCTATTGGCTTATTCTGTCTATGCTCTTACAATTAGAGTTAATTAAGAGAATTAAGATAATTGGGCCAATTGTTATTTTATTGAAAGGGGGTGGGCTGGTGTGGTCAGAATTTTCCCGGTGGAGATTAGTGCCCCACTCTGCCCCTGGCCCTGGGGGTAAGCAAATAAACATCAAATTTTCATTTTTGGGTGAACTATTCCTTTAATTGAAAAAAAAATACTGTATACACAAGTGTTTATTTGTCTTTTTTTTAACTATATATTTTAAATATTTTAATTATATTGGTTAAAAAAACAAAATAAAATCAATAAAAATCTGTATACACAAGTGTTTATTTGACTTCACTATTGTTGTTTTCTCATGTTGAATGTTGTTGGGTAAATAATAACATTATAAAATAATAAATATTAATAAATAAAATATTCATAAACAAACAAATATATAAATATTTTTATATATAAATTTATATATATATATATTTAACTATTGATTTACATGAATTAATATATACATAAATTTATATATATATATATATATATATATATATAGCATATTCAAATAATTCCAGACAAAAATTGTGTAATTATAATACTGTATTGTCACTGTTGCACAAATATTTACACTGGATTGGACTATTGACTTGGCAAGAATCAAAAGTACTTTCACTCCTGCATATATAAGCACGCCACAATGCACTTGTCAAAACGCTCTTTACAGTATTCTGTTGAACTTGAGCGGTAAAAACATCCGGACAACCCAACTGCAGCGTTCTGTGATTATCCTGCAGAACATCCTGAGATATATTTCAGCTACACAGGACACACATTTCAAACTGAAAAGGAGTAAACCTGACAGAGTAAATACAGCAAAGAAAACTTCTAGACAGCGCAGCTCTGTACGAGCAGAAAAGAGAGAGACAGACAAGGAGAGCGAGTCAAAAGAAGAACCTGCTCTCCAGGAACCCACTGTGGGGAATTTTCTCTCTCTTTCTCTCCTCCCTTCCTGCTATGACTTTTCTGCCGTGTAATTCTGGGCTTTGATCACTGTTTGTATGATATTTAATGTAATTACAGTGAGGATTTGCAGGCCACGTCCTCCCCTGCAGGTTTGTAATATTAATGATCCACGGTGGGTGGCATGATTGTGGGTGGGAGGGTAATCGCAGAACGCGCTGCTGTGAAAGCCTCCTCTCACCGGAGACAGCAGCCTCACTCATTGCGTCTTAGATTTTGTTAATGGAAGGGCACAATGAAAAGAGCAACGCTTGAGAATATCCCTTCTGTATTTGCACATCCAAGAATAGGAAATGGAACGGACTGACAGAAGATTTGTTAGGAGTCAGATGACTTACTGGTTGACTAAATGGAATGATGGTATTTTTACTGTACCACATACAACTAAATAACTACATTTTATTTACATAATAAATAATGATAACAAATGTTATGTACATATTTGCATAAATATTTAAAGTATTCTTTGACATTTTGCTTTTAACAATTTCCAAGAAAACACACACAAATAAATAAATTAAATAAGAAAAAAAGGATGAAACTGTACTACATATAACCCTTGTGGCACAAATATTCAAATTTGGTCTTGCTTTTAAATAATAATAATTTCTGGAGTGTTGACTTGGCAAGAATATTAAATATTTCTAATAATAAATATATAATTCTAAACAGTCAATTCCCAAGTAATGATGGTAAACCTGGGCATGTTGTCACACTATATATGCATGTTATTTATAATATAAACCAGTAAAAACTAAACAAAGCAAAAAGTAAAAATATAAAAAAAAAAAAAAAAAGTTAAAAAAAACCCTAAATAATCTTTTATAGGCATTTCATTTACATTTAAACAATAAAACAACTAAATTTCAATGCATTTAAAAACAATCAAATCAGTTAAAACCACACACACACACACACATATATATATATATCTATATATATATTGAATATATAAAATATATAGAAACTGTCTTTATAATCACAAATCACAAACTATTTTAATTAATTTAACTGTTTTGAAATGCAATGAAAATGTTTTGAAAATTGTTTAAATGTAAATTAAATGCCTATACAATATATATATATATTTTTTTGCTTTGTTTTGTTTTGTTATATGTATAAACCATAGTTTGAGTAAAAAAAAGGTGTTAAATGTGTTAAAAAATAAAATAAGAAAAAAAAAACACACCATTGTCTTCAAACACAGTTCAACTTTTGAGTTCATACGATATCTATCTGCATTACATAGTTGACTGCTTAATTCATGCCAGTGTGGTTTCATTATGTTGACTCGCTGTTAAGAATATGGATATCTAATGCTTTGCATTCTTCATATACAAACCATTGAGAACTGAATATATTTGTGAGCACATCATAAATCACTATGAATGCTTTTATGGTTTCCTAATCATGGTCGTAATTATGATAATGCCGCTATAAGCAAGTTACATTATTTCACTTTGTTGAATCACTAATGCTTGCATTCATCAGCGCGTCGTGCTTTCGACTCTTTAGAGTTTGGCAGAGACATGTGGCAATATCTAATTATTCAGTCTAAGAGTGTGTCAGAGACCCTGGAATGCCAAATCAGTCATGCTGGTGTCACTCCGGGGACATCTGCACTACTCTGTCTTTATTTTACTCCATTCAATGTGGAGGATGATGGATTTATGAGCTGTGTGTGCGTTCGCTCGCTCGCTCTCTCTTTCGCAGCTGAGCAGATTGCCTGAGAGACTTCAGGGTCTCTGTCAGCCGTGTTCTCCATTCCTCCTTATGCCACCTTGATCAACATTCACTGACAATCTGTGCATTACTGATGTACTATCACGCTGTGCTTTTCTTCAGCAAATTTGAACAGGTGACCTTATGGGTCAAAGAGTCAAACATGGAATTCCTGGCCAATAGAGATTACTTATTAGAGGTGCATTCTAAAAACAAATGCTACTACTGCTTTACTAATTCCTAACCCTAGGTATTAAACTTGGCATAATTCACCTAATGGGGATTGCTTCATATTGCAACTCTACTTTTTTGTGCATGCATGAACAAAATAATCTCAATTCATGCAAATTTTTCAGTGCATGATTGACTGTTGGCATGGGAAAGGATAAAACATGGAAAAAACTTACACTGAAATAGAAATTTAAGTCTTAGGGATTTGACCCTAAAATATGTACCTCTGCACTTTTTGTGCAGCACTGTTGTTATGTACCTTACTGCACATTTCACCACAGTACCAAAGAGAAATGCCCACTGAGTGGCACTAAAACACAGGTTTCAATACGTGAACCCTGGAACGTTTTTATTGCGTTTATTATGTTGCTTTAGGTACATATTGCGGTGTGTCAGAATTCAATTATCCATTGACTGTTGCTGAAAGTTAATGCTCTGTCATGTTGGAAATATGTCCAAATCCAACCCTAAACCTACCCGACAGTGTTAATAAATGCAAAACTGATATAAAAACACTTTTGTTCATGCAACTGTTTCATTGCAACTTACTTTCACACAGACTTGAACTGTTTTATCGAACCATACCTACACAAGATTTGAACCGAAGCTCCTCGCCTCTCAAGTACATCTCTGTACTCTGAACAAACCTGTCATCTATTAAACTATTATAAACTATTAAACATCTATTATGAAGCTAACTATGTGTGATGCTAATGTTCAAAAACATCAGTTTTCAAATATCCCAGTATATTAATATTGTTTGACGTCATAGCATGATATTCTTCAAATAATTGTACAAAAATTAGGCTTTATTAATCAAAACTCAAAAACAAAATTGTAAAACGAAATAAAAGGTGTCAGAGTTTTACTGCCTCCAGCCTGGAAACTGCAGTGTTATGTACTTCTTGGTACGTGTTTTGTGTCTTGCTAAAAAAGTGCACCCAGGTATGTTTATGCCATGAGACCAGGTAGGGATTAGAATATCATTAAGGCCTTTTTACCACCTACAAAATCCTTTTGAAACATTTTAAATGTGTATTTTTAAATACCTTTCTATTTTCTAACAATTGTTGTGAAACGTGTTTTGAACTCCTAAAAGTCTTGAAATCAGACTGTGGTGATGTTAGGGAAATCAGAAAATCCCACTATAAACATATCGGCTCACAGCATGAACTATTTGTAGCTACTTTGCATTCAGCTGAACATGATCAACACTGACACAGAAACATAATCAAAGGACCAAAATGCCTTTGCGTATATTATTTCTGTCTGTATATTTGAAAAATGATGGCAATTATCACATTTCATCTTCTAGACAAACTGCGTCTTGAAACACGCATGGAGAAGTAGGCAGATATAAGCTATGATATCTCATAGAAATAAATAAATAATTTTAGCCAGCACTGCATTTACCTCTGTTTACACAGTTAGCTGTAATTAATCTCCATGACAGCGTATGAGCAAAACACACTAAACCTTCACTTGCCAAGAGCACAGTCATTTGTTAGTCTATTAAAGAACATATGATGTTGACTGCATGCATCTTTGCCGCATAACAATATATACAGAACACAGTTAGTTCCAACCTGGCATATAGAATAAAATAAAAATGCATGCACACACAAAATCTGAAAATACTCATTAAAAGAAATACTGTATCATACAGTCATTCAGACACACTAAAACAAACATGATGAAACAAATCAGCATTTAAAGCTCAGCTCCAGCAATACTTTGTGTTTATGTAAGCTATTTAAATACTTCCAAGTCCTTTAGCACACTCCTGCACAGACAAATGAGCTGTTAGCATATTTAGCAGAGTGCTAAATCTCATCATAATTCTCTATCGGTAATGCTTCAAATTTATAAAACAACAGTCAAGGACTGTACATCGTCAAATTATTCAAATGAACAATGTATAATGTTCTATAATCAAATAATAAAGTTATTGTCCTGGCATCAGATACAACCACAAACTCAATATAAGTGAAACTAGCGACTGGCTTTAATATTCTACATTGCCAAAGGCTGAATACAATCATGCAATCATTTCACAGAGCTATATTTAGACACACAAACAGCAAGGAAAACATACTTTATGAAAAGCAGCAGCAAGAATTATGTGTGAGAGGTAGAGACTGAGATATTTGTAGTTTTTTAGCTTCTCAGACAAAGCTAATGTCAGATGCTTATTATAATCTTCTCCATTATCTAAGTCATCTAGCTTCCATACAGATTTCTGTGTTCATTTACATACAACATACAATAACAGAACATGTATGTCCCATCTTCATTTATACTAACATGCTAAACCTACATCAGGAGCTGCTGTATTCAATTTGAGCACTTGGGCATATAGTAAAGCTTCAGGATACATCTGATAGAATCTATTACAGATGTTTTAACATCTCTAACCAACAGAGCATTAGCATAACCATTATAGACTAAGAAATAAAAATTCTCTTGGTCTTTTGACATATAAGAGGTTGTTGTGTTATGAAGACATTTTGTATGGTTCAGAATTCACAACTTTTTGTAAGTCTGAAAACAGGTAATATTGAAGCCAGTCTGCAGTCCATAAATGCAGGCATGTGATTGGCTAAGGACAAAAAAGCAGGAAAATATACTAAGACATATACCCCCCCCCCTTTTTTTTTCGGAAAAAAATCATTTTGAATTAATCCGGAAAAATCACATCCCTGAAAATGACACATTGTCGCACTTACCACACTAATATATGGTGCTGTTCAACTGCATGGTACGTTTTGTTATCTTTTGGGGAGTTTTCCACTGCGTACAGTACTGGTCCTTTTCTTACTACCACCTCGCTAAGGTTCCATGAATACCATACCATTACCAAAACGTCTGCTAAACACTGAATCGTCACTACCTGCATCAATGAGCCTGCACAAAACACAAACCTGCTTGATTTTAATCAGTGCATCCAGTGCAGGAAGAAACAAAACTGTTTTGAATGAGCGCACCATCTTTTAACAACCAAAAAATGTTTTGTGGCCTGTAAGGAAGTACTGTCGTTCCTCTCGTTGAAAGGTGAGGAGCGGATTGAGCAACAGTTTGAGAAAGCGACGTGGAATAAAAACGTTTTCCAGCAGTCATGGCAGTAAAAAAGTGGCAATAGTGCGGATAAAACCTACCTCTGCAGCAGAAGATCAACGCCCGCTTCTACATCGCTGCCTATTTAGCACTGCCAACTGATTTGTGCAAATATAGGCCCAAAAAAAATCAAACTATAAACATTATTTGATGAGCTTTATTCCTAATGATGCACCAGACCATGTCAATAAAAACTTGCTGTTTGTTCACTTCATTTTACCATAGATTTTCAGAAAAATTTAAAATGAACTTGTGAAATGTGCTGACTTTATTGGATCCTCACACCACGGAGGTATGAGTAACTGTTTTCATTACGTGATCACTATTGCTTTTTCTGTTATTACAGTTCATTTGATATGTACTGAGTATTCAAGCACTTTTAACCTGGGGTTAGGGTTACCATTCATCTTTGAAGGGACTGTCAAGTAAACACAACTCTTAGCCAATCATAGTAGTGGGTGTTTACTTCTGAGAATCCACCACAGATGAGGGGGGTCAAAACAGTACAAAAAAGCCTGTTATTTCTTTAAAGTGTTTGTGTGTGTGTGTGTGTGTGTGTGTAAAAATCGTAATAATGTCATAAGTGGACCTCAGAGAACAGTAAAAAAAAAAAAAAAAAAGAGGCAGTTCATGGCCTCTTTAAGAAGGAATCAACTGAACATGTTAATTTAGTGTGATTGATAACAGTAATTCTGTAAAAAGTAATTTTCTTACCGTCGGAGCAATTCAAGCTTGCAGTTTCAAGTAAATGTCATCCCAGGCTTATTGGAAAAATGCACGTTTTGTCGCTCTTATATATAAATATCGCAGCAGTTCAGGGATGAAATGCCTGGTGAGTGATGCTAAAAGATTATTGCTCTTTCGCGTTTGAAAATAAAGTACCGCCTACACTAAACCGACCCTAAACCTAACCGTTAGTGTGAACAAAAGCAAACACACTTTCTGAAGCAACCATGCCTTTTTGGCTTGCTTCTACGAGCCTTTAAGCTCTTTTATTGTGACTCATGTTTCATGGAACTCATACTCAAGTGTTGTGCATTTCAACTGAATATATAGTAGTTTAAAAAGAGGTCATAGTATTGTGCAAGAAACCGTGTAAAATTAAATCTATATTAATCAATATTCTGACCTGTCTTTTCTATGAAAATAAATGAATAAAGTGTTGTTTTACTGACACTAGTGTTTATTTCAGCTGTGGTGAACTGTGATGTGGGGTTGCAAAAAGGTATTTCAGATGAGCCTAGGTTGCTAAATGTAGGCCTGTAATGCATTGCCTTAGCAAATATTGATATATGCATTTATTTTTGATTAATTTGATTAATCAGTTGCAATATCAAGTCATTTGTTTTTGAAATTTTGTATCGATTGATGGCTCCTAATGTTAACATTTAGCATACTGTAGATAAATGGTGCAATAACATGACCTCAACCTTTCCAGTGCAATTATTATTTTCCAGCCCTCACTTTTATTATTATATGTTACTTTATTGAACAAGCTTATAGTAGCACGGATTAATCTTATTTTGTGCATGGACACCACATGGTGCTTTATGCCAAGCTGAAACAAATTCGTTGGGAAAGCGAAACCTTTGAATGGAAAGCCCTGAAGGGTCTTTTCTTTATCTCATTCAAATGTACGGCACAAACGTGTCTCTAGGGGCCCTGGCAGTCCTAAGGCTTCGAACACAACTACAGCGTTATCACAACATCTGTGGAGAGGGGCAGAGAGGGGAGACAGGAGTCATACTGTTATGAGAAAGGGCATAGTATCCTCTTTAGGGCTTGTTTTGCATTTACCACTGCAGTTTCACTGTAAAATGTGAACCCTGATTTCACCAAACTTTTACGATAGATTCGCACATAGCAGGGATCTTGTTATTCTCGTTGGGTTTCACTGTAAGTCACTTGGTTTATCAGACTCACAGCTCCATATGTTTGACAGCTGGGTTGCCAGATTGACTGAGGATTTAAAAGGGTTATTGATCTTAAATGAATGTCACACTGGGCTTTCACTATATATGGACAGAAAACTGTTTCTGTTAGATCTTCATGCTGTTCATTGGATGCTAGCTGGAGATGTTAAAAGATCCACCACATTGAGATATGACAATTACTTACTGCACCAATTAGAAGATACCAATAGATTTACTGCACCAATAGATGTTCTTAAAACTCTCAAGTGGCCTAAAACGGCTGAAGTGGCGTATTGTTTTTATAAAATTGTGGCAATGACACCAAACCTTAATAAAGAAAGGAAGGCAATCTAGAGTAATACATCTTTTAAATATGATTCTCTCTTCACAAAGACAATGATATCACTGGACAAAATGTTAATTGTAAAAAAACAAAAAAACAAAAAAACATTCAACTTTACAGTTCAACAACAAAAAATGGCAGCTGTGGTTGCTGAAATTCTACTGTAAAAATATGCTAGAAACATTTTAGGTTTTACGGTTTTAACTTAAATTCACAGTTAAATACTGTAATTTCATTAACTTATATAATGTTAATATACCAACCTATTAAAGTCCTAAAATTTGTTTTGTACCTTTGAAATACATTGATAACCACCAACCACCTGGTCATGAGAAAGTCTCATGATGGATCTAAACCCGTCGCAAGCAGTTTTTAAATATATGCATATACAGAAGGTGCTCAGTGTCATTCACACAAACACTAACACCATCATGGTGGGACTAATTAAAATAAAATATGCAATATACATTAATTTGTAAAACATCATACTGAAACATCATCAGTTTAAGACAATATAAACACACTGCATCTACTGTCCAGTAGTCATACTTTGACATTGTTCATTATGACTAAATGTTACTGTACTTCCTTTTCTTTTCACCTGCATTGCATTAATTTTATTTGGAATCTGCTGTGGTCTGGCATGAGCTATTTGCTCTTCATTGTACTCTGTTGTGATGTATTTTAATGTGCTTCCTGTCTGGGGAATACACATGTAAATTAGCTATCTGCATAACTCCAGCGCAACTGCCGAATTGGTCACGGTCCCTATTAAACAAATTGACGAACAAAAATAAAACTACAATGCAGCCAGGGTTTCTGACACAGTTTATGTGTGTTTGTGCCTGAGTATGCATGGCCTTAAACTCACATTACAGAAAATATTGCAGGAAGCCTTATTATAGATTGTCTTTATGTGGGTCATTCTAAGCAAATGGTGCCATTTGTGGCACCATTTGAAAAAAAAGTTTTTTTTTCTTTAAATCATTTCATTTGCATGCTTTACAGCAGAACTTGTAAGAAAGAAATCATATTTTTTACCTCAAGCTCAAGACATTAGGTTCACAGCCACCATAGACATTAATTAACAGTTAACATAATAGATTAATGGTGAATTTGTTTCTTACCTGTTTTTATCAGCTGTTTGGACTCTTAGTCTGATGGCACCCATTCACTGCAGAGGATCCACTGGTAAGCAAGTGATTATAAATATAAATTATAAATACAGTGTAGTAGTACAACTAAGATTTGGTGCAGCATTCAGAAAATTACTAATTAGAATTTTAAAACGTAAATAACTCATGTTGGGGTTTTTCAGGTCAAAAATGGCTTAAAAGAGCTAATAAATATAATTGCACTAAATTATTTAATCTATATTCTAATTAATTTGTTTCTGTAAAAAAACAATAATTTAATAAATTCAATTCAATTCATATAATAAAATCAAAATATAAATAAAAGTATAGTTATATATTTTCTCAAAGGTGTCCTAAAATCAAAAACAATACCCATTCTTGTCTTAGGACAACTTTAATAAACATTTATGATCCATTTTAAAAGTTGCCTACTGTGTGTGTGTGTGTGTGTGTGTGTGTGTGTGTGATATATATATATATATATATATATATACTGTAAATACTAAAAAGTGGAATATGTGATCCAAAAAAAGGTAGAATGTCACCTATTTAAATACAATACATGATACCATATATTAAATTATTATAATGCTGTAAATGTCACAAAAGGCACAGGGAAACATTTTAGGGAAAATAAAATTTGCTACCAATTCCTGAGAATGACCCATCAAAACCTATAAGACAACAGGTGCATAGTGCTGGATCTTTATTTTCACTCTGGTAATGTTAGACGCTGGCAGTGGGACAAGGAGAAATACATTTCCAAAATGACACCTGTCATTTATAGACACTCTTTCCTTCTCTGTCTCTTCTCTCTCACACACGCAAACACACTGACAGTCACTTTCTCCTCAGATGAATTATAGATAGATCCAGGGACACTGCAATAATGCTTTTGTCACATCTATATAATATCTACCACTCTAACGATTTATCTGCTGTTATATACAACCCCAGCTCAAAGGTTCTCTCTTGACATTTATGTGGAGTGTTATGACTGCGCAGTGCAGAGGGACGTCTCAATCGCAGTGACACTGACTGGAGAGCCAGAGAGCAGAGGGCCCGAGGCATCCAGATTTGCATGAGACCTTTCCCCGTGTCACAGAGAGATCAGTCTGCCTGTAAACTGTGCCAACAACCGTGTTTGTTTGTGTTTTTGGATTAGTCTTGAATATGTATGAATTTCATTCTTTGAGAATAACCTATCCATGCTGGAAAAGCTGCTAGACTTCTTCTCAAAACTAACTTCCCTTTTCAAAACCATTTTGATACATCAAGTGCATACACTAACATCGAACGGTTTTGCTCACCCAGGCTGCCATTTCAATTAAGAACAGTAATACTGTGAAGGTTTATTACAGCTTAAAATAATTTGGAATATATCTTAAAATAAATAATAATTAAAAAAATTCCTGAGCACCAAATAGCATGATTTCTGAAGGATCATGTGACTGAACAGTGAAAACAGTTAGTAAGCGTTGCAATAATATTTGACATTATTGCAGCCTTTGTAAACACAAGATAATTTTTTATAACATTTTAACAGTTTTGTTTATTCCTAACATTTGACCGCTGAATAATAATGTGAAATATTCAGTATATTCTGTAAATGCACAATATTTTATTAGTATATTAACCAAGTTGAAGTATAATTTGTTTTTTGCTGGACTGCTATTTCCTTTGGGAAATGCAAATTTAGTTTATAATTTACAGTCTAAAAAAGTTCTTGCACAAAAAGTGTGCGTGTGCTATCTTTCTTAAAAACAAATGGCATTTGGTTTAATATTTTGGTAACTAATTTTATGACCTTAATATATTTGTACACTTGGCTTCTTAATGCATTTTGGGGAAACTAAACCAGCTCCAGGGTCTCCCTAATATTATTTTCAAACCCTAAACATGATTAAGTCCAGTTAGCATTGGATAATTAAAAACCAAAAGCACTTACCAAAATCACACATTTCTGTCCCACTTTTGAATTTCAAGGAGGTTGGCATTCTACCAACGAAATGCATAATTCATAAAGTGCACCTGCTTTTTGTCTCTCCGTCTCCTCCTCTGTCTGCATATTTGTTTCTATCGTTTCCATGAAAATGTATTACAATCACTCTCCATCCATAGTGACAGCATGTTTTATTTTGAAGTTGTTCTGTGTTTGGGGTCAGGTGGAACCACTCTGTGGCTGCATCTACACACACACACACAGATGTGTTCACTGTAAAAAATAAAGTCAAGTATTCTACTTACACAGAGAGCACAAAGGGAGACAACGCATACCGTATGGCTGAGCGCATTCTGATGAAATTATGCAATATAAAGTCAACATAACATCAGATTTATTCCGACATGTATTTCTCTGTATATATTTAATGCAATTAATGGTATCATGATCATGTAAAATGGTGAAATATTATTATAATACATCTGAACACTGTAATTGCAGTTTTTAATTGCTGATTTAATATGTTTATTTGTTGAGTTATGAAAACAGAGCTGCTTGACATTTTTGTGGAAACCCTAAAACGTTTAAGGATTATTTGATATATATATATATATATATATATATATTTTTTTTTTTAAATAGAAATCTTCTGTAACATTTTAAATGTCTTTATTGTTGATGTGTCCTTGCTAAATAAAAGTATTTTTTTAAAATTAGTGTAATATGAATTATTGTTATATATCTGCCCTCTAACTGGGAAATATTTACCATTTACCATAGTAAAATGGGTTTGTGAACACTGTTTCATGGTGAATTTAAATATCTTGCCTTCAGGCTAGCCTGCTGTAGAACCCGCCACATTTAAACCTTCTAAATGTCAGACTACAGAAAAATGAAAAGAGACTATCAAAGCGAAGGTAAAATACAGAGAAGAAATAGATGGAAAGGCAAAATTGCCCAAAATAACATCAATGATAACATCAGGGTTTCCATCAGCACTGCACGAATCAGACAAGTGGAAAACAAGTTCTGCCTGATAAAACTATACAGGGATTTCAATTCATATTCAACTAGGAAACTGAATTAGACCAATAAAATGTGCAAAATGTGTAATAGTACTGATATTTATCATCTGTTTCATTTTCATCTCTTGGAATTCTACATAATCTTAACATTTCCTCTTTGTACAGTACATATTAGTTGGTATTATTTACAGGAATATGAATACAGAAGGTGGTTCAACTCGATCACAAACACAGAAAAACTTCAAAATAATAGATGCTGTCACTATATTGTCAGTAATTTTAGTCTAGGAATTTACACAGAAGAAATAGAAACAAATATGTATTAAAAGAGAGATAGAGCGACAACAAAGGCAGTGAGTAAAAACATTGCGATACATCTGTATATGTCTGCCAGAGTGAGGTTGTCTGGTTTTGAATTTGTAGACAGGCCCTGGATTCATGACAGTCTGATCTGTATTCACCTCAAGGAAGTGTTAGTCTCCTTCCTGCAGTAGGCAACTGCTCTGGGGTCAGTGAGATCACCCCGTCTCTTCCACCACTGCATAACAAAACCCTGTGTGTGAGATCCTTGTGTTTGAGCGAGACCTCCATTTCACAGCTCTAGGCCTGTCTTAATTTGAGTCGTACTGTGAACCAGTGTTGTAAGAAGTCAAGCGCAGTTGTTACAAACACCCAATTGAATCTTATTCACAAGCTCAGCTGTCATTTCAGAGTCATTAGAGTTTTTATACACTTCATTCTGATTGTCGTTGCAAGACTCTCTCACTTTAATAAGCTTGCCCCGAGCTTTGACAGACAGGGCTGTTTGTCAGTGTAACTCTAATGAAGCGTACGGTTCAAACCCTGTCTGGCTGGAAGTCACTCTGGGGTGCCTTGGTCTAATGTAAGTTTTTTTTTTTATATCTAAATGTAAGGACAATTAAATGGCATCACAAAATGTGCTGATATTATAAGACATATTATAATACAAGTATTTAAGTGTTAAATGGAAGGGTGGATTCAATATAGAGCAATATCTGAAAAATATATACACAATTTAAGAAATCAAGCAAGTAAGCAGGTGTTCCAAGTATTCCTACTGAAAAACAATTTTGAACATCCTAGAACATTTAGAACATCCTAGTTACACTCTAGCAACCATATTTAGAACAACCTAGCAACACCCTGGCAATCACTTACAACACCTTAAAAACAACCAAACCACTAATTCATAGCAACCATTTAGGACAACCAAGCAACACCTATAGGTTGATATATAAACAACCATTTACAAGCCCTGGGAACACCCTACCAAAGACTCAATACGCCCTAGCAACCATTTAGAACTATTAGGAACAACCTAGCAACACCCTGGTAACCACATACAACACATCAAAAAAACAACAACAACTAATTAGAACATTCTAGAGAGCGCTTAGAACATTCTAGTAAAACCCTAAGAACCATTTTGAACAACCTAGAAACACCTGAGCAGCCACTTACAACAACAGCCTTCCAAAAACTTAGAACAGCAAACATGTAGTGCACCCTAGTAACCAATGAACACCCTAATAATACTCTGGCAACCATTTAGAACAATCTAGCAACACCTTAACAGCCACTAACAACACCCTAGCAAACACCCAGTACACCATAGTAATAACACCATTAATAACATCCTAGTTACACCCTAGCAACTATTTAGAACAACCTAGCAATATTTGAGCAGCCACTTACAACACCCTTATAGACACAGCAAACATGTAGTATAACCTAGTGACCAATGAACACCCTAGTAACACCCTAGCAACCATGTTTGAACACTCTAGTTCCATATAAGGTAGTTTTTCACAAAAAGGTATTCCATGTAGTCCCTCAATTAATACATGTTCATAAAACTGCATGCATAATAAGAAGCTTGAGATAAGGTGTAGCATATCCCAGCACAGGAAGCTGCTGTCAGTGTGGCAACATGACAAGTCGAATGGCCGTATGTGTACGTATATAAACTCAGCTTTGAGACACAGGCAAAAACAGGAAGGACAGGATTATTAATGGATCTGATTCCATTGCTGCAGGGATGAGCATATGTTATGATAAATAAATGAAATGAAATGAGCTAAATAAATAATGTTGATTGGGGAGATGTCCAGAGAGAGAGAAAAAGAGAGAGAACAAAAAAGAGGAGAGTTAGCCTATAGGCTGATGAGGGCTTTCTGGAGAAGCATTGCAGTATTAGCCCCCTGTGTGCTGCCATTAAGTGTGATTAGACCTCCGCAAACTTCCATCAAACAAACGGAGAAAAGAACCAATAAAGCCTCATAATATGAGACTAATTGTGGAGCAGACTTCAAAGGGCTAATGTCTTTCCTGACAGAGAGTAAAACATAAAAGAAGGCCGCCATTGAAGGCTTCCTTTAACCGCCTTTACACAGAGGTTCCCACAGATTTTCAACAATAAAGGAATTTTGGTTTCATTTATTAGAAAAGGTTTTTAAAAATCATTTTATAGGCTTTCCACCTTTTCAAATAAAATTCAAAACAAACATTCATTTAGTTAACAAAAACAATGATGAATAGGCCCAATAGATCAGGAAGGGTCTCAAGCATTAAAGATTGTCCTAATAATTTTATCACTATAACTTTCTGAATGTTCAACTTGAAAACCTAATACTTCTGTTGGCTGAAAACATGTTTGTTTTATTTGATTTTCTTCCTTCTTCATTATTGACTGTTTACGTGTCTTGACTAATTATAAACTAACTTAAAGCAATATTTAGCAACGCTCATGGGGGAAAAAAGGGTAAAAGCAGGTTGGAGTAAATAGAGGATATAATTTTTTGGGTTGAACTATTCCTTTAAAAGCCCCCTAGGTACAGTAGCTCAGGTTTTGGAACAGAGCGATAAACGCAGACAGGTAGCCTCAGTCGTTCTACACTACTCCAAGGTGCAAAGAATATTTTGCTGCTCTCCGCCTCCATTCAATAATTGATATCCAATGCACTCTTGCTGAGGAAGAAATAAGACATAGCAGCATTCAAATAACTTCTGAGATAAAAGAAACATTGATTAAAAAAAGATAAGTAAAATTAAAAAGGGAAGACGGAAGCCCTGGGGAACACACTTAGCATATAAATGAATGGGAGAAAAGGAAACTTCTTTCCAACTTGCGCATCCTACTGCCTGCCAGTATTCCTCTGCCCTGTGTGACCAGACGTCATTGTTCACTTATCACCAGCACCCACATTCACATCAAAGCCTAATCATCACTCTTATCTAGAACATATATATTTTCTTTTCTTATCTGTAATATTCTCTTTTCTGGTGTTTGAATGAGGTTTAGAAAAGTTACAGTTTAAAACCACTCAGATAGACTGAAATGTTTTCTTGAGTCTTTCCTAGGACTATCAGTTCATAATTAAATTATTGGTATACAATTTTTATAAATTAAAATATTGGTATACAAAATTATATTATATTTAATCGTTTTAACGCATTAGATTATGTTAGATTGGCAACTAACAAAGAGAAGGTTTTGGGAAATTAAGCATTACATCACTTTGTCACCAATGGATCCTCAGCAGTGAATGGGTTCCATCATAATAAGAGCCAAAACAGCTGATAAAATAATAATCCACAATAATATTGTCAGACAAAAATATAGGTTTGTAATAAACTTGTCATGGCATCAAACCACTGTGTGTCCTCTATATGCACATTGCTTCCACCAGTGAAAATATTGCTTCGTCTGACTCAGGAGTAAAGTATGCACAAGCATAAACAGTCCAAATCCGTACTAAACAAAAGTGTTGATGCATTTAAATGTGAGAGGACAACAGGAGGTTTTTTCACCAGAAGAAGCATTATCATGGATTACGGACACATATTTTGTCAGGGAGCAACAATTTTGGGGTAATAACATCATAATGATGGATTTGTTTCTTACAAACAAGCAGCTTTTCACTTTACAAGACATTTATTGATTAATTGATTTCACTGGAGTTATTTTTGTGATGTTTTTTTGTCAGATGTTTAGACTCATTCTGACGACAGCCATTCACTCCAGTTTATTGATCTATTGGTGAACAAATAATTTGAAATGATGTAATTCTCCAAATTTGGTGTTCATTACCACTTATATACTGATACCTATTGTTAAAGGAACACGCCACTTTTTTGAAAACAGGCTCAATTCCTACTCCCCTATAGTTAAACAGTTGAGTTTTACAATTTTTTAATCCATTCAGTCGATCTCCGGGTCTGGCAGAGTACTTTTAGCTGCAGTTTAGCATAGATTATTGAATCTGATCAGACAGTAAGCATCACACTTAAACATGACCTATTTAAAACTCGGTTCTTCTATAGTAACATTGTGTATTGAGACTAACAGAAAATGAAAAGTTGCCATACCATGGGTGCAGCAGACACAATGATATTATGCACCAAAAAATGCAGACTATTTATTGGCTCTACGTAATATCGTGCTAAAAAATCATTATCATTGTAATCAAAGTTCCTTGATTATTAGGCTGAAATGAGAGTACAGCTACTAGTTTCAACCTAGAAAATCGCAACTTTTCATTTTCTGTTGGTCTTAGTACACAACATAACTATAGAAGAGTCAAGTTTTAAATCAAGTTAAAAGTCTTTTTGAGTGAGATGCTAATGAACCAATCAGATTCAATGATACATGCTAAGCTATGCTAAAAGTGCTACCGCTAGACCCAAAGATTGGCTGAATGGATTTAAAAATGGTAAAACTCAATTGTTTAACTCTAGGGGAGCTGGAAAATGAGCCTATTTGCAAAAAAGTGGCCTGTTCCTTTAAGAAATAGAATCTGGTTTAAAATGTATCAAACCTATTCATTATTAAGTGACTTCAACAGTATATCCTGGGAGAAATTAGCCCTCTTGAAGTGTTCTCAAACACTTAAGATGTTTTTCAAGTTTGCTAAACTCTGAACAGACGCCTCTGCAGCAATATACAAATCACTATTTGTGCAGCAGTTGTTTTTGAATTTCTCATTAAGCATAAGTAATGTTCACCTTGTTCACAGTGGCTACGCTAGTTCATTGTTCAGCTCTGAATTGGCACGTCAGATCATCCCAACATACAGTCCGCTGCCAAAGACGTCCGCCAAGACTTCAGCTCTCATCAGCTCTGCTTCCAATTGCCAAGACTGCAGCATACAAGTAGCTCAGATCAGGAAGAGGAAAACAGCAAAGAATGATCCTGTTGAAGCCCACACAACAGTCCACACAAACACAACCAAACACTTTCATCTGTAGAGAGAATACAGTAGATGTGAGGGTTCAACTGTGAGATCAAACTAACAGATTCTTCAGGGCAACACTGAGGGGTTTTGCTCTTTTTCTCTGCCAAAGTTCCCTCTGGTATTCGTTTCAATTTCTGAAATATACACGCTTCCATTCAAAACTTTGGGGTCAAGAAGATTTTTTAAAAAATGTATCAAAAGTAACAGTACTGCCTTTTACAATTTCATTCATTTATCATACATTTGTAACAAAAATGATTTGTTTTTCAAATTAAAAGCTATCCTTTTATCACAGAAAGCATCCAAAAATATTATGAAGCAAAACTTCTGAAAATTCAGCTTTGCTATCATAGCAATAAATACAATTTTAAAACATCCACTGTCAAAAATATTTTCACAATACTCACCAGCCCTATATAACCACTATATAACTCAGTGTCCGGGCTCGTTTCTACGAAGTGGACTCAATCCCATACTTCTTGAATTGTGACTACTGAAATACTTACTCTGTACTTACCTGCTTGTTCTCCTTCGTTCCAGTCTGTGTTCTTAGGAAGTCTCAGTGTTTGTGGTCCAACGTGTCTCCTCCATGTCCTGGTGTCTGTCTTTCTCTGATGATCCTGCAAAAATTAAAGAGATCTCTATTACTCTGCCGAAACAAAACTATCTGACTCTTAGGTACTCACCTCTCAAGAACAATTTTCTTTGTTCATACTCTGCTGTGCAAAATAAACAACTTATTGTTATTCGCACATACCTCCTGTGTAGAGTCTGCTTCCATAACACAGACTTCGTGAGCATAGGGAACTACTTTCCAATATATAAATATCTTACAAACCCAAAGCATTGAACAGTATACTCTGGTAATGAAAATCCTGTTAATATACAAGCTATAGTTTATATATTACCAAGATTTTAATTACCAGAGTTTTAATTAGATGATAATATTAGAATGAGTTCTGAAGAGTCAGTTAACACTTTGACATCACAGAAATAAATGACTATATATAACAATTTTATTTATCATTTTAAAATACATTCAAATATGTGATATTTGTAAAAGAACAGAAGGGTTTGCTTTTTTCATATAAATGTAAATACTTAACTCAATTGTTACTTTCTCTCTAAAATCACAACATTTAACCAGTTATATGATTATGTAACCACTTATATATATATTCTATGTTGGGTTGAGCAAAAAAACAAACTAAAAGCAACAATAATAAATAAACATTAAATAATCAATTAAAAGTTTTTTACTGTAAGCCTGGAAACAATCAGCAAGTTCCAGGATTTATAAAAAAAATATCTAAAATAAAATATATTTAAAATAAAAATATGTTCTGTACCCTATTTTTGCTAGATAAATATTTAAAGAAACACATATGATCCAGACTGCACTTTAGATATCAACATCAGCCACTGACAAACCCATACCTGTCAACCGCTATACACAACCCTGGTAATTCCCTTCTCTCTCATCTCTCAAACATCCCTTAAAAGACAGCAAAGGAAGTGAAAGCTCAAGGGCTTGAGTTCTTGACTTCATGCCATAGTTTTTCACATCCCTGCTCCCTACCCCGAACCTGCTGCTTCTAAAACTCTAGAGACAGGTTGTTGAGGAAAGCAAGAAACAAACAATAACAACCAGAGGCTGATGAATGGGTCTTGGCATAGGAGCAGGGATCGAAGCGATTGATCCGAACCTGGCTATCTCAGCGGCGCTTTTACCCTCTGTCAAACCCCTGCTAGAGGGAGATGGATTTTGTCGGCTGGAGCAGTGGATTAATGGTGGAGAGGTGACAGCTGGGTCCGGCGCTGAGGACATCCCCTTGGGCAGGGTGCGTCTGGGCATGTGTGCGGGATGTATCGACAGTTCTTCGGGAGGTAGATGCTTTCTGTGACTATATTGTGCGATGCTATGTTGACAGCTTGAGGACCTGTAGATTGTCTGTCCCTTGGCAGGTAGAGCTGGCGGCATCCTGCAGTGGGACGGTTTTTGTGTGGACCGGTCAGGTGGTCAAATGTTGAAGGTATGAAATCAAATATATAACAGTTATTTGTGGTTGTACTAGTATGTCACAATATTCATGTTTTATGGTGATTTTGATTAAATAAATGTTGCTTTGGTGACTATAGGAGGTATTGTTTTCAAACCTTTTTAACTTTTTTCAGTTTTTCCTGCAATGATCAAGACTTCAGCAAACTAATGTATGCACTAATGTAGGACTATATTAATTTTAAGGGGCTTGTATACCCTTCACAATTAAATTGCAATGTATATAGAGAGAGAGAAAAAAACAGTGAGTAAATTATGAAGATTTTTAAGTTTAGGTGAACTAATACTCCCTATGTTCATTTAATGAGTGGGCTTGACATTCTTGTGTTTGTGGATACAGCATCCAGCAACACAGAGTAGAAAATCTACACCAGTTTTCGGAAATACCTTTTCACCAGTGCAACAAGGTCAAACAACCTCTTTAAAAAAAAAATTTGAATAAATGATCCTCTTCAGATTTTTTTTTCTTCGTCCTAATTTTTATTCATGGAGCGCAGTACTTTATTCTGAAATATTAGGATTCAAAAGCCCATCTCATGTGAAAAGTACATGACAGAACACTGAAGGTCACAAGCTTAAGAGCTCTGGGGCAAACCATTCATTTCAATTCCTTTGCCAGTGTTCCAAAGTGCCGCATACTCCTCTTTTTTGTTTTGAAACATTCGTTCGGAGGCTGAGGCGAAGTCTCGTTAGCATTCCTGTGGCGTGGCGCTCTCTTCTCCTCTCCTCTCTTCTCCTCTCCTCTCTCGTTCTCTCACCCACCACCACAGCATCTGCAATTTCTGCAGTGCCCCACAAACCATTGCGTTCTCACCCCAAACATTCCCCGTCAGCTCGAGAACACAACAGGGTGCACGCTCACGTATTCTCACACAGAGTAATGAGGATAAAAATGTAAGCAGACAGCGATGGAATTAACAAAACCTCCTTTTTTTCGCCCCTCTAAACTTTCTGAATGCCAGCCCCCATCGTTCAACCTCTTCTGTCTTGCGTATTGTGCCTTCCTGATATCTAATTAAAACAAAAACACCGTATGTTGAGACTTCACTCTTTCCTGCATCACTTACAATAGCTGACGATGAGGACACGACATTATGTCATACGAATTAAAACGCTAGTTAAAAAATATCACAAAAGATTACAGATAGAGAGTTATTACTTTTGTAATGATCATTCTTTTGATCCTATAACTGACACCTGTTTTAAATTGTCATTTTCAGTAACTGGTTTTGTCATAAAGATAACACAGTATCAATCTGGATTCCATGTTTAAAAGCAAACAAAAAATGTACTTCAAATGTTGAAACTGCACACAATCCAACATTTTAGAGTGATTGGTTTCTAAATGCTTCATTTCACACTCTCGAAAGCCAACAACTCATCGAGTAAAGACATTTTTGTCTACTTTTTATTTTTTGTTGATGGTTTAGGGATGTTATGCAACCTGTCCATGTTGGCATCTACCTAGGTTGGCCAGCTTTACAAAATGACAGATGACTTTCCACTAAAATATTTGGAATGGACATCAACATCTATATGAAATGGAAGTATTTTATTTGTTTTTGCTGGGCAAAAAGCCCTCTGAAAACAACAGTTGTGGTATATGGTTAGGTCATTTTCTAAAAGTAAATAATAATAATTAAATATATGTACACTTTAGGTCTGTTAGTCTCTTATGCATCTTACGCTTTTGCTTGTAAGTTACCACATTTTGAGTGAAGCTAACCTTCTGCAAATTCAATTCAATGGGTATGATTCGGAAAGGTATACTTGTCTTAATAAGGGTATAACAGCTGAAATATTACAGCAAAAACCAAGCCCTAAAGGTTAAAGAAAGAAAAAGAAAAAAAAAACTCCTGTATCAGAAACAGGATTGCATCAAAGTTAAGAAAAAAGTTCTGCTTCATTGAAGGGTCACAGAAGCATGTAGGCTTCTTTATCCATGATGAAAGACGTTTGGAACAACCAGGACTCTCTCTAGAGCTGGTCTTTTGGCCAAACTGAGCAATTGATGGAGAAGGACTATGGTTGGAGTGGGAACTAAGAAGCTGATGGTCAATCTATTTGAGCTCCATGATCATATGTGGAGATATATAAAAGAGATATATAATGCTTTCCTCTGTGAAGACACATGAAAACATACTTGGAAGGTTGCAGTGATTTTGTCAAGTCAGACATAAGCTTGGATCAACATTTTTTGTCGATCTTAGATCAGCTTTACTGTTGAAAAATATAGACTTATCCCAATCCCTACCCCTAAACCTAACCCTACCCAAAATGTATGCCTAAAATCAGTGGGAAATGATTGCTGATTAACAAGGGTGTTAAGAACTTAAGTACAGCACCTAACCTTGATCATAAGCCTTAAACAGATATTTGCCAAAAAAAAAAAATCATCCATCAAATCTAATTGGTTGAATGGAATGTTGTTCCAGGAACATCTTGTACTTGGTGAAATCATGTTTACCTACTTGGAATTGCAAAAAAAAAACACCTTAAGACCCTCAGACTGTGAGAACTAAGATTCTCTGGTCTGATGAATCTCAATTCCAAGCATCATGTTTGAAGGAAACCAGCTCTGCTCATCACCTGCAGAGTAAGATCCCAAAAGTAAAGTGTGCTGGTAACAGCTTCATGCTGTGGGGCGGTTTTTCAGCGGCAGGGAATGAGTTACTTGTCAGAGTAGAAAAAAAGCTCAATGCACCAAAATATAGAGACAGACTTAATGAAAACCCAGTCCAGAGCATTCAGAACCTTAGCCTGGGCAGAAGGTTCGCCTTCCAACTGAACAATGAACATAAGCCCACAGCAGCCGTGGTTTACAGACAATGAACGTCCTTGAGTGGCCCAGCCACAGCCTGCGCCTGAACACAAACAAATATTTCTGGATAAACCTAAAAATGTGTGTCTGCCCCTGCAACCTGGAAGAGATTGAGAGGTGAACAGGTGAGGAGAAGAATGTTGAATCTTTCCTTAAAAATACTTGAGACTGTAAAGGTGCTTCAGCTAGCAAAGTTAGCACCGGTAAAAAAACATGAAGAAATAAATGGGTTTGAATGCTTTCACAAGGCACTATATATATAGTGGCCCAAATTTGTGAACAGTAGTGTATGTTGCCATCACCAGTTAAATAAATGTACACTTTAAAGGCAACATTAATTAAAATTGGTTATGAATGTCATTTCTGTTGACAGAGTGCATACTATGCAAATTGAGATGCGGCCATAGACATTAAACTAAGGTAATTCACTTTGACGCTGATTCTGTATAGTGTCACATCACTGCACAATCACAATGGAAGGTTTGGAAGTTTGCTTCCACTGCAAGAGTGTGTTAAGGGCAACAGGGAAAAGGAGTAAAAAGACAGAAAATGAAGGAATCAAGTGGTTGTCTGAGCAAAGGGGACGGTGGGAGTGGGAACGGAGACAGATTGTTTTCTGTTCTCTGGAGCTGCATGAGAACTAAGGGAGACTTTTTTCCCCTGTCCTCAACCGGCCTATTCATCTGCGTCACAGCCCAACGCAGATGTGAGAGGGGAAAGGAGAAAGAAGAGTTCATTTTAAAGCGGCTCTCAGCGAGGAAACTCTGTATCTCAGTGCTCATCAATCTAATCTATTATCCCGCTGCCTCCAAGCCGGTTATCGGAGAAATACAATCTCCTGATGAAATAAAAAAAAAAATTCTTTTTCGCCCACTCAACCTTTTCCTTGTCATGCATGAAGGCCGTCTTGCTGTAAGAGTCCCTTTTATCTTTCTTATGTTCTCTCATTTTTGTTATCGACTGCTTGCGGAAAATTTGAAGGGATGTTTAATTTATTTTTTGCATTTAAAGGAAAAGTTCACTAAAAATTTTAATTGACTGGATATTTACTCACCTGCTGGCAACTGAAGATGTGGTTTAGTAGTTTAGTGTCTTCATCAGAACAGATTTGGTAAAATGTAGCATTCCATCACTTACTGACCAATGGATCCTATGCAGTGAATGGGTGCGTCAGACTGAGAGTCCAAACAGCTGATCAAAATATCACAATAATTAATATATAATCAACACTTTTACAGATCATCAATTAACTTGCATGTTTGTAAGAAAGTAATCCATCATTATTGCATTTTAACTGGTCAAAGTACAAGTCCTCTGCTAATATTGCTTTCTCTAGTAAAAAAGTTGTCTCGCATGTATCAGGTGAGAAATACGCACAGCTCAAACACTTTTTACATATAATAACAGACCAATACAGTATGATCTTGCATGAAATATATGGCATGAACCTTTCCCTTAATGTTTAGAGTGCATGCATTTATACTGCGTCATTTTGTTACACAGAAACAACATGCAAAATTGACATACCAAAGAATATGTATAGGTTTGAAGGCATTTTGAACTCTGACAGCGAAAAATAAAAAGCAATGCTTTCATACCGCTCTTGTGGTGCAGTTCCAGACTGTCCATTCACACAGATATGTGAATAGTCTTGCATTTAATGGCTGTGCTTGGGGAAGAGCATACTTCAGCAAGTCAATCAGAAGAAGTAATTGCGTCTAATAGGTGTGCCTCGTCGCTTGGCCCGAGAGATTTCTCTGTTCTCTGATCGCTGCCAAACCTCTGACGACCTGTCGTCTCTCATGAGTCCTCTGTCACCAAAAATAAATTGCCTGCTCACTGAACGGGTCACAACAACAAGCGATGTCATTACTTTCACGGCAATTGATCACACCTTCGGAGAGAAAAGTCAATAGTCAACATAATTGTTAGTGGTGTTGAGCCTCACATTGAAGAGGTCTGGTTTGTAATGCATGCAGCTCATCTTGCGACCCTCCATTCAGATGAAGTTGAGCTAGATTTAAAAAAAAGGGGTCCTGTATATACATGTATCTTCGCAATTAAGGAGAATTAACAAGTAGGTGCTAAAAGCGAGATAAATATGTAAATAAAGATTTGCAGCATAATTTAACACCATGTCTTAAAGCAGGAAGATCTGCATTAAGCATTTTTTTCCATAAACCTGAATTTGTGTCTTAGCCTGCTGTAAGCACAACCAATGAGGTCATTTCATTACATGACTTCTATTTCAGCAGCAGCTATTTACACTTGTGGTTGTAACGTTCAGCTGGACGTGCCAGCACAGCTCTGTTTGGCACTCCAGCTTTCTATGCTCTCTGTGTGTTTTGTG
>JAUMHI010000041.1:16580837-16621736 GCA_032359435.1 Enteromius unitaeniatus | reverse complement strand
ACCCTCCCTTTACATAGTACTGTTAACAAACCACCCTTTAATTACTTGGTTTTTTTATAGTTTTATTACAAAAAGTGGATTTTATGATGAAATTGATGAAAAAAAACAGGAATTTCTTGATATTTCGCATAGAAAAATACAGCGAATCGGCGAATTTCCCTTGAATAAGGCTCCAAAGAAAAAATCCACGAAGTAGTGAATCCACGATAAACGAACCGCGAAGTAGCGAGGGATCACTGTATGTGTGTGTTATATGCTAATAATAATATGCTAATTTAAAATTTTTCAATAAGTCTTCAGATGGCTCTAGTTGAGCTGTTTTAGAAGTGTTGTGACAGGTGGCGTTTTAATGAATATATTACACCAAGAGTCTGGTTAGTAGATATTTGACGCAGTGAGTGATGCAATAATCTTCGCCATTGCTTTAAATATGTTTTTATTTATTTATTTATGTACAAATACGTTATGTCAAAATGTAGTATATACACATATATAATTATACTTTTGTAACTAATTCCTTTGCAATGAATTAGTCTTGATATGCATAACATGATGCAAGGTGTACCTCAGAGTCCCGGTCACCACTGGCATGCACACACCCACTCTACCTCAGATATAAAAAAGTGTGTGTTTTTTCTCCCCTCTCTTCGTGTGACCATCTGTTCTACTGTGAATATACATACATTTGTGCAAACCACCATTTGGCCTTTCCTCATAGTCACAAATGCATCACAGCTAATTAATGACTTACGTAGTGAGCACAAATCGATCTCCGCAAAGGGTCTAATGGGAAATTAAAAATGGTTACCGATACTGAATCGTGCCAAGTAAGAGTGAGGCTGCTGCCACAGCCATTTTGAGAAAATCTCAAAGACACAAACACACCCACATAGTAAAAAACACCTCGCTCTTTCTGCCTCTATCTCCACACACACACATACACACTCTTACTTTTTTCTTCTATGTTGTCCCACAGGATGTGATTAGATACAGCAGCAGCCATTCGGCAGTCTGGGATCCCAGTCTGGTCACATAGATTTGAGACTTTGAAGGCACATATATCATTTTTCCTGCAGGCCTCCACAACCCTGGCCTCCACTCATTATAGAGCTCCTGTCATATGTTTCAGCCTGATAAACTGAATGTCACACGTGTACCGTGAAAACGTAGTCTATATATACTAGTAATCGTCATTTGGATCACGTTGATATTTGACATTATGATCAAATATCTGATTTAATGAGTGATCGGGTCATTATAGAAAAGAAAAGAAGGATGAGGGGGCTTCAAGGAGTCAGGGTGGACACGAATAAGAAGAATAGCACATCTGAAAATAAACTTTTTGAAATAGGTGCTCTACAAAATGGCAGCAGATGTAGCTGTGTCACGCAACGTGTTTACCTGTGATTTTGCATTGTGAATCGCAGGATATCCTGTCTGCACTGGATTCCTCACTAACAACTGACAGTACAAGGACACTGTTATGCGGAATGCGTTCGAGGCTGAATTGAGGCAGTGTGAGCCAAGACAAAAATAAGGCAGTCATTCTCTTTCTGCTGCTTTTCCGCTCTGTGCTACACACAGAGGAAACTTTCTACAGAGAGGATACAAAATAATGAACTATAAGAGAACATAAATTTTTTTTAAACATACTACTTTTAAGCACACCTACGAACATGTCTGCCTTAAAGTCATAATTTCACTTTATTCGATTTTAAACATTTTAATTACTAAATGTGACATTTAGCCAACCTGTCTTCCAACTAATACGCCCACATAGATTTTTTGTACAATAGCGGTGAAATACGACCTTTCAGAGCGTATACTAAAATCAGTGTTGGGCACATTACTTTAAAAAAGTAATTAGTTATAGTTACTAGTTACTTATCACAAATAGTAACTGAGTTACAGCCTTATAAAAGTAACTAATTACCAGGAAAAGTAACTATTGCGTTTCTAAAAAAAAATCAAATGGCAAATGAAATCCGTTATTTTGACAGAAAAACACAACAAAAAATATCGTTCACACGTAGTGCGTCAAGTCTGCATGTTATGAAATTTGACTCATGCTCTTCATCTTTATAAAGAACCTGTGCTACTTCACAGAGTTTATGGTACGTCAAATACAGCTACACTGTGCATCCATTGAGATGGACTGAAAAATGCTAATAATATTATAATAAATTATAGCAAAGCCACATTTTATTGTCAGTAACGGTAACAGCGTTGTAACGGGGGAAACAGTAATTAGTTTGATTACTCGTTACTGAAAAAAATAACGCAGTTAGTAACGCCGTTTATTTAAACGCCGTTATTCCCATCACTGACAAAAATTGCACCCCTAAACATTTGCAATGTTTTGTACGATTTTATCGGTTCAGGGTTGGTATAGCTCAGTTTGTAGAGAGATGCTTTTCAGATAAGACATGATCAAGCATGATTTTGCGCCATTTTGTAACAGGTGGGTTTAGAGGTGGGTTAGTGTGGTCATTCGTACAAATGAAACCTAGTAAAATATGTTTTAATCAATGTGAGATTGGTGTACAAACTCCACACACTGCATTTGAACAAAACACACATTTTGATTGGTAATCACAGTCAAACATTATTTCGTGACAACAGATGCAATATGACACTGTCATTATTTTTAATAATAATTAAATAATTTCCATTAAAACATAAATATCCACCTTATATAATGCGTTACATTTCCGGTAATAGTTGTATTGAGATTTGCGTTGTTTGACAGTGGTCTGGAAATAAATCAGTTGTAAAGTACTGTGTATATGAAACCACTAGATATCACTACTGCTAACTCAGATAAACCAGTGAAAAACTTTTTTTAGCGAAATATAGAATGTTGTAGTATTTTTTGGTACATTGCGTATTTGTTTGAAATTATTGGGTGTGAGCATTAAATACAACACAAAAAGAATTTTAAGATCTTACATTACTTCTTATAGGCACATACACACAAACACAATTAAAATGTCAAGATGAACTTTATTTTGTTTTATTTTTTTATTTTTTTTATTTTCCACCCACTGAAAATAATAAAATTTAGCAGTGTAAAGTAAATTTGTGTAAATTTCATTCGGAATAGGCGTTTCAAACAAATAATTGCATCAAAATAATAAGTAAAAATTATTAAAAACATTATTAAAAACAAGTGCTTTCATGGATGAAAGGAGGAGACATTGGTCATTACCATTTACCCAATCCTTAATGCAATCACATATAGTAATTCAATAAGGCCCCAAGCCGATTAAACATTTGCGCCACTTTGACTGGGATTCATGTCTGCTTTTAAAAATATGAATTTACTTTCAGTTTCATGTACCAGCAATCGGCCGACTTTCCCTCTGTGCAGGGACTGATATGCCTCAGTGCTTTTATAATTCCGCATCAAAATCAGTCTACTCGGTGCGACAAAAGGAATTCACGAGTTTGCGCTTCTTCATATCACACATACTCCGTATCATCAGTATTAAGGAGATTGGTGGCAGCTGCGATCGTTCGTGCGTGCTCCTCCTGAAATATGATTAATTGCTTAATCGTCATTTATGTCGTTGAAAGAAGAGGTATCACATCAGGAATCGCATCAGCCAATCATTCTGAAGTATTTAATGTGCCGGTCACTGTCAAGACGAAGTTCTGAGACAAGGTGGTAATATGCTCCAAGTGGTCTTCTCCGTTGGTTAAGTGGGTGAACCCACACTCGTCTCCTCCTCCGTAATCTTCATGACAACATATGGAGCGCGACCACCTTTCTCTTGTCAACAACACGCACTACAGGCAAAATAAAGAGTTATATAATGCTAATAAAGCTGTCTCAAGACATCTAAGCATTCACATTTACAAAACACAGAATGGAAAACTATTGTTGTATTGGTTTTGCATAAAATCGAGGATTGAACCGGCGTCAGCGTAGTCCAGCGTGTCCTGTGTGAAAGCACAACGACCGCTTCCTGCTTCTGCACCGCATACGTAACACACACGGACTGCATACGCACTGCATACGGAGTATGTGTGAAACAAGCGTTATAGTATAAGTGGTCTTGTCGTGCTGTCCGGGAAGACAGTGGACTCCTAGCCCTAGTGATTTGAACCCTAGCGAGGGCAGAGTTCGGCGTCCAGCTCGTACTCTGCGTGTCCCTTGTGGAAGTATTTCAGAGAATGGCCCGAGAATGGCCCGAGAATGGCCCGAGAATGGCCCGAGAATGGCGCGAGAATGGCGCGAGAATGGCGGAGAAGGCATGCACAAAAGACAAGATGCGGAAGGGAGGAAAATGGGTTTGTTTATAGTGGAAAGGATGGATCTGATTGAGCTGGTGAGATGAGATTGATTAGATAATGCGGTGGCAGCCACGGTGGATGTCGTTTCTCTCGAAACTAGTTTTTGCAAAACGTCACATAATTAAAAAGGTCCTCATAAGTTATAGCAGGCCACTTCTTCATTTCATCATCCCAATGTGTTATGCACCGCGGGTGAGGTAAGTATTTACTATTGCGATGTTTAATAGTTGTCTGTGTGTGCTCCCATGACATCGCTCTACACGCTCCATACCTACCAGCTTCTGAAACGGAAGTCTAACACATTATATAAAATAAGGTGGATACTGTAGGTTGTGATAAAGTACTTGCACAAATGATCTATAAAGTAAATTTTTTGTTGGAGGACAGGCTCCATTTAACAGGGAAAAGGAGAAAAAGAAAAGCAAATAAAGTAAAATAAAGTTGTGTTTTGTTATTAAAATTCACATTTGATTCAGTTATTTGTTTCTATGAAATTTCTGAGAGATTTTTGTTACCATTGCAACAAAAAATTTAAAAAATAAGTTTATTTTAGTACATTTGCAGCATATTTATTTGTTTGTTTGTTTTCAGTGTCATATGATCCTCCATAAACGATTCTAATATGCTAATTCACTGCTTAAAGAGATCCCCATTGACAGGGAAAAAAAACACTATGGAAGTCAATGGGGACCAGAAACTAAAGGTGAATGATCCCTTTAAGAGACATTTTTATCATTTTGTATTATTATCACCGCTGAAAATGGTTCAGTATTTTTGTGGAAACCATGAGTCCACGTTTTTCAACTTTCCTTATTGAATAAAAAGTTAAAAACAATAGCATTTATTTCAAACAGAAATAGATTTCATGTCTTTACTGACGTTTTAAGGATTCTAATAAGTCTTTGTTAGGAAAAAAAATACTAACCCCATATATTTGAATATGCAAAATAGACAATTGCAAATGCACAAGATATGGAAAAATGGAGAAATGAAAGAAAGAAATCTTGTTATATTTAGTTTGACCTCCAAAAGTGGCAATTTTGCACTGTTAAAACATTTTGTTTCAGCTAAAAGTGAACAGAAGCCTTCAAGACTGTGCCCTTTTTGTATTAAAGTGAACACATACAAACAAACCACAGACACTATACACCGCTAGAAGGTTAAACTTTTCTCCTACAGTGATCACAATAGCTTGTCAGCTAGCTCTCTCAGTTTCACACTGAAAAGGAGAATATCTGATATAGTGTCCACTGATTTTTTTACTGGCATTGTACAGTAAAGTTGACTTTATGTCTGGCAATTCCTCCCACCCTTATTTAACCCGTGCCTTCAGAGGTCTTGGATAGCATGTGTGTTAGCTCTGGGCTTGAACACATGCATGAACACACAGACCCACAAACACAAGGTCCACAGTTTTTCCACATCGACTTCCTCTCACCCCCTGCTTTCTGTTATTATCTTTTTTTTTAGCTATACACACAAATGCATATGAGCCCACTAGCTGCTGGGGATGTAAATGCTATTTTCTTTTTGAATTATTCACATCCCTAAATGAGCTAACAACCTCAGCAGAGAGCGCGTTAAGAGCAGAAAAAGCTGGTGTTAGGTTTAAATTCAGATGTCTATTCTTGGAGAGCTCTGGGACCACACTACATGTATAGTTCCTTTCATTTTACAGCCAGCCACAAATTGGCAAAGCCATCTACAGTTGTCTTTGTGATACTTGGGTGTGACTTTTGCTTGGTTGCTAAACTGGAATCTTGTGCTGAAATAAATCATGTATAAATATTTTTTCTGTAAGTAACACAGAGGGAGATCTCTCAAAACACAACTTATTTTTCCCACGGCACTGACACCTAATAATTTGCTGTGACATGAAATTGCTAGGTATGTAACTGCTAATATACTGTACAAAATATATTAATAAACAATCTAGTTTTGTAGGATTTACAGTAGCAGTAAAACAAATTCCAAAGTACTTAAATGCACTACTGGTCTGCTACAGTTTTAAACTATTTTAAATAGTATTTTTCTATATGGATAAAAAAAAGGGAGGGAAAATAACTGCACATTAATCTATGCATTTAAATAAATATAAAAATGTATTTATAGCTATAAAAGCAAAAATACAAAATAAAATTTTAAAAACAAAATGGTTTTCTTACTGACAATAATTTCTTAATAATAATTTGTTAATTGACAGGGCTCTAATAAATAAAATAAAATAATGTAGCCTGCAATGTTTTTAATAATAATAAAAAAAACATATTTTATGCCACTGATATTTATTTTATAACATTTATTTTATTTATTTTAAATTTATGTATAAGACATTTTAGCAAACATTATTGCAAAATATATGCATTTAGATAAATATTTTAATGAATTAAAATGTATACTGTAGCTTTTAAGGTGAAAAGATACAAAATATAATAAAAATATATTTTTGTTGTAAATCTGACCATTTGTATTTCCACAATTCATTTTATATTTCTACATTAAAAAAAAATCACAAATACAAATTTATATAATCTTATGTTTACTTCACCATTGCCATTTCTTTGTAATTCTTTGTGAAATTGACCAGTAATTTCTAAGTGAACATTGCTCCAAACAAAATCAATATTTCTCATTGTTAGCAGATGGAGACCACAAACCAGAAGTACGGTTTCTATGGTGTAATAGATTTCTACGTGTTGGTGATAATTGATTAGAGCTGAATTCTGACTGTGCTGTTTTTACTGTATGTCCCAATCAATAGCAAACCACTACTAATACAAGTCTGTTATGACGACATGACGGCTGGATTTACAGTATTGGGATTTTCTGCCACACTGTGTATTTTCGGAGTAGATTGCAGGGTTAAAAATTCTGTAATGACACTAACCCAATGTCACAACAAGAAAAACATGCTGTTGATGAGGAGGAGGCGCCAACAGTGCTTGCCGCTCCAGGCATGGCAATCTCATCTGCTAATTACCCATGAATGTTAACAGCCATCCCCTTTCCTGCACCAAGGGCCCTGGGCTTTAAAGAGAAACCCAGACTGCACTGGTTGGGCTGGGCTCGGCACCTCCGCTGGCACTCGTCTGGTCCCACACAGATGGAGGGGAGTGCCCTCCGGTAACTGGAGACAGCATATGAGACATGGATGACCAGGTCTCTCACAAGAAGGCAGCAGTGGGCATTTGGGTACTGCACTACAACACATAATTAGTGAGGAGCATCTGTTCTAGAAGGTTTCTCCAAACTCAGAGGGCTCGGAGAGCTTGAATAAGCCTCTGGCCTTCGGTGGGTGCCGTAGCCTTTATTGCTTCGGATGATGAATTACGCTGTGTTGCCTGTTGAGGGACTTGACGTGATTATGGTAACGAATACAGATCAAGTACACTCTACTGTGTATTGAGACACTAGCGTTATGCAGAGAAGAAGTGGGGCACGAATGAGAGGGGTTTGGTTCAGTGTCCTGGTTGGGTCTGTTGTGCATCTGTTGTTCATCAAAGCAACTTTCACAGAACTATGAAGAACAATTTAGAATCTAAAGAACATTTTCCAATGTAAAGATTTCACATTCTGTGGTTCTGAGGGTGTTAAAGGTTAGTCATGGAACCATCAATGCTAATAAAGAAACTTTGTTATATACAATTTAAGTAAGTCTAAGTAATAAAATTTAATTTCACCATTATTTCTCATGTATCTTGTGGCCAAATGTCACTTTGAGAGTAAATAACCTAAATTTCAATCTGTTTTTTAAACAAAGCAGTCAGATATACTGCAGAAATTACTTCAATGGTGTTTGATTTATATTTATTTATTTATTTTCATTCTTTAGCTTATCAGTAACTATTAACTTTTGTAATTTATTGATGTTCAATACACAGTTTTCTTGAAAATGAATTGTCTATTAAAAAACATTTATATGTTAACATTAATGTAAAAAATATTTAAAATTAGGTAAAATTATAACATTGTCGCCAAATCTGACAAAATGTACTGGAATAATTGCATTTAAAGATTAACATAAAATACCATATATACAGTAAATATTAGATAGTAGATGTTTTTGCTAAATCTGACACAATTTCTTAGTATATCTCTAAGAAGGCCTCTATAAGGCCTATAACCTTCAAGACGTTTCAAACCAGCCTTGTTTTTTCTTTGAATAATTCTGAATCTAGCTATTTAATTCTATTTTCTTACATTCATACACAAATAGCAGTCCTGCATCCTACAATTCAAATCCAAAACCTGATCTGGAATTTAAAAAGGCAATTTCAGTTCAATCTGGAAAGCTGCGCTCCACTCCCTTTGTGTTCCAAAAAGAAAATAATACTTTCTCCGACGGTCGTTCCATTGGTGATGACGAAGCAGAAGCTCAAAGGCAAATCAAACACAACATACGTATATGTACATATATATCTTGACAAATAAGATGCAGAGACGAGCGTCATTAAGGATAATGTAAACTCTGACAGTCATCAAAAAGTCCTCTCATCCCAACGACTCGTCCTTTCTCACAAGAAGCATCAACTTCCTCTCTTGAGGGAGCCTTATAATGAGAGGCTTGTCGAATGAGAGCACTCACCTTTCCTGCCAACTCATCAGCCTTGCTATCAATGTTCTGACCCACCTTATGGAAACTTGCCCATTAGGCAAAATTGGCTCTCTCCCCAAGAAGCTATTTACCACAGCAGAAGAAATAAATAAATAAATGCGCGCACACATCGAGAAATGGGGCCAAGGAGAAAGAAGCTGTTAGGAAGCCATCAAATAGTCATTCTATGTATCTCTCTCTCTCTCTCCGAGTAGATAGGTATCAACTCATTCCAGCACTAGCTCCCATTAACCTGTTCACATGTTGCAAAAGAAAGGAGGTGCTTTTTTCCCCTCCTCCCTCACGGTAGCTCCGTCTCTCACCCTCAGTCGCGGTCCCGCTTTCCATCTCTTTTAGTAAGAATCACAAAAGATAATTTCCTTTTCAAATGACTGCGGCCCCTTCAGCTGACCCCTGGGCATTGAGGAAATGCAGAGAGAGAGTGGAGAATGAGGGTCTGAGGATAACTTCCTCAGGCATGGCGGCTGGAACAAACCTCACAAAACACTGCATTCATTACCCGAGGAAATAAGGCTGATTTAGGAAGCAATCGAAAAGGAAGAGCATTCGGAGGCATGTGAGGGTTATGTTCTTAAACAGTATGTGACAGCTGGTGTGGCGTGCGCATAAATGGGGCAAAAATGTACATCTGATTAGAGACTGGCTACTGGCTCGGAGGACGCTAAACCTGCACACCTGATGGGAACCAATGCATGCTGCCCACCAAACTACAAGTTGCTACTCAATTAAAGCCCGGTCTCTGAAACGCTTTAAAACATGACCCCTTTTATAAGCGCAAAACTGACTAATCCATGTAAATGCTGGCACTAGAGTAGAAAAAACACTGCAAAAAGAGAAGTTATAAATACTATTCTCGATTTCTACCCACTTTGTAGGCATTTGAGGGGATAGTTTACTAAAATGATTTGCTGCACACTTATGTCGTTGCTCAGCTTCTTTGGAACATATTTTAAAATGTTCCTTATGTTCCGTACAATGAGTCAGTGGTGCTCAGTGCTGTTTTAAACCCTGCTGACTTTCAGTGTAAGGACAAAAACCAAAAAAATCTAAATTATTGAAAATGTCTTTTGTGTGCCACAAAGAAAGCTGTACAGGTTTGGAACAGCATGTGAGCGAGTAAATGATATGAATAAATCAATTGAATATAGCTGGAACAGTAATGCACATAAATGCACCAATGATCAGAATTTGAAACCTATGAAAACATAACAAAAATTATTATTATTGCCAGAAATAAATGCTTAAATATGTGTACTGTACACACATGAATTGAATTTCACACAGCTTAATCTAGACTAACGAAAATAGATGAACACTTTCGAACTGTTGTAAAGCCGTGGGTACACAGAATAAAGGAAAGGTAATAGCATGTAGCTATTTCTCTACACAAACAAACTAAACAACCTGAAAAGAATTGTGAACAAGTAAGCTAAAAATTGTAAAGTTGTAAAAATCAATTAAGAACAAATGCTAAAATATGAAAAATAAGCTTTAAAAATGCTGAGGTTTATATATATTGTATCTGCTTTAATAATGTTATAAAGTTTGGGGTCAGTAACCAGAAATTACTTTTATTGATTAAGTCATTTCAGTCATTTCATAAAGACATTTATAATGTTACAAAAATATTTCTATTTAAAATAAATGCTGTTTTTTTTTAACTTTTGTATTCAAAAAGTTTCCACTAAAAATCAGCAAATTAAAATGATGAAGACTAGTGCAATGATGCTGAAAATGTAACTTTCTATCACATGAATCAATTATGTTTTAAGTAGTGCTGGGCAACAATTAATTGTGATTAATCACATCCAGAACAGAAGTTTTTGTTTATGTAATATTTGTGTGTGTGCTGTGTGATCTTTATTATGCACAGTATATATGAAGATACACATATACATCCTGAAAATATTTACATGTATATATTTATATTCATATATAATCATTTATATTAGAAATACATAAATAATATATTTTTTAGTAATATATTATTTCATATATACACATGACTTATTTTTCTTAAATATGTACATGCATGTGTGTGTATTTATGTTTACATAATATGTTTACAAAAAAGCAGTGTGTTTATAAAAACACTATTTCTTCAAATTATTGCTATGTTTGGTTCTGCCTTGTACATCTGCATAAATACTGAATGACAACAAAGTTAACCTTTCTAGTTTTAATTAGTTGCTCCCCAAGGCTGACCTGAGTAACCTCACAACTTTTATTCAACACAGCACATCACATCTCATCTCAAAAAAGGGAGAAATGACAGAAACCTTTCTGGGCTTTTTTCCCCAACAAAGACAACAATTCCTTTGCTATTTTCTAAGGGCTGTAAACAATAGCATGTTGCACTTGGTTTAAGAGACTTCAGAATTCAGAGTTTTATTATAGTCCAAAAGACCTCTCTGAGACATTGCAGGAGTCCAATGAGGTTTCAGATGGAGACAAAAACTTTTATTAAAATTCTTTCTCCAGAGAATCCCATTTTGCTCGAAGTCATGGTAAAGTAGCCCTTGAAACAGTCTCTTCACGACGAACAGCTCGGGCAGAGACATGCAACCAAAAACAACGCTTAAAAATAAATTCACCCTTAACCAAGTTACAACATACAATCTGAAGATGAAAGCCATCCGAATATTGAGCAATTAGATCAATCTGTCGCCAAAGTTCCCGGGTCCGACTTTTTACCCAATTTGACTGGAGCGTTCTCCGGATCCAATGCTTTTTTATTAAGCTCTGTCAGGTTTCATTACTAACTGGAAAATCTAATTTGGTTCTGTGTATCTGACAGTATTTCAAACTAATTCATCTTGTCAAGGTGCAGGCTTGACAAGCCCACCAGATGGTGTTTGCGTAAAACGAAACCCTGCTACTTGCCCACCAGGTTCTAAAAGGGCGCCATTACCTACAGAAAATAGTCCTTGAGATTTGCTCTTCGATACAGACTTCTTCCAGTCTCATTTCATGCCTCAAAGCAAATCTTTTCTGCTTCACTGATGCCAGAAGAAAAAAAACAAATCTAAGTGCTGTTGTATTGTTCTAGAGATCTCATAATACACCATGCACTATTTTTAAAACTAAAAGAGAAGTTTTGTGAAATCCAGTGGTACAGCAGTGAACCAAAGACAATTGGTGAATGTCTGGCTAAAAGTCACAGGTAAAGTGTGAGGTGTTCTAGATGGTTGCTACTGTACCTGGGTTATGACCTGGGTGGTTACTTACTGGCTAAGGCCAAAAGAGCCCACTCAAATTTCTGTGAAGGTCTCTAGATATGACCCAGTTCCCTTCTTCAATGGCAGTCTGTTATAACTCTCTTTTTCATGCATTGTGGCAGCCATGATCACTAGAAAATTTTCACAAACCAGTGTTGTAAGTGTCAAAAAACAATTACATTTTCTTGTAAATTAAATCAAATAAACAAAACACCTAAAAACACAAAAATAGCCAAAGCAACTTAATTAATTGAAATTAAAGTATTAAACTAATATGATATTAATAATAAAGCAATATCGAAACTGAAAATTGAAATGAATTAAAATTCAAAACAAATTCAAAACATTAACAATTGACCCACTGTATATAAATAATAGAAAAATAATAAAATTTTCAGCATTTGACTGTAACCAGTGTGTTCTGTGGAAAAAAGCACACAAGCCACACAAGGCTGGTTTGTTAAGACAGCAGTTTTTGTGTTAAAATGCCATGTAAAAAAAAAAAGTAATAAAAAATTCTTCATGCAGCAGTCAAACAGACCATAAAGAACATATGATGAACAATCAACTTAACTGATGAGACAATGTCAAATACCCAATCAGCAGATATCTAATATGGTCTTGATTTACTTCTTTCAGCTACAAAGAACATAAGATAACACTCCAAGGGATCATAGGAATAAAGTGTTTAATATTAATGCATTATTATAGAAGTAAAGCGAAGCACAAAAGGGTTGTTTTAGTACTAATGGGGTTAGGAGGTGCAGAGAGGTTAATTCCAGGATCCAAGCCTAGATTTACATCATTGTTCGTAGATTAAAGAGGGCTTTCCAGGGAACGGTCCTCTCATGTTTGCCCTCTCCACCACGAAGCAGCTGAATGTATTGCGGTCTGATTAATCTTAATGAATTATGCAAATGTGCTTTATCTCAAGCGATTTCAGAATGTTTCTGTATTGTTTTATTAATGCGCTTTTGAATTACTTCGCACAATTACAAATCTCCCTCTCCTTCTCTCTGGCACGCAGCGCAATGTTTCTCATTCAGTCGCGTTCCTTTATTAAAAACTCACTGCGGTCTCTGGCGGGATGCACGCACGAATAAGAAATTAGTCATTACTGTAATTTAATGACTTTAAACCAAACAAGACTGCGGTCTAGATTACTAAGCGTAACCCGAACCCTCCTCCCTGGCGTCCCAAGGGTCTGATCTTTGGGAGTATGTCTCCTTAATTTCTACTTAATTAATTATGTTCGTTATCACGACTACCCTGTGGTGAGAGCGCGGTTTCAATTACGATGGGAAAACTGACATAACAATACAAAAAGGCCTTGACGAACGCTCTGCTAGAGATTCTGGGAGTTTGCTATTGACCGAGTGAGCTCAAGTATCTATTTATTACTCTGTGAAGAACTCTGGGCAGTTTCAGCACAGGACCTAATTGAGAGCTGCGCTTTACTGCGCGTGAGTCATTCCATTGATAAGAGAAACATTATAGACACTTTTACATATAATTGCATACACGATTCACTTCAAAGCGCCCATCAGAAGCACCAGCAACACTGCTTATCTCCGTTAACGTGATATAAGGCACAAATCGAAGGATTATGAGGGGATTTGGATAACAATTTGCATGTGGGCAGAAATGCTATAGATGAGGACGGGTTAATTTGGACGATAAAACTACAGCGAGATGACAGCTCCAATAGATGATATTAGCTGCCTCTTCATGTATCCTTCAAATGACAGCTTGTGCATTTCAATCAGGATGTCCAAGGATTATGAAACATCCAGCGTGTTGCATTCATTCTAATGCGCGATTTCATATTCAAAGCATAATGCCGATATGCTTATCAATGCGCTGTCATGCTCGGAAGGAAATGCCAACAGACAGCGTTCATATTAAAGTCAAATTGCAACACTCATGCCACTACAGAGTCTCCTTGATCTAATGGCTTTTTGGAGAACCTTGCTGTGGTCCTTATGAGCCATATGTGTGTGACCACTCAGGGTGCTGATGACGCGCGTGTTGTTTGCTTTCTTCACCCTTTGATTACCATCTACCAGTGACACATTAAGCAAATGTCATGCACCTTAGGTGCACCTAGCAAAATGGCAAAGAAAAAAATGGTTGGCACATGAAGTTTTGCAATAGGATTCCAATTGGCAATAGGGTTGTTTAGCCAATAGCTGATCTGTAAAATGTTTCCGGTCAGCATTCTGAGATGTGCGATGAGATGTGTGATGAAAAAAAAACGAGCCATCGATGAGCTTGTTTGAATTAATTATGAAATGTAAGACAAAATAATATTTTCTGACATGAAAGCATTTGTTATTTTTTGTTTTGGTGTAAATTACTCAATAACGCTAAACTGCCAATAACTTAAGCCATAGAGAGACTGTAGACAGCTGTGATTCATTGTATTCCATTAATAGAGCCAAATAATTAAAAAATATGTAATATAAAGTATTTTTCCAAAACTAACATTTATTAGTAGCCTATTTTCGTGCCGTGCTGGTGAGGGCGGGAACATATGACGTAGCACGCACTTACTAGACCATCTCATCCCAGCGTTTATATGCCTGAGGAGGACTCTAGCCTGCAAGACTCTGAAGGACTGACTACTGAACTAACATGTTTCAGTAATGCATTTCTAACAATTAAAATGTGTTTACAACATTTCTCAAAATTGACTTTACACAGTCTTTAAAAAGATTTCTGTCAAAATGTGTAAAACAAAGGTGTACCTTTTGCTCCAGTGACCTTTCAAAAAGTAAATTGTGAAATTTGCTAGTGATTTCTATAAAAAAAATTATTTTCCGCGCACTAAAACTCTGAAATGTTTGGAACATCTGGTTCAATGTGCTTGAGTGAAAAAGTCGTTAGTTTAAATCATCCAACCCGCTTCTGTGTTTTTTTGTATCGATGTGATAACTATGAATTTTCATCTTTTCAAAGAGCAGCATGAAGGTTCTTTAGGCCTTCACAAAAAAAAAAAAAGTCATACAAGTTTAGTAAATAATGAACGAAATGTACATTTTTGAGGAAGATTGCTTCTTTAAAATCTATCACGTACCATCTGGCCATCACATTTGATGAACAACAGGCAGCGATGCATGCGACATACCAAATCCATGTGCCAAAATCCAACACAATGCACATGAATGCAATCCTTTCCTAGGATTTCGAACTGATGGGACAGTCTGGATGCTACTTTATAAACATGGAATATGAAAATCTTAATTTACATTTTTCTTTTTCTCTCCAGTTTCACATTCATCCCTCTCATCTGGTGTTATTCAGAAGGGTCAAGGAGAAAAAATACAGCAACTGTCCTTACATTTCTGCCCTTTCCACACCATCCATTAACCTCATTGAGGTTGTTGAACATTATGCAAATCCTTGTCTCAATTACAGTACTAGAAATCTTTAGAACAGCAAATATTTAAACAAATTCAAATAAAACCTGGCATTTTTTTGAACTCTTACAGCACACGCTGTGACATTTCTCCAACCTTTTGTATTGTGACTGTACTCCTAATGTCCCCATTACCATTCAGATGCGGGTGATGAAAGCAGTGGTAGGTGTTGGGTGATGCGACATGAGACAAACAAACCAATTCCTACCTGTATCTTCCCTGCACCCTAATGAGCCCGGATGCCGGTGGACTCAATCCCCCTCACAGCTTCCTCTGCAGAAGCCAGAATGCACTCGGCATGTAGATATGAATGCTAGGCGTGATAATTCATAAGGGTTCATTCGGGATCTTCTAGAAAGCCTTGAGAATTTCGGGGCTGCTGCGACTCCCCTTGGCCCGACGGATTAACGGCTGAGAGACCAAGCATGAAGTCTGGTTAATCCTGGCCGCCCTATGAGGTGTCATCGCTGTGCCACATCTGGTATTGTCCTCAAGTCTGATACCACTCATTAGACTCCACAGCTGGGTTTATTTTACATGGTGTTTTTAACAACACTCTCTGCATGCTGTATGCATATTTGAAACAACCAATGTACATACAGTTTTCTAAATGATTGGTATACAATTGAAGATTCCCAAACTAAACGTAACTTACTCAATCCTTTTCAGAAAGTTAGCTATAAACTACTAACAAAAACAGCTAGATGGAAGACAATTTACCACTGTGAGGAAGTATTTATTTGTGTATATCAGGAACAAAAAAAAAAACAAATTCTGACTTGAACAAATTGTACTGTTGATTAGGATAATTTCAATGAATCAGGTATGAATGATTCATTCACAAGATGGATTGAATGGGCCAAATGTCCAAATTTATCACTGACCGAGCATAATTTTGACAATCAATGTATTTAGCAACCAAAAAATAGCAACCTCTCATTTACAAACTGATTCAGTGATTCATTAAAAATAGGACTGAATCACCCAGATGGCTCAACACACCAGAAAGTGACTAAATACACATACAGTACATGTGCAGGTCATTTTGAGAATGAAACATTCAGTCCTGATTCAATGAAATAACAATGCTTCAAAACAACAATTTGTTCATAGTTTTTTTATTTTTTTAATTTTTACTAAATAACCAAAATGTAAAAAATAAAAACAGTGACAAACCGCAAAATTTAACTATTAAAAAAATACTTAAAATGTAGTGCCTGAAATGGTGAATTGAATGATCAAATGAGCTAATTCACTAAAAAGAGGCACTCTGAATCTTTTAGAATCTTTTGATGACTCCCTCATAATTGTATAATGGTTCACTTTTACACTGTTCTAAATACTCCAAACACCTACCGTGATTCAAGGGCAAAAAAAGGTCCTCGAGTTCTCAGACTCGTTGCCCCAATGCAATGAACTGTAGCGCAATGTCCTGAAAACACAGTCAAAGCACTCAAAACTGCCTCAATAAACACACACACAAGCCTAAATGCTTTTATCTCGTAGTCTTGGCTAATGACACATTCTTTCAGTTGAAAGCTTGCTCACTGTCTGCAATTAGCTAAACACATTAGTACATTAGTCCTTCATTATGAACGCTCCAGTGTTGGAACATTATGTTTATGACATGTTCGGAGCAAGCCTTTGTGTGACTTACTTCTCAAAGTAAATGACATCTTGACTAACCTCACAGTGCCCCGCCTTGTTCTGCTGTTGATATTGCTAATGGTAAATTAGCCAGACAAAATCGCTGGCAAATGGTATTATGCTAATAGCATTAGCCCTGCCCTAGCAAGTCAGTCTGAAGTGTTCTGTGACAGCTGCAAAAGCGCTACGTGACTCACAGACTGAATGCTAATAACGTGGCGTCTGCACATAAATCTGTATATCAAAGACAGAGGCTACATGTCAATTTCAATGCGAACATTAGCATAGTCATGTGACATCTTGATGCTCTTGAAGATTTTATCAAAGCTGGCGAATCCGTCATGACAGATGGATAATGAAAGATGTCTGATTGTTTATTCTTTTTGTTCTGTTGGTGGGTGGATGCTGCGTTTAAATGCGCTTTCTCTTTTATGATGGCAAAGTAATCATGCTTTAAAGTTACAATTGGACGAGATTTCCCATAGAGATACTTTTATTTGAGATAATACTGACACTTTGACTCAATATTGGCCACCGAGGCTTTTAAAAACAAACAATAAATCTTTTTGCTATCTTCTTTTTCACTGCTCCCATAGACCACTTTAACTTTTTCATCCATTATTAATACCTGTAATTCTTAGCATCATACTTGCCTCTTGCTCTTGCACAAGTCTGTTTTAAAATGGAGCTGAGTGTCCCCAAAACCATACCCAAAAATCATACACTTCACATTGATCAAAAAGTCTGCCCATAGTAGAAGAACGAAAATATTGGCACCAAAGGATAGGGGACTGAATATTAGTGCCTCTGGAACATATGATTCAAGTAATAAGCCAACCTTTCAAGTCCATTTTCGCTTCAAAAAGGAAATGTAATCCACTGTTCTGAATTGTCTCTGAACCCTCCACATGTTGATTTTTATGGAATATTTACTTTACATAGTGTATGATTTTGTCCGACATTGTTAGAAAGCAAAGACGGCAGTTTGGCAGAGCGGAAATAGAAGAGAAGGTGAAAAAAGAGAGAAAAATTCCATGTGTTTGAATGGTCAATTCCAGGTGACATTAGTATTCATCTGAGGTCCGACAACTTGATCCCAATAGTTGTGAAGTAGTTTGAAGTCTATGTATCTTCATTTCCATTGCTTTGATAAAAATAAAAAAAAGCGGCTAGTTCCAAATGTATATTGGTCCCAGACTATCGTGTGACCTGAAAAAGAGGAGTCCAAGTTATCACTTCATGTCTGCATTTGATTTCAGCAGAGCTGGACTGGATAAAAATCAGCATTAAATCCAATGCAATACTATTTACTGTATAACAGTGTATACAAAGGTTTACGTTATAGCAAATACATACATTGATATATATATATATATATATATTGTTTTTATTATCGTGTGTGCTTAGATTGGTATATTTTACAACATGAATGAGGCTCATTTAATCATGAAATAAAGTTAAAATATAATGTATGTCAATACAGTATTGAAATGCATATTTTGACAGTAGCTTGAGTTGAGCTGACGCAGATGTAAATTTATGCTCATTATTGAAAAATGTATGATCTGTCAAAAATTTAACAAGCTCAGTTTTACATGGTTGCATTGAATTATTGTGAATGTTTGAGTTGTTTTAAAATAACCATTGGTCTTACATTTAGATCATGATAACAGTTAAAATCACACATACAGCATACAAATGAAACTATATGGTTTTCAGGTACTTGATTTATTTATTTTATATTATTACTTTATTTGTTTGCTTGTTTGTGCCATTTTTACAGTGATTTCATAACGTCCACTGAAATGTTAATGTGAGGTGTCATCACTGTAAACAAAACATTACAACACTTCAGTATATATCATCATAACACAACGACAACAATCACAGAGTGTTAACTAATTATCTCTTGATCATTAGAGGGCCTTCTGCGCTATAAAAATGGATAAGTCTCCTATTAGAAGTTTCCTCCAAGGCATGAGGTGTTAGCACGGGGACTGACACATGCTCACACAGACGCACTGTACTGTCACTTATGAGTGTCATTAACCACACCACCAGCATGAGCTCAGCGGCAGCGGCCCGAAATAGAAAGCAGAAGACTAAGGGACCAGAACCGCTAGCTCCTCTGGATCTGGGAGGGTTTAGCATGCAAGTCTGGTCCTGTTCCAACTCTGAAACACAAAAGCAAGGCTCTGGGTTCAGAGGCCGGGGTATAGGACAGGTCTCTATAGTTCTGGATGAGGTCAGACTGGCAGACTGCTAAGGGAAGCCCAGTGTAATCTACACCTACAGGTCATTGCCAGCAGGCAGCCAGAGGACACACAGAGGAAGTGGAAGGTGTTCTGGCCGCTGTCTCCTTCCCTTTTTACCTCCCTCGCTGGTTCAGACTTGGACTCACTAGACCACCAATTCAACAGAATCAAGTCAAATTGAGCTACTGAGAATATAAAGAAAAGAGGTCAGTATATTCCTGAGTGTCTGATTTCATGCTCAAAAATAAATTACTATCATCAATGTTAGAAACATTTGTTCCGCTCATTTGAAACTGAAAAATTATAGATTTGAAATCTCAATGAACATAATTTTTAAAAAATCTACATTTTTACTGTCATTTTTGATAAATGTAACATATTTTAAGCATTTGAACTTTAATTTTTATTATTATATAATTCATTTCACTTCTGTTCCAGAACAAACCACTGTCAACCACAATTTATAATTTTGAGACTATGGCCCAGTTTCACAAACAGGGCTTATCTTAAGCCAGGACTAGGCCTAAGTTAAATTAAGATGTTTAAGCAACTTTTACAAAAACATCACAGGTGTGCATCTTGACACAGAACAATGACACTGAGATATTTTAAGATATGTCAGAGCAAGACATTTTCAGTTGAGACAGCTCAAACATGCCTGTTAGTCTGGGACTAGCTTAAGCCTCGTCTGTTGTGAAATCATGAGTATATATTTGAAATCATAATTAGAACTTCAGAACAAGGCCAAAAATGCATTATAGGTCCAATTTAATTCAATCAAAGAATGTGGTGCAAAGTTCAAAACTAATAATCAGAAAGATCAGACCTCAGATTAAACAATCCAATCCTGCCTTTCAAAATTCCTTGGATCTCTTCCTGCGGTTATATTGCATGTCCACATCCATGGACGGTGGCCTGGAGGGCCCCAAAAATCAAGCCCAGGTTTGAGAGTAGCTCCCAACACCTCAGAGGTCTGCCTGCTGTTGACGTGAGTGCAGCCGTATGAATTATTAACAGGGCTAAAGTAAAAAAAGGTCTGCCTCACGCAGGCCCCTCTGCCCATGAATAATGGAGGACTCGACTGAAGCGCAGGCATTTGGTGAGTCAAACTTCTCAGTCTGATGGATGGCTACAAGCCCTGCGTGTCAACCGAACATACACAGCGGCTCGCAAACATGCGGCTGCAAACATAAAAACAATAACTCACATTAACCTGCGGAAGCGCATCATTGCCCTGCACTGACTTTCCTAAATGCAATGCCACATTGTGCTTCTTTTGTCTAGGCTTTTGTTGCACAATAAAGGTTGTCTAAGGTCCCAGACTGTGTTTTATTTAAAGACTAACAAGCTGAAAGCATGAAAGCTAGTGCATTTTGAGGAAGAATGGAAGCAATAACTAACACTGGTTAGTGAGTGGCTTTTAATTTCAGATATCAAAACCAGTCATAAGTAGCATGGATATAATAGGCAGTAATACATTGTATTACATATATATTGTGATATAATGTTTTTATTTATATATTTTTATATTTATATATTGTAATTATATCTGAAAATATTTATTTTCAGAAATTTACAATAGTAACAAAAGTAGTAATAAGGTTTATTGTCTAACAAACATATATATATATATATATATATATGTATTAATCAACTTTATCTGAATTACTGTTGTACAGTCTGACTGTTGTTATAGATATTCTGGAACATTTTGCGAGCTGGTATTGACAGTATTATGATGGCTATACGACTGTGCTGTAATTGGATGGGCTCCCTCTCACCTTGGTTGTCTTGACTTTGTTTCCTGTGCTGCAGCTCCAACCTTTAAGATCCGGCAACACCTTACACTCCTCGCCCTCCATACACGGCTGCATCTGACACCACCACTTCTGTGCTACTATAGAAGCTGCGCAGACAGAGAGAAAGACAGAAAGAAGAGAGCATCTCAGCACTCTGCTCACTCAATGGGAGCTGCCAAAACAGGAATGAAACAAGCCCAAATCACCACACATCCAAGATTTTGAAGGATGCAGCAATGAAGATTGAGAGGAGGAGAAAACCTCGGAAGATCTTGCTCACGTCCACTGTCAAAAGAAATGAAACTATGTCTTTGTATCTCTTTCTCCTGAAAACAATGAGGCTAGTCAGGGAGGAGGTCTTTGATTCAAAGCTGACAGTTTGAATCCATCAATCCGATGTGGGCTCGATGCTCACTGTATGTCTTTCGGGATAAAGTTCTTCCTTCATGTCAAGATGACAAGAGCTGCAGTTTGGGGGATTGGCACAATGTTGAGGGTTAAGGGGAATTGAGAAGCAGAATGAAGACATTGTCAAGCTTGAGGCCTCAACTTTTAATATGGGGCAGAGAGGAAGCAGCTATAAACTTTTAAGATCGCAGGATATCAAAATCAGAGTTTGTGGATTTAAGTCCACGTCTATCAAGCTGAATCCAACTATATGATAAAACAAACTTTTGGGCTGAATGGAAAAACATTCACTGCCCTCCAAAAGTTTGGAAACACTCCTGACAAAGAGTGGTTTTGGATGATATCAGCATAAATCCTTATCATTTTTTGGTACAAATATTGTACATTAAAGTCACTTGACATTATCATTGAAGATCAGCGATAATAATTTTCATTTGATTACATAATAATGGCAATATATACATGTCAAAGTTGAACTACTATGCGAGGAACTGGACCGTGATGTCTGTAAGAAGTGCCCAACCAGTGTGAATCATCTTTGGGCAATCTTTCAGGAGGCTTGGAGTAATATGTCAATGTTTGAATAAACTAACAGCTCAGATGCCCAGATTATGCAAAGTGCTGCTAATGGTGCATATTTTGATTAATTGAAAATGTAAGTATTGTAAGTGAGACTACCAATGATGTTAAGAACAACAAGTCATTTTTAATCTTCCATAATTTTATGACATTTTAAATATTTACACATCAGTACGAATACACTCTTACAAAGCTACCAAAATTACAAATTACATAGTTACTTTAACTATGATTAAACCATGGTAATTGGCCACCAATAGCAAACATAACTATAAGTAATAAGAACATTTTCTAGATTTTCAACAAGTGCTTCTTTGAAATCTGGATTGTGTTTTGGGGTCCAAAAGTCTGAGACCACTAGTCACTAGTGATTCTTTCGCAATACAAATTAAATTATCAACAAATGACATGAAATTATAGACATGGGGAAAAAAATCCCTGATTTTTAATGTTGTGTCAGACTTTCACAACCCACAGTATGTAGACACTACATATATATATATATATATATATATATATCAATAGTGTAGAGAGGTCAAGTGTCTTTCAGTCTTAAGTGTAGTGGCATTTGTCCTTATACAGCAGGTAGAATCATGTGCTGTGGTCTCGGTGCTCAGCAGGGGGTGGCAGCACCTGTCAGATACATTAGAGGGCAGAAAAGAAGATCAAGATCGATTGACCTGTCCAGTGAGGGGGCCGCTGACATGTTATTAGACAAGCAGCCCACGCTGCACTCGAGTGAACAGCAGGATGACGGTGTCACACTCAAACGGACCCTGACTCAGAAGTGACAGCTCAGAGAGATGAGACTGAGATAAAGAGGGGCAGCTAGACTTTAAAATTGGACAGCTGATTTTAAAATAATGGTTTAATGTAAAGGCAATAATTCTTAAAATAATAAAACAGGCAAAGGCAATAAGTTACTTTTTGTGCCACCACCTATTTGTATCTATTAAATAATATAATTAATTTCAAATATTCAACAATTAAACAAAGATAAAATATTTATATTATCAAAATGTATATATACTGTATAATGGGATGGCAAGATTCACTGATTCAATAAGTCGTCCATCAATTAAAATAAATTCAGTCAATAAAAAACGATTTATTTAAAAAATTGTTAACAATTTAATTTGCTTAATAAGTGACCTAGAAATATTTAAAGAGGTAATTTGCATTTTTGGTTGTTCCTGTCCTCGATTAGTTCATTGTGTTAATTTGTTCCCAGCTGTGTTCCCCAGGTGTTTTTAGTTCTCCTATGATTCCTGTGTGTATATTTATCCTGTGTTCCCGTGTCTCCCTTGTCGGTCCTTAATGTTAATGTCATTGTGTATATGTCTTCATGTCAGCATTATATCCTGTGTTCCTGAATTGATAATTAAAAGACTCTTGTTTGTACATTTCACGACTCCTGCGTTCTCCTTACGACATGCGAGTGTGACAGAAGGACAGACCACGGGCATGTGTTGGAGGGAGGCTATCTACCTGTGTCTGGGAAGCGTTAGGTCCCGAGCCTGAGCCTGCCCACCGTCTACTAACCTGCCGACAGACCCGCCAGAGGAGCACCACAGTGCCAGCCCCACGTAAGCGCCTCCCAAGTCCTGTTTCCGATTCATAGCCAAGAGAGCCGTCCATGATCCCCGTGAATTCCATTCTGCAATCATGGCCAGGAGAGCCGTTCACGAATCCAGTGACTCCAGTGCCCACCCCTTGTCGGTGACCTCCAGTGCTGACAACTAGAAAATGCCCGCCGTCTCACCCCCTCCAGCCTCCTCCCCTGCTGTCATCTGGCAGCCCTGCTGCTCACCCTCAGCTCACCATCAATATATGGTGAGCCACGCAGGACTGCCATCCTCCAGCGTCGCCATGGTCGGAGTGTCCCTCATCTCCGCCTCCAGCCTCAGAGTCCCAGACTCTCGTCGGCGCCATCTGCTCTGTCTTGGCCCTCCTCCAGCAGCTCTCGGTCTCCTCCTCGGGCCCCTCATCCAGCTGCTCTGCCACTGGTGGGTGGGCTCCTGGAGTCAGCGGTCACACCTCTTCCTCCTCCCTACTTCTTTACCCCCGTCACCCCCGTGGACTGACTGCTCTGTTGGCCCCTCCCCGGTGTCTATCCTCCTCCCAACCCCCTCCCAGCTGTGTTCCCCAGGTGTCTTCAATTCTCCCATGATTTCCATGTGTATATTTACCCGTGTTATCGAGTCTCCCTTGTCGGTCCTTAATGTTAATGTCATCGTGTATATGTCAGCGTTGTATCCTGTGTTCCTGAGTTGATAATTAAAAGACTCTCCTTACGGCATGTGAGTGTGAAAATAACATAAAAACCCCCAGATTTTTTTAAATTAAGCAAAAAAAATGGAATCATCTGATTTTGCAAATAAACTCTTCATTTGTACTCTTACATTAAATGTAACGTGCATGTTTTTCATGCGAATTTTTTTTTTAATGCTGTTATAATATTAAAAATACAATCTAAAAGTAGAATATTTTTTATCTATCAAGAATAACATAAACAATAAAGTACTTTGCTTAACAGAATCAAACAGCACACACACACACAGACAAATGCCTTACCGTCCACACAGGAAGGAGCCGCTCTTGTTGTCCCAGCAACTTGCCCAGGGAAGCAAGAACACTTGACAGTTTGGGAGCGCTCCTCGATTTTGTTCTTGTTACAGCAGCGGTGGGCTGCAATGACCTCACAGGTTCCCGCTTTGACGTGCACTGAGGAAAAACAACAAGGACACCAAGTCTATTAAAATCAACCAGCTGTTTCAAACTCTCCTCGCCGACAAAGGAAACGATGAGGCACTAATGCATATTCTGTTGCTGCCGGTGGCTGCAATGAAAAAGAATTTGTTGACATGGAGGCAGCGTACAATTTAATTAATGCTAATGCAAACAGTTTGATTTGTCTCAGGTCAGAAATCAGAAGAAAGCGCTCCCTGTGATCAACGGGTTGGGTTTTATGATTCATTTTTAGTAATTACATGTAAAATGGTTAATTGATAATCATTGGCCTTTATGCATCTAGAATGGTCTTTCAGGCAAATTATTTATTCTCATTTTGTTTTGTTTATCCTTCACCTATGACTGCACAACAGCAGGGAGCCACGTTACTTAGCATTTAAAAGCATGTATTCACACATCATTTCGAAGCTCTAAATTGGGGAGTTTAAAAAAGAAAAGAGTATAAAAACATTTCGAAAGTTTTAGTGTACCTTTCAAATCAGCCTTAATTGCATTGGTAAAGATTTTCAATTTAAGACTTGAGTTAAAAATTGATTGAAAAAGGGCCTCCATTTTCCCATTAGCTGGCCAATCTCAAAATCTCATCAACAACATTAAAAACATTTTGCCTCCAATCAATAAAGAGCCTTTAACGTGCGTACAAAAGGCTCTGTCGAGCGGCAGGCCGATTGTGGGCTTGGGAAAGAATAACAGAGATTTACCGATGCAAACGCCGGCGGGTGAAGGGCTAAACCCCCTTTGTGTGATTATCTCTCAGCTCCAACACACTGCAGGGCCAAAGTTAATTTCAAAAAGTTTGAGCGGATGCAAATTGAATATTCAATGTTGGAGTTTGTTCCAACAGCTTATAGAAAATGATTGCTTTGACTCATTCAATGTGCATTAACGCCTTTATTTGTGAACCTTCCAACCGCACAGTGCTTGTAAAAATCTATCAGAGAAACAAACTGGGATGGGTTACTCCACAATCTGGAGTTTCTGATATGTGTTTGGCTTAACTGGTAGAGAGGCGACGTGAAAAATGGTTTGAGCATTAAAACGTCTAGTTGAACAATGCTAAATAACATTTGCATACATTAGTGGCGTGACATATTGATTATGATTATGTTAAAAATATGACGATTGATGTTGATTGATTATATGCTTTCAGAAACCAGAGATCCATTCACTTCTCAAGGATGAATGACTTCACAAAGAAAGTTTTTAACCAGGCTGTTTTGGTCACCATTGACTTCCATAAATACCAAGTCAATGGTTACCAAAACAGCCTGCTTACAAACTTTTTTCAAAATATCTTTGTGTTCGGCAGAACAAAGAAATTTATGCCGATTTGGACCTACTCAAAGGCGAGAAAGATTACGCTTAAAACCAAATATTGACCCAAAAAATTAAATTAAAAAAATTGACCCCAACAAAACCGGTTGGATTCACAATACTTTTTTTTACAATAAATTTCTTCTTTACAAGTGATTTTTTTAATCCTCATGCTGACAGGGGCATAGCAGCAAATTTAAAAGTGGGGGGGACCGTATTGTGATGTGTCCCAAGGGTGTTCACAATAGTATTATAAATTATATAATGAACAATGAGCACTTTATCGCACCAAAGCTTTGAACACGCACTAAATTCAGCGCAACATGACGAGGTTCACATAATAGGTTCTGTTGTCTTTCGACATTACATTACATTTATATTAATTTAGCATATTTCTATATTCACATAATAATAAAAAAAATAATAATAAATGGCAAAAATACATTGAATTTAAATATTTTAAAAAATCTAAACAAAATAAAAATCCTATTTTAGTATTTTCTACAATTAAACACCTCATTAGAAATGAGAATAACAATAAAGAAGAAAAAGAAGAAAAAAAACAAATCCTTTAAAAGCCAAAAATTAAAAGCCATTGTGAACAATGACTAGAGCAAGATTTTAAAGTGAGAAAAGCAATGGATTCAATACAACGTACTTATGTACCTCGAGTGAAGTACAACTTGCTTTTGTTAAAAGTATCTGCCAAGTGAATAAATGTAAATGATATTATCAATGCACTTGAGAGCTTCGGTGAAAACTCAAAAGCTCTTAATTTTGGCAGTGAAAATTAAGTTTCTATGTTTGGCACTGATCAAAATCTGTTCCTTGACTCGAGGTCACGCTGAAATCGAATCAAATTGGTGAAACAAAGAAAGTGTCGTGTTCCTGGAACAGAATGCTTTTGGCACAGCCACAGAGATCAGCACCAACACAGGAGCACCTGATGCCGGATCAGCCCTCGACCTGCTGCGGGAAAGCTTCTCTCGGGGTAGCAGCCTTCATTACGCTGCAGCAATAGTTTGGCAGGGCCTGGAGAAACACTGCGAACTACTGATTAAACCATAACCCTTTCATCAAGGTCATAAACAAGCCAACCAATAGGCAGTATGTGTGTGTACGTGAGTGATCGGCTCCTCTGAAGATTAAGTGGGCAGTGTTTAGCAAGGTGCCCGAGGACCAACAAAGAGAATTAAACAGCTACTTCTTGGCTCTGTATACTCGGCTGATGTGAGACCTTTTCTAAGAAGGCGTTGTGTCTTTCTCTGGACATCTGTGCAAAATTTCCATGGACTTGCAATAGCTGCGATCGATATGTTTCACTTAAGGTGTGCAGGCTGGTCGTCTGGCAGAGTCAGGGAACGTCTGCCTCAGCAGCAGGAGGGGGCGCGATCCGAGCGCTAACAGTAATAGAAGCTGGCACGGTTCTTAGGCACTGCTTTCAACACCACAATCACATCCATTGATCCCACATTGACAAGCAGCATCATCCCAATGAAGACTGTGAGGGTATGGATGAACTAGATGGATGATAAACACATCAGAGGTACTATGGGGTACACTACATGATAGAAGGCAAAACAGGAGCTTTCTATATATATATATACATATATATATATACACAAAAGTTATTTGAGGTTCAACGTTCATATATTTTCAATGCACAGAGCAGATACAAATGGCTGTGCACTTATTTGTGTTTTTACCTAAGGATGGGTGGGAAATGATACCTCCTTTACACAGCGCACCACACACGCAACCCGGCGCAGAGAAAGAGATGAAGCCGGTGCTTAAATTTCAGGTACGTTTATAATCCTGTAAAACATTTTTGACTAACGTTAGTAGATTAATGTGTTTTATTGTCTGTGATTTCACCACCAACAACAACACATCTGACTTAACATTGCAGTTTCCATGACGTAAAATGTATTATATAAAAACAACGAGGCAATATATGGCATATGGTTTAATGATGGTATCATTGAATAACGCTGTAAAAATACATAATGTAATACAATGCTTGATAAGGCCTGATAATTGCTGTGGCTTCATTTGCAGGACAATCTAATCTTTGTTTAATATTGACCAAAGATTTAATTCAAATATCCACTTAATTTATTTATTATAAATTTTTTTTAATTTGGCCACCTTTTTGTAATTGAAATGCTACAGCCTATTTAATTTCTTCAACAAAAACATGGACGTTTTAGTTTGTGTGATTTCTGAATGCTTGACCATAAATGCAATCTCTCTGTATTAATTAAATCATATAGGCTAGTTTCTGTCTAGGGCTACAATTGTAATTTACAAATAATACAATGAAATTACAATTTATTTATTTACTTTTAGGGCACCCATTTGGCCAGAAGCGCCCTGCTCTAAAAAGTAACTTTTATTTTATCTAATGCACTGATAACATTAAATCTGTCCAGATACTTTTATGCTTGGAAATATCAAACACCTTTTCAAATACAATAAAGTTAAAAAACCAAACATATGGTTTTTCCAAAAGCCCAAAAAGTCTTTCAAGCAATGACAAACATATGGTTATTTCACAGGATTTGCAAATGTTGCTGGCACTTGTCAGATGTGGTTAGGATCTAAGAGTCTCCATGCAGTTTCTCATTAATGCGAGTTGAAGGGTAAAATCATCTAACATTGGGATGTGTGACATTCTCCACAAGGGTAAAGGCCATTTTAAAAATAAAACAGAACAGATTGCTGCCTCAGATGCAAGTGTGAGCATTAAGCAGGCATTTTTTCCCCTTATGCCTTACTTCTGTGCTTTCTCAGTCTGTCATTGATGGGCTTTTTTGGAGCCGAGCGGCTCTTTTTCCACAAATAGTCAGCGAACATATTGACGAATAACAAAAAAGGAGAGAAAACATATAAAATGTTCCTACTAAGCTCCTATTGAATTAGCATAACACAGCCACCCTCTGCTTTGGTGCAAGAGAGAGAGATGACAGACTTTGTGTTCACAAAATTGCTATTCAAAGGTTGTTTTTCCACCCAGAAACACTGTGATGGAGACGCCGGATGAAAAAAAAGAGCAAGGTGCTTAACCGTTAAAGCGAAATATGACTAAATATCACCATATAGCTCGTAGTAAACAAATGTTTAAACCATCATTAGCTGAGGACACATCAAAACAGCGATTATGTTGCCATGCTAAACAAAAGCATAAAGGGATGTCCTTAACGGTACAGTCTGCTTTCGTTTCATGTGACAGGCAACAATTACTCATGAGCAATAACAAAGCCTCTTTGTATCTGTTAACTCCTCTCATACATTTCAACGCAAAGCTCTGTTTGCTGCCTCAAAGCTAATAACTACAGTGACAGTGTCTGTTCAACCAAGAGCAAAAATAAATATAATTAAGTGTTGTGTACATGTACTGATATTTTGAAGTAGTAAGGTTGAAGCATCTTAGAAGATGCAGGTTTGCAACATGCCTAATGAAACATGCTTTTCAACATTCATCAACGCATTAATGAAGTCGGTAGGTTCATTCTGGAACCAAACACATATTCATCGCCAGAGTCTTGGTAGTCTCTCCAACCCAAGGCGCTTGACAGACAATATCAGCCTCACCGGTTCAATGGAGCAGGGATGGTGTATGTGTGTGCGTGTGTGTGTGTGGCATGATCTACGGAGTCTGATATGTCCAAGACGGACTGACTCTTCACAGCTGTAAAGAACCATCTGTTCCTCCATGAATGTTCTATGCTCAATAAAGAAGGAAGGGTAATATTGATTTAGTCATCCGAGAGTTAAATAACATCATGAAGTATTCATTAATGGTGCACTGACCAGAACACATGGGCACATCCACAGAACACCTTAGCTTAAAAAAAGGGAAGAATATAAAAAGAACACAGAAGCCACATTTTTAACATGTCACCTGCTCTTAGCTGGAAAAACCTAGTGCTGCATCACAATAATGAAAAAAAAAGTATTTGTACACAAATATAAGTTATATAATATAAATTATAAAGTTACATAATTTATAACTAAAAATAAAAAACATGTAATATTATTATTATTAATTAATGTATAATAACAACATAATCTAGTATAGTAGTATAAATGGTTGCAATTAAAAAAAGAAAAAAAGGTATTTATATTTTTGTGCTTTATTTACCTGTTAACTATATGCATTTTTAAGTAATTTAAGCAAACAAGCACATTCGTTTTCCGGTTAACATTGCTATTTCCTGCTGAACATAAGTTCATTAGCAATAACCATAAACACTACTTTCAGAAAAAGGGCTGATTGTTATGCTTTATTCTCCACATATAGCGCGATCTGAACCCTAAACCCACATTTTGTCAAAAAAGTCGGTACAGTCCACTTTTTAAGGCATCGTGAGTTCATGTTTAACTGCAGAAGCACCCTTGTTGTTTTTGAACAGATGTCGATAAATCCATGTTTACGAATTGGACCGCTGTATTCAGGTCAGGTGACAAGGGTGCTTTCATTTTAAAAAGAAGCACTAGCTGAGAGGGCCAAAGCTGAGTAAAAGTGATCAAGGATGGATAATTTCGATGAACTTGATGAACCTGTGATATCTTCTTCAGGCAGTGGCATAACTTAGTCATTATGGGGCCCTCTGCACTGCACCATCAAGCACATACAAACACACAGACCTCGTGCCTAGAAAGAGAACCCATATAAGCAAATGTGTGCCTAACCTACTTAATATCGACCAAATAAAAGCAGTATCTTATCAGTTTCTTATATTAAATTGAACTGTTATCTTTGTAATGTGTAATGTGTTATGACGAGTGCTCGTTGCAGCTGTTATAAGTTCTCTATTGGAGCTCTTGCACATTTCATGTCTTCACACAGACGATCGAGCACTTTGTTCTGGTAAAAGCACCAAAGAAATTCACACGAATGTGTCCTTGCTCTTAATATATAATCACTGTAATGAACACCGCTTTTCTTCTATATTTGGTTTACTCCCAGCCTCGGTAATGCTTGACCGCTAGCTACCGCTAGACCACTAAAGCACACAAATCTGGGGTGGATCCATATAGTGTATGATCACAATGACAACCTTTGTCAGGCATCTATGTTGTTATCTGAGGAGAGTACAAATATTAAATTTGTGGGGGGTTTTTATGTCTAAAACAGAAAATGTGTTACAGAGTTAATCTGCTTTTGCAATGAAACAAACTTTTAATATGTAAACCAAAACAAAACATTTTCCATTAATTGTAATCTTTTAAATGACCTGTATTTGTTTAGATTATTATTACTTAATCAAAACAACCCAAATGTAGCTTGATTGATATTACTTTTTTATTTTGCAGAATAAAAAAAATTAAGATTTCTGGGGAAAGAAAAAAAAAGTGTTGTTTTTTGTTGGGTTTTTTTTGTGTTTTTTTGGCAAATTAACTCTTCATATATAGATAACACAAATAAATAATTATAATAACACATATTATTATTAATATAATAATAATAATAACAGCTTACCTCTTAACTTACACTACTTTTGTTGTTCACTACTTTTGATGTTCCTTTAAATAAATAAATGCTTTTTCTCAGCAAAGATTTAATTTAATTAAATTGGTTGAATGAATGAATGAATGAATGACACATTTATATAGTGCTTTATTGTGTATTCCCATACACCCAAAGCACCTTACAGTCATGTTACACCCCTACTCTTTACGATGAGTGTCATGGGATTTTTAATGGCCACAGAGAGTCAGGACCTCGGTTTAACGCTTCATCCGAAAGACGGCATTAATTTGCATTAAATTAGTTTTACATTATTACTTAAAAAAAAAAATTTCAAATAAATGCTGTTCTTTTGAACTTTCAATTCAAAGACTTCTGAACAATATGTATCAGCTTCCACAAATACAAGAACAACACTGTTTTCAACATATAATAATAAGAAATGTTTTTTCCCGTGCATCTAACCTATGCCTGCAGACTTAATTTTAGTGCGAAGCTCCATCAAAGCATCGAACTTCCACAAAAGAAGAAGAGAAGTTACATTTGTAGAAGAGTATGGGTGGTCAGTACGGAAAAGGCTGTTCAGCAAACTACATTGAGTAGCACATTACTAGCACATTCTCCAAGTTGCGTAGCAGGAAATGAGTGCACTCTTTTTCCTTGACTCTGTGATCAAGCTCACTTTCACTCCGTCTGTCCTAACACTTATTACTCAGTGTGACTGCAGCGAAGAGAAAGAGAAAAGCTTCTCTCTCTTTTTTTTTCTTTGACCAGAGAGAAAGTGAAGCAGAGTAGCAACCCAATTACCATACCATCGCCATGGCAATTTACAGCAAGTCACTTATGAAATTGTTATGAGGCGATAGGAGAGCTAGCCATCTGCGGGCTGCAGAAATGGAAGATCAAACGCTGTGTCTCAACGCCGCACTGGTTACCTGATCAGAGGTGTTTGGGTGCGGGGAGGGGCTCGAAATAGTCTAAATGAATCAATGTCACATCAAATGTTCTTTACCGGGTCAGATCTTTGACACAAATACGCTGTGTTTTTCCTTGACACAAGATGCACTCTGATAAGCAGCGAGCCGTGGAAAGCCCGGGCTGGGGCAATGACAGCAAATTTGCGCCTGTAAGGTACGCCCGTTCAGGTTCTGCAGAAAAACAACAGCACACAAACACAGCTAAAGCACCTCTGTGGTTAGCGAAGGCTAATATGAAGTCAACACTCCCAAAACAGGAGCGAGTCTGGGCAGAGGTCCAAAACCTCATGCTGGTGTAAACAGAAATTGAAAAGCACACAATACATACACGCATACATGAGTACCTGAAAATGATTTTCATTTGCTTCTGATGGTAGGATCTGCATTGTACTGTATATTAGCTGTCTAGTCTGGGAGCATTTGGCTATGTTGGGCCAAATTTTAATAATTTTTTCTCCCTCACAGGTGAGATGCATTCATATTATTTAATATATGATTCATTATTTAATATTTAAAATGTATAATACATTTATAAAATAATATAAATAGGAATGTAAAATAGGCATATAAAAATAATAAAATTAGAGTAGTCACAATTTTTCAATCATAGAAAACATAACATTTTACCTGTGGGGGGGAAGCATATCTAATAATAAAAAATTATTATAATATAATAGTATATAAAATAATAGATTTCACTATATGAATTGTCAAACAGAAAGGATAAAAATAATGTTTACAACATACATTAAGGTCAGAATGTATATTATCACAGATGCTTTAATTTTGCATTAAAAAAAAAACATAAAAATATAACACAAAATTGTAGAGCTGACAGACTAAAATCTACACATTCCCCTGTTTTTCTTCTTTTTTTCTGGTCTTCGATCGACCCTCTACTGTGTCAACAAATATTCTTAATATTTTTGCTAATAACAAATTCAAGTTACAGTCATTTCATTTCTCAGACAGTCTTGTGCAAATAAACATCCCACCCCTTTAAGAACAAGTCAACATTATTAATAAATCCATTGATGCCTCGAGACATCACCAATGGCATCATTATTATTTAACACAACCAGAGTTTTCCGATGGCATTGTTTCTCTTTAAAAACAAATTAGTAATCTCTTCCTAATATGCGAGATGCACCATAATGCGATAATCAACAAATCTGTATTTACATGAATGCTTAAACAGTTTGAGAAACATCACACTCGCAATCCGGGTCAACATGTAACCGCACCGCTTAATGAGGCAGGGATAGTGATTCCAAAATACTCCACAGATCATTGCTTACCATTCTCCCTCTGTAAATATCATTCATCATAGCAGTATCCATTTCAAAGATCTCCCTGGCTCTCTTTCCTTCCCCTGCTGTCTTCGTTCCCAGACACAAGGGTGCACACAGTGGTCAAGCCAAAGGTTTGGTGACAGATTGCTGTAGCTGACAGATTCAGAACACATCGGCCAAGGGCTCAAATGAACCTCTGTCCAACATCATCCATCTCTACATTGCACCATTAATGGCTGCCCCTGATCAATGGTCCTCCCTTGAGGAATCACGCACCTATCTCAGTCAATGGTCTCTGAATGTTATTACATTTCAGTTGTTGTGAAAAAGAGCAACACCATGAAACTAATAGAGTTGCTGTCACCATTTGACACGCACTTGGCAAATGGTGGATGAAAGTAAAAGTGAGGAATACTGCTATTACAGCATTACAGAAAAGGCAGAAAGAGCTGCAATTGAGCAACTTTCAATCCATGAATTGCATGCAGATACATACAAGAATGTTTGCTTTGATAGATGCTATTTTGAATTTATTATAATTTTGTACGTTTATTGTTTAATTATGACTAGCAGCTATTTTATATGGACTTATATAACTAGTAATCTAGGAAAGTGAACGGTGGCCACTATCATTTCAATTAATACAATGAAAACTTGAAGATATCAAACCAGGTGTACATTTTATATATATATATATATATATATATATATATATATATATATAATTGACACTTGGTTTGTTAAATAATACAAAGACATTCAAATAAGTATAAAGTGTTACATAAAGTGTATGTGGGAACACTGTATGACATGCAGGATGAAGCAATTTAAATTTTATTATAATTAATTATATATTTATTATTATGTTTCAGACAATAACATACGGCATGACCTTAAATGATCTAAATTTAAATGATTAAGTAATATAAATAAATAAACATACTAAACTTAAAATAAATGTAATATATAGTAACATTAATATATAAACATTTTGTATGTTGAACCTAAAATAAAATATATACTTACATATAAAATGTATAAAATTATTTATTTAAATATTTTAAAATAGAAAAGGATGTTGCTAATATTTCTGTTTTTCACCAAAGTAGGCCTAGCGATTCATTAATAAATAAAAGCCAAATACTGGCAATTATATTAGGCATATTGCCATTTATTTATTTGGAAGATAGTTTTATCCAAACGTGCAAATATGAAATATTTGCACCCTAATGTGTCAGTAAGCTGTGAGTTACTAGAGGTGCTGTAATACAAAGTTCAAAGTTTACTCTTTATCATTAGTGCTTAAAAATACATTTTAATATATATATATATATATATATATATATAGCAGCCCTGGATGCTCCATAGTTTATTCATCAAGAATACAACTTTTCTCACTTCTGAGACTTTTATTACACCTGCCTGTCTGGGTGTTCTTGTTTTGTCTCGCTTTCACGACGAAAGCTTCAATATTTAGTTACTTTCCCCATCCATTAGAGGAGCACCAAGGTCAGAAGCTTTCCTGAATAGCATTCGCATCCCAGCACCTGACACTATTGGAAAATAATGAGAAGGGAAAAAATGGCAGTGTGAAACATAAACACGTTCTTCATAAAGGCTGTGGTTTAATATTAAAGTACGGTGGATTCTAGCCAGTTCAAAAGTTCCAAAAGCTGCAATAAATGAAATGATGATATAATATTGAAAGAAACATACATGCACAAATGCTACTTAAATGGACAACTTTTATAGTGTTTTTGTCATTTGAAAGCCATATTCAGTCCAATACCAGAGAAATCTAAACTGATTTTCTCACGTGTTTGTTCACTCCGAATGCATCCTGTCTCCCACTACAGTCATGTTTGCTCTAAATAACACTCTGTCCCCCACCCTCAAAGTGTCAGCAGTGTTTTATATCTCACATATGCACATGTACACACACAAACACATACACTCTCCTACAAAACATGACTGACAGGGGAGATGTCATCACACATGCTGCCGTGGTAACAAACAACACCAATCAGCTTCCTGTGCTGTCGTCTACAGACTGAAGCGGAAAGGAAACAGCCCATGAACTGAAATAAACAAACTCGCTTGCATCCAGAATGGCATAAAATAAAGTGCATGATCCAAATACAACATTACCTGGTCTGAATTAAATGATCATTTATTTTAGAAGTCCTGGTCACACTTTATATTAGATGGCCTTAACTACTATGTACCTGCATCACAAAATAAGCGCAATGTACTTATTATGGTCATATTGCATTCCAAAACACTTCTGCTGCTATTGAGGTGGGCTACTGGTAAGGTTAGGGACAGATTTGGTGGTGTGGGTTGGTTTAAAGTGGGTCACTATAATTTAAATTAATATAATGAAAACCTGTAATTTATTAGTGTACTAAATAAGATACTGTCTCTTTAAATAAATGACACTTGGTTTGTTAAAAATACAAAGACATTCAATTACAGATGTAATTACATTATAAATTAGTATTTTTTAAAATGTAAGTTATTAAATCACCCATAATAAGCATGTTACTTTTCCAAGGTCCAGATTAGAACCATAATAAAACCTTCCATGACTGGCTCTGACTCATTCAACTATGGCATTTTAGGTCAAGGTGAAATATTGCAAGTACTAATTGTTAATCGACCAAATTACAATGAGTGTTGAGCAAAGCTGCCGCCAGCCAGAGGTGAAATATTACAATTATGAATTCTTAATAGTCTAAATTACTTTAACTGAGGTCTGTTCAAGAGTCATTAACCTACTGTATGGTAGCTGCTGGTCATAATTAATTCACATTTGAGAACACCGCATCGCTCCCTGGCACTGAACTTTTTTTTTTTTTGCATAATTTAACCAGCATCACTTTTCTAGTAGTATCTCTGATCACTTTGGGTCACCAGACAGGGATTAAACTGCATGTAAGATATGAATGCTCAATTAATCACTGCAAAACTGATATGCGTCCAGTTGGAATCTTAGACTCAGATTTAATTATTGTCTCAGGAACACCAAGACTGCATCAAAGTGAAAATATTCACATGCAGTAATGCATGCTGGGAGCTTGCACACCCTTAACCAATCAGTAGCACTGTTCAACAAGAAATTGGTTAGACTCTTTTAGGCTTGTTGGGGCAAAGTTTGTAGCAATATTTTAGTCTAACATCTGCTATTATGTATATTCACATTTATAGGCAACTTTGACTTAAAAGGCCGCTGTATGCTGGGTAAAATGTAATTTCAGTGTACAAGATGAGTCATCAGTATGTTGGGTTAATTTCCTGGGAAGAGAAAGACATTTAAAATTTAAATAGGTATATCTGCTCTATTTTAGGAGTACCCTAGTATACAGATGTTCTCTGAGCAAACTGAGAGAATTATGCAACATTCTGCATGCAGGGGTTACCACCATTTAAGGCTTATGCATAGAAATTTTACTTCACAAATACAAAACTCTATATTGATTTATTATGTAGAATCAACACTGAAAATAAGACAAGCATTCAATCATTGCCGTCACACTGGTTGATATTGCTAAATTTGGTGTTAATATTACTGTTTAAAAACTGCTTTCTGAATTCAGTTGCCTCAATTTAAGTCAGCATTCCAGTTCCAGAGTGAACCAGAAAATAAAATCAATTAAAATTAAATCAAATAAACTTATTAGTGCTGTCAAACTATTAATCATATCCAAAATACAAGCTTTTGTTTACATAATATATGTATGTGCTGTGTATATTCATTATGTATATATAAAAACAAACGCATGCATGTATATATTTAAGAAAAAAATTATATTTATATATATATATATATATATATATATAATATAATTTAATATAAAATATATGTATATGCATGTAAATATTTCAAAATATATGCTGCATGTAAGTGTATATATACATAATAAATATACACATTCTTATTTTATGTAAACAGAAACTCTTTTGACAGCACTATAAATCATATTTTCAATTTAAGTCAACATTCCAATGCAACATTTCAAGAATGAGTCAGAAAATAATATTAATTAAAATTAAATTAAATTATATTTCATTATATTTTTAACTTAAGGCTCCATTTACAATAGTGCATTTTTATTTTAAAACAAAAAACTATCCTCGTCTACACTAGTAGTTCCGCTCAGTTTAGAAATGATTTAGAAACGCAACCCCAGAGTTTTCAAACGAAAACAGGGTCTGCAGCTGAAAAAAAACGACAACGCATTAAGAAAACATCCTCATCAATTTGACAACACAGGTGCTGCAAACACAGAAATGTGCTGCAAATAGCACGGACCACAACTGAAATGTTTCAGGGGGACCTCAAAAAGTGACGAACCCATCTGAGAGTAACTCTAGCTAACATAGCATTAAAATAATGTTTCACAGTTCAGTGTGTAATTCGTCAGATTAGTCTAATAATATCCAAATGACCGTATGATCAGGTTGTTAAAATAAACACAACAAAACTCACCTTTTAGTTCAGTGACAACATCTCTGCTCTGACCAAAAGCCATGGAACAAATAATCAGGTCCCAGATAGGTTCGTCACTTTCTTGGGTCCCCCTGAAACATTTCCGTTGTGGTCCGTGTGTTTGCAGCGCGTCTCTGTATTTGGTTGCATTGAGAGAATTTGCATGTGTTTTCTTCTGTTTGTACCTGTTTTTTTCTGTTTGCAGCATGTTGAGCTCTCTCGGCCACTGTACCATAGTAAAAGTTATGCATTTTTAAATGAAAACAAACTAGTGTAAACAGGGGTAAAGTTAACATTTCCAGAGTAAACCAAAAAATAAAATGAAATAAAATATGTCTAATTATATGGTTTCATTCCCTAAAAACAAGAAACTGCTGAATTACGTACAATAAGGCATTGCATGCTATTAACTGCCTACGTGGATGACTGATAGAATTCATTATAAAAACTGCACAAATAAAAAGTAAAACAATGAATTTCACTTGGGTCCACCTACCTATTGTGGGTAACTAGCAGAACCTTAACACATTTGTTGTGAGGTGTAGTGGAAACTAATATAGAGAGGGATGGAACCAACAACCTGAGAAATCCACAAACTCATCTCTCACAATAGATCCCTCGCCTCGTCTCCTTTAGCAAAGGATGCCTGCTCGTAAATGTCTTCCAGGATTGATATCATATTATTACTTGCGCTTATTGAGTGGGTAGTTTCAAAGGGACAGTTATTAAAGCAAATATCTTTAATTTACGATCTGGGGCCGTCAATCTGTTCTAGTAATAACAGCAAGGAATTCCTTATTAGAACTGAGAGAGAAATATTGAGTTTCCTGACATATCCTCAGCTGGGTGAAAATATAACCATGCTCAAACCATGAAATGCGACTCTACTGAAGATGTGCAAACGAACCGTGAGAAAAAATTGTCTGCATTATCAGTGCTGCAGTTAACATAGTGATATCTAAAACTCTGATTGAATGTCCCCATGCAAAGGTATATGTGTGCATTTGAAATCAATTAGAGCACTTGTTTAGCCTTACTATGCAATATTGCTTTCAATATGATCAATATTTCTGACATCTACTGTAGTAATATTAACTGACAACATACATTGTAAAAAAAACATCAGCTGTAGTTGCCGGAATTCACCATAAAAACCAAAGCCCTTCACAAGCAGCTTTTAAACATGAACATACAGTGAGGTCAATAAGTATTTGATCACCCAGTGATTGTGCAAGTTCTCTTACTTCCTTTCTCTTACTTCTCTTACTTTCCACTGTGAGAGACAGAATCTAAAAAGAAAAATCCAGAAATCACATTGTATGATTTTTTAAACAATTTATTTGGGAATTACTGTGTCAAATAAGTATTTGATCACTTGAGTCAAAAATTGTAATATTTGGTTAAGAAGCCTTTGTTAACAATTACAGAGGTCAAACTGTTCCTGTAGTTCTTCACCAGGTTTGCACACACTGCAGGAGGGATTTTGTCCCACTCCTCCATACAGATCTTCTCTAGATCTGTCAGGTTTCGGGGCTGTCGCTGAGTGTCATAGAGTTTCAGCTCCCTCCAAAGATTTTCAATTGGATTTAGATCTGGAGACTGGCTAGGCCACTCCAGAACCTTGATATGCTTCTTACGGAGCCATGCTCTGTCTGAGGGAAATAGGTTTTTGCCCAATATGTCACAATACATGGCCCCGTTCATGTATGATACTCATCATTCTTCTTCCTCCAAACACAGTGAATGGAGTTAAGACCAAACAGTTCTACTTTGGTCTCATCTGACCACAGGACTTTCTCCCATAACTCCTCTGGATCATCCAGATGGTCCCTGTCAAACATCAGATGGGCCTGGACATGGGCTGATATAAGCAGGGGAAGATTTTAAACCATGACGTCTTTGTGTATTACTGATAGTAGCCTTGGAAACGATGGTCCCAGCTCTCTTCACGGCATTGACCAGCTCCTCCCGTGTAGTTTTGGGCTGATTCTTCACCATTCTTAGCATCATTGATACCCCACGAGGATAGATCTTCTGTGGGGCCCCAGTTCGAGGAACATTGACAGTCATCATTAGCCTCTTCCATTTTCTTCCAATTGCTCCAACAGTTGTTCTTTTTTTCACCAAGCTGCTTCTCAATCGCCCCGTAGCCCTTTCCAGCTTTGTGAAGGTCTACAATTTTGTCTCTTATGTCTTTTGACAGCTCTTTGGTTTTGCCCATGTAGCTACTTAGACTTTGGCTGATTGTGGGGTGCACAGGTGTCTTTATGACAGCTAATTAACCTCAAAAAGGTGCTACTAATTTAGAATCATGAGTGTAGCTGGACTATTTAAAAGCAAAATAACAGGTCTTTGAGGGTCAGAAAT